>OX103973.1:22005760-22525276 GCA_944470395.2 Schistosoma turkestanicum
CGGAGTAGAATGGACACCCGTCAGCAGGTTACGCAAAGCAACTCAGTACGAAATCGATTATGTCTTAAAATTCTGTGAAAAGCAAGGTACACTATCCACAAATAAAATCCCTACTAAATTTGATCTGCAGTATTCATGTAGTAGCAGCAATGATTCTGCATCGGGAACATCTCAAGCTAAAAGAATAAGGACAAATGTGTCAGAAAGCAAGTTATTAGACCGCACTTCGGATCCTGAAACACATCGCTATCGGTCACGTCCTACTCATGTAAGTACAAGTGGTTTCTCTGTCTTAGAAGACAAGAAGACTCTTCTTCCAAAATTATTTGATGAAATCATCGAACAGGATGGGATGGTTTGTGATAAGAGTGTTTTCCAGTTTCACGAAGCCTGTCGAAGACGTCGTGAATTGAAAGGAAAAGCTATCGAAGAGAACGACACATGTCCATATAGATTCGACAGTTCTGTATCTGCTTTGAGTCAAACATTCACCATCAGGTCAAACCATCAGAACAGACGTTGTCTTAATTCAAAACATAATTCTATAAGAACCGAAAATTATGCAGCGGAAGCTACAGTAGCATCCTCACCGGTATCAACGAATTCATTTTGCCAGAAAAGTGATAAAATAAAGGGAACCATTACCCTATGCGGACCTAACGAGATGTGTAAACGAACGCTGGGAGTAGAGCGGAATATCCGAGCGGATGAGTCATTTGTCAGAGTTCACGTGTTTCCTGGAAACCTGACCAGAAGGAATATTTTGTAGTTTATAGCATTAATCTTTGATCCCGGAGGAGGTATATGGAAACATATTATAAAGTCAACGAGAAGGAAGCCACAACATGGAGACTCACCGTTAGTAAACAATACTAGTTTGCTGAGAAATCTTTGGGTGGAAGCTATAGTTAGAGAAGTCAATTATGGTCCCGATGGCCGATTCAGAACGATTCGATTGAAGAGACACCGTAGACATCAACCGAGATATACGAAACCTATGCCTAATGGAAGAGGTCGATTATTCGAGCGCGACGACAACGAGGTCTGGACGTGGTGACCGCTTCGGGGGGACTGTTAGTTATTTTATAACTAATTGTAGTTATGTCATAACTAACCAATCAGATTGGTTAAGCGCTCACCACATCATCTAGTCTGACCGGTCTATGGACTTTCTTGTTGTGAACGGCCTATCGATTGAAGGATGTTATTATTTTATTTTATATAGATGTGACTCCTGTTTTTTATTCATTTTCTAAAGACACGCTATACTGTCCGGTACGTTTGCTCATCCTGCTTGATAATTGTAATTTCCTTATTTATTGTACTAAATTAATCGTTTTCTTTTCGTTTAGAAACAGATAAAGTTTAAAACCGAATTGTCTTCTGTTAACTATAGTTTCACTCTGGATTCTGTCAGCGGCGGTATATGCGTTTACGTTTTTAGAATTACATCTGTAGGACAAATTAAATCCTACATAGTTTCGGACAGTATTTCATCAGAAGTTCATATACTAATTGCTTTCAAATGTCCACGGAGATTCTTAAAACAGATCAGATTCCTAAATTGTCTCCCTACCGCTCGGAAACTCACAGTGAAGACCAGTTTAGAAGAAATAGCTACCGAATAGATCCTTTGTTAGAGTTAGAATTAGCAAAAATACGTTTAGCTCATATAGAGAAGGAAATTGAGTTAGAACGCTTACGTCAAAAAGGAAGAGAATATCGTGAACAAGTTGTGGCCGTTTCCGAGAAGAAATCAAATTTGTTTATTGTGGAAAGTAACAGTGAATATGATAAAATGCAAATAAACCTGAATGGAACAAACCCTCCTCGCACTAAATCGACAGATCAGGATTTTTCTAGTTCTCCTTCTAATCATTATGTTTCTCACACAGAGGTTTCCGTTGCATCACTCAAAGCATCAAATGAATTAGCTAAGTCACCTGCCGTTCTATCAAGTTTTGCTATAGCTAAGAAAGACATTCCATCTGATTGTGTTCTCGGATCAAATATTTCATCAAGCGTTGTGAATGCTGATGTGTCGAAAGATGCTTCGGTTAATTTATGGACATCATCATCTACAAGTCATGATTCTGCTTCGTGTCCTTTTACTGCATTGGCTAAAGTTGTTACAGCTTCTCAGACAGACTGTAAGGATTCGAAAAATCTAGAAGATTCTGCTAAGGAAGTAGTTGAAGATAAACGGGAAGAAACGTTAACTTTAGCGGAAGTCGACCTAGTTGCAGGTGAAAGAGAAATGCCAGTTATTCGACAGCATTGCCGAGCTCATAATTCCGATGCTAATAAACAGAGGTGTAATAATCTTGGACCTTTTCATTTCGAGTTAAATGATGTACACAACAACGTTACTGAAAAGAATAACGAATCTCTCTGCAGGTCACGGAAAGTAGTACGTTTAGTGTATGATAGCAGACTGTTGATTAATACTATCAGTTGGTTACAAATGCCTGCTGCTCTAGTTGACTCACGAACTTTGAGAATGGTTGCAATTAATGAGGTGGGTAGTTATGTAATGGCTGCATGGCGCAACGACTTCCAATATCTTGCTGAGGTTCTAGCCCATCGTCAGCGACATGGTACAAGAGCAGAGTATCGCCTACGTTATATTTGGGATCGCGTTGTAGAATGGACACCCGTCAGCAGGTTACGCAAAGCAACTCAGTACGAAATCGATTATGTCTTAAAATTCTGTGAAAAGCAAGGTACACTATCCACAAATAAAATCCCTACTAAATTTGATCTGCAGTATTCATGTAGTAGCAGCAATGATTCTGCATCGGGAACATCTCAAGCTAAAAGAATAAGGACAAATGTGTCAGAAAGCAAGTTATTAGACCGCACTTCGGATCCTGAAACACATCGCTATCGGTCACGTCCTACTCATGTAAGTACAAGTGGTTTCTCTGTCTTAGAAGACAAGAAGACTCTTCTTCCAAAATTATTTGATGAAATCATCGAACAGGATGGGATGGTTTGTGATAAGAGTGTTTTCCAGTTTCACGAAGCCTGTCGAAGACGTCGTGAATTGAAAGGAAAAGCTATCGAAGAGAACGACACATGTCCATATAGATTCGACAGTTCTGTATCTGCTTTGAGTCAAACATTCACCATCAGGTCAAACCATCAGAACAGACGTTGTCTTAATTCAAAACATAATTCTATAAGAACCGAAAATTATGCAGCGGAAGCTACAGTAGCATCCTCACCGGTATCAACGAATTCATTTTGCCAGAAAAGTGATAAAATAAAGGGAACCATTACCCTATGCGGACCTAACGAGATGTGTAAACGAACGCTGGGAGTAGAGCGGAATATCCGAGCGGATGAGTCATTTGTCAGAGTTCACGTGTTTCCTGGAAACCTGACCAGAAGGAATATTTTGTAGTTTATAGCATTAATCTTTGATCCCGGAGGAGGTATATGGAAACATATTATAAAGTCAACGAGAAGGAAGCCACAACATGGAGACTCACCGTTAGTAAACAATACTAGTTTGCTGAGAAATCTTTGGGTGGAAGCTATAGTTAGAGAAGTCAATTATGGTCCCGATGGCCGATTCAGAACGATTCGATTGAAGAGACACCGTAGACATCAACCGAGATATACGAAACCTATGCCTAATGGAAGAGGTCGATTATTCGAGCGCGACGGCAACGAGGTCTGGACGTGGTGACCGCTTCGGGGGGAGTGTTAGTTATTTTATAACTAATTGTAGTTATGTCATAACTAACCAATCAGATTGGTTAAGCGCTCACCACGTCATCTAGTCTGACCGGTCTATGGACTTTCTTGTTGTGAACGGCCTATCGATTGAAGGATGTTATTATTTTATTTTATATAGATGTGACTCATGTTTTTTATTCATTTTCTAAAGACACGCTATACTGTCCGGTACGTTTGCTCATCCTGCTTGATAATTGTAATTTCCTTATTTATTGTACTAAATTAATCGTTTTCTTTTTGTTTAGAAACAGATAAAGTTTAAACCGAATTGTCTTCTGTTAACTATAGTTTCACTCTGGACTCTGTCATCGGCGGTATTTGCGTTTACGTTTTAGAATTACATCTGTAGGACAAATTAAATCCTACATAGTTTCGGACAGTATTTCATCAGAAGTTCATATACTAATTGCTTTCAAATGTCCACGGAGATTCTTAAAACTGATCAGATTCCTAAATTGTCTCCCTACCGCTCGGAAACTCACAGTGAAGACCAGTTTAGAAGAAATAGCTACCGAATAGATCCTTTGTTAGAGTTAGAATTAGCAAAAATACGTTTAGCTCATATAGAGAAGGAAATTGAGTTAGAACGCTTACGTCAAAAAGGAAGAGAATATCGTAAACAAGTTGTGGCCGTTTCCGAGAAGAAATCAAATTTGTTTATTGTGGAAAGTAACAGTGAACATGATAAAATGCAAATAAACCTGAATGGAACAAACCCTCCTCGCACTAAATCGACAGATCAGGATTTTTCTAGTTCTCCTTCTAATCATTATGTTTCTCACACAGAGGCTTCCGTTGCATCACTCAAAGCATCAAATGAATTAGCTAAGTCACCTGCCGTTCTATCAAGTTTTGCTATAGCTAAGAAAGAGATTCCATCTGATTGTGTTCTCGGATCAAATATTTCATCAAGCGTTGTGAATGCTGATGTGTCGAAAGATGCTTCGGTTAATTTATGGACATCATCATCTACAAGTCATGATTCTGCTTCGTGTCCTTTTACTGCATTGGCTAAAGTTGTTACAGCTTCTCAGACAGACTGTAAGGATTCGAAAAATCTAGAAGATTCTGCTAAGGAAGTAGTTGAAGATAAACGGGAAGAAACGTTAACTTTAGCGGAAGTCGACCTAGTTGCAGGTGAAAGAGAAATGCCAGTTATTCGACAGCATTGCCGAGCTCATAATTCCGATGCTAATAAACAGAGGTGTAATAATCTTGGACCTTTTCATTTCGAGTTAAATGATGTACACAACAACGGTGCTGAAAAGAATAAAGAATCTCTCTGCAGGTCACGGATAGTAGTACGTTTAGTGTATGAATGCAGACTGTTGATTAATACTCTCAGTTGGTTACAAATGCCTGCTGCTCTAGTTGACTCACGAACTTTGAGAATGGTTGCAATTAATGAGGTGGGTAGTTATGTAATGGCTACATGGCGCAACGACTTCCAATGTCTTGCTGAGGTTCTAGCCCATCGTCAGCGACATGGTACAAGAGCAGAGTATCGCATACGTTATATTTGGGATCGCGTTGTAGAATGGACACCCGTCAGCAAGTTACGCAAAGCAACTCAGTACGAAATAGATTATGTCTTAAAATTCTGTAAAGAGCAAGGTACACTATCCACAAATAAAATCCCTAGTAAATTTGATCTGCAGTATTCATGTAGTAGTAGCAATGATTCTGCATCAGGAACATCTCAAGCTAAAAGAATAAGGACAAATGTGTCAAAAAGCAAGTCAATAGACCGCACTTCGGATCCTGAAACACATCGCTATCGGTCACGTCCTACTCATGTAAGTACAAGTGGTTTCTCTGTCTTAGAAGACAAGAAGACTCTTCTTCCAAAATTATTTGATGAAATCATCGAACAGGATGGGATGGTTTGTGATAAGAGTGTTTTCCAGTTTCACGAAGCCTGTCGAAGACGTCGTGAATTGAAAAGAAAAGCTATCGAAGAGAACGACACATGTCCATATAGATTCGACAGTTCTGTATCTGTTTTGAGTCAAACATTCACCATCAGGTCAAACCATCAGAACAGACGTGGTCTTAATTCAAAACATAATTCTATAAGAACCGAAAATTATGCAGCGGAAGCTACAGTAGCATCCTCACCGGTATCATCGAATTCATTTTGCCAGAAAAGTGATGAACTAAAAGAGGGAACCATTACCCTATGCGGACCTAACGAGATGTGTAAACGAACGCTGGGAGTAGAGCGGAATATCCGAGCGGATGTGTCATTTGTCAGAGTTCACGTGTTTCCTGGAAACCTGACCAGAAGGAATATTTTGTCGTTTATAGCATTAATCTTTGATCCCGGAGGAGGTATATGGAAACATATTATAAAGTCAACGAGAAGGAAGCCACAACATGGAGACTCACCGTTAGTAAACAATACTAGTTTGCTGAGAAATCTTTGGGTGGAAGCTATAGTTAGAGAAGTCAATTATGGTCCCGATGGCCGATTCAGAACGATTCGATTGAAGAGACACCGTAGATATCAACCGAGATATACGAAACCTATGCCTAATGGAAGAGGTCGATTATTCGAGCGCGACGGCAACGAGGTCTGGACGTGGTGACCGCTTCGGGGGCAGTGTTAGTTATTTTATAACTAATTGTAGTTATGTCATAACTAACCAATCAGATTGGTTAAGCGCTCACCACGTCATCTAGTCGGACCGGTCTATGGACTTTCTTGTTGTGAACGGCCTATCGATTGAAGGATGTTATTATTTTATTTTATATAGATGTGACTCATGTTTTTTATTCATTTTCTAAAGACACGCTATACTGTCCGGTACGTTTGCTCATCCTGCTTGATAATTGTAATTTCCTTATTTATTGTACTAAATTAATCGTTTTCTTTTTGTTTAGAAACAGATAAAGTTTTAAACCGAATTGTCTTCTGTTAACTATAGTTTCACTTGGGACTCTGTCATCGGCGGTATTTGCGTTTACGTTTTAGAATTACATCTGTAGGACAAATTAAATCCTACATAGTTTCGGACAGTATTTCATCAGAAGTTCATATACTAATTGCTTTCAAATGTCCACGGAGATTCTTAAAACTGATCAGATTCCTAAATTGTCTCCCTACCGCTCGGAAACTCACAGTGAAGACCAGTTTAGAAGAAATAGCTACCGAATAGATCCTTTGTTAGAGTTAGAATTAGCAAAAATACGTTTAGCTCATATAGAGAAGGAAATTGAGTTAGAACGCTTACGTCAAAAAGGAAGAGAATATCGTAAACAAGTTGTGGCCGTTTCCGAGAAGAAATCAAATTTGTTTATTGTGGAAAGTAACAGTGAACATGATAAAATGCAAATAAACCTGAATGGAACAAACCCTCCTCGCACTAAATCGACAGATCAGGATTTTTCTAGTTCTCCTTCTAATCATTATGTTTCTCACACAGAGGCTTCCGTTGCATCACTCAAAGCATCAAATGAATTAGCTAAGTCACCTGCCGTTCTATCAAGTTTTGCTATAGCTAAGAAAGAGATTCCATCTGATTGTGTTCTCGGATCAAATATTTCATCAAGCGTTGTGAATGCTGATGTGTCGAAAGATGCTTCGGTTAATTTATGGACATCATCATCTACAAGTCATGATTCTGCTTCGTGTCCTTTTACTGCATTGGCTAAAGTTGTTACAGCTTCTCAGACAGACTGTAAGGATTCGAAAAATCTAGAAGATTCTGCTAAGGAAGTAGTTGAAGATAAACGGGAAGAAACGTTAACTTTAGCGGAAGTCGACCTAGTTGCAGGTGAAAGAGAAATGCCAGTTATTCGACAGCATTGCCGAGCTCATAATTCCGATGCTAATAAACAGAGGTGTAATAATCTTGGACCTTTTCATTTCGAGTTAAATGATGTACACAACAACGGTGCTGAAAAGAATAAAGAATCTCTCTGCAGGTCACGGATAGTAGTACGTTTAGTGTATGAATGCAGACTGTTGATTAATACTCTCAGTTGGTTACAAATGCCTGCTGCTCTAGTTGACTCACGAACTTTGAGAATGGTTGCAATTAATGAGGTGGGTAGTTATGTAATGGCTACATGGCGCAACGACTTCCAATGTCTTGCTGAGGTTCTAGCCCATCGTCAGCGACATGGTACAAGAGCAGAGTATCGCATACGTTATATTTGGGATCGCGTTGTAGAATGGACACCCGTCAGCAAGTTACGCAAAGCAACTCAGTACGAAATAGATTATGTCTTAAAATTCTGTAAAGAGCAAGGTACACTATCCACAAATAAAATCCCTAGTAAATTTGATCTGCAGTATTCATGTAGTAGTAGCAATGATTCTGCATCAGGAACATCTCAAGCTAAAAGAATAAGGACAAATGTGTCAAAAAGCAAGTCAATAGACCGCACTTCGGATCCTGAAACACATCGCTATCGGTCACGTCCTACTCATGTAAGTACAAGTGGTTTCTCTGTCTTAGAAGACAAGAAGACTCTTCTTCCAAAATTATTTGATGAAATCATCGAACAGGATGGGATGGTTTGTGATAAGAGTGTTTTCCAGTTTCACGAAGCCTGTCGAAGACGTCGTGAATTGAAAAGAAAAGCTATCGAAGAGAACGACACATGTCCATATAGATTCGACAGTTCTGTATCTGTTTTGAGTCAAACATTCACCATCAGGTCAAACCATCAGAACAGACGTGGTCTTAATTCAAAACATAATTCTATAAGAACCGAAAATTATGCAGCGGAAGCTACAGTAGCATCCTCACCGGTATCATCGAATTCATTTTGCCAGAAAAGTGATGAACTAAAAGAGGGAACCATTACCCTATGCGGACCTAACGAGATGTGTAAACGAACGCTGGGAGTAGAGCGGAATATCCGAGCGGATGTGTCATTTGTCAGAGTTCACGTGTTTCCTGGAAACCTGACCAGAAGGAATATTTTGTCGTTTATAGCATTAATCTTTGATCCCGGAGGAGGTATATGGAAACATATTATAAAGTCAACGAGAAGGAAGCCACAACATGGAGACTCACCGTTAGTAAACAATACTAGTTTGCTGAGAAATCTTTGGGTGGAAGCTATAGTTAGAGAAGTCAATTATGGTCCCGATGGCCGATTCAGAACGATTCGATTGAAGAGACACCGTAGATATCAACCGAGATATACGAAACCTATGCCTAATGGAAGAGGTCGATTATTCGAGCGCGACGGCAACGAGGTCTGGACGTGGTGACCGCTTCGGGGGCAGTGTTAGTTATTTTATAACTAATTGTAGTTATGTCATAACTAACCAATCAGATTGGTTAAGCGCTCACCACGTCATCTAGTCGGACCGGTCTATGGACTTTCTTGTTGTGAACGGCCTATCGATTGAAGGATGTTATTATTTTATTTTATATAGATGTGACTCATGTTTTTTATTCATTTTCTAAAGACACGCTATACTGTCCGGTACGTTTGCTCATCCTGCTTGATAATTGTAATTTCCTTATTTATTGTACTAAATTAATCGTTTTCTTTTTGTTTAGAAACAGATAAAGTTTTAAACCGAATTGTCTTCTGTTAACTATAGTTTCACTTGGGACTCTGTCATCGGCGGTATTTGCGTTTACGTTTTAGAATTACATCTGTAGGACAAATTAAATCCTACATAGTTTCGGACAGTATTTCATCAGAAGTTCATATACTAATTGCTTTCAAATGTCCACGGAGATTCTTAAAACTGATCAGATTCCTAAATTGTCTCCCTACCGCTCGGAAACTCACAGTGAAGACCAGTTTAGAAGAAATAGCTACCGAATAGATCCTTTGTTAGAGTTAGAATTAGCAAAAATACGTTTAGCTCATATAGAGAAGGAAATTGAGTTAGAACGCTTACGTCAAAAAGGAAGAGAATATCGTAAACAAGTTGTGGCCGTTTCCGAGAAGAAATCAAATTTGTTTATTGTGGAAAGTAACAGTGAACATGATAAAATGCAAATAAACCTGAATGGAACAAACCCTCCTCGCACTAAATCGACAGATCAGGATTTTTCTAGTTCTCCTTCTAATCATTATGTTTCTCACACAGAGGCTTCCGTTGCATCACTCAAAGCATCAAATGAATTAGCTAAGTCACCTGCCGTTCTATCAAGTTTTGCTATAGCTAAGAAAGAGATTCCATCTGATTGTGTTCTCGGATCAAATATTTCATCAAGCGTTGTGAATGCTGATGTGTCGAAAGATGCTTCGGTTAATTTATGGACATCATCATCTACAAGTCATGATTCTGCTTCGTGTCCTTTTACTGCATTGGCTAAAGTTGTTACAGCTTCTCAGACAGACTGTAAGGATTCGAAAAATCTAGAAGATTCTGCTAAGGAAGTAGTTGAAGATAAACGGGAAGAAACGTTAACTTTAGCGGAAGTCGACCTAGTTGCAGGTGAAAGAGAAATGCCAGTTATTCGACAGTATTGCCGAGCTCATAATTCCGATGCTAATAAACAGAGGTGTAATAATCTTGGACCTTTTCATTTCGAGTTAAATGATGTACACAACAACGGTGCTGAAAAGAATAAAGAATCTCTCTGCAGGTCACGGATAGTAGTACGTTTAGTGTATGAATGCAGACTGTTGATTAATACTCTCAGTTGGTTACAAATGCCTGCTGCTCTAGTTGACTCACGAACTTTGAGAATGGTTGCAATTAATGAGGTGGGTAGTTATGTAATGGCTACATGGCGCAACGACTTCCAATGTCTTGCTGAGGTTCTAGCCCATCGTCAGCGACATGGTACAAGAGCAGAGTATCGCATACGTTATATTTGGGATCGCGTTGTAGAATGGACACCCGTCAGCAAGTTACGCAAAGCAACTCAGTACGAAATAGATTATGTCTTAAAATTCTGTAAAGAGCAAGGTACACTATCCACAAATAAAATCCCTAGTAAATTTGATCTGCAGTATTCATGTAGTAGTAGCAATGATTCTGCATCAGGAACATCTCAAGCTAAAAGAATAAGGACAAATGTGTCAAAAAGCAAGTCAATAGACCGCACTTCGGATCCTGAAACACATCGCTATCGGTCACGTCCTACTCATGTAAGTACAAGTGGTTTCTCTGTCTTAGAAGACAAGAAGACTCTTCTTCCAAAATTATTTGATGAAATCATCGAACAGGATGGGATGGTTTGTGATAAGAGTGTTTTCCAGTTTCACGAAGCCTGTCGAAGACGTCGTGAATTGAAAAGAAAAGCTATCGAAGAGAACGACACATGTCCATATAGATTCGACAGTTCTGTATCTGTTTTGAGTCAAACATTCACCATCAGGTCAAACCATCAGAACAGACGTGGTCTTAATTCAAAACATAATTCTATAAGAACCGAAAATTATGCAGCGGAAGCTACAGTAGCATCCTCACCGGTATCATCGAATTCATTTTGCCAGAAAAGTGATGAACTAAAAGAGGGAACCATTACCCTATGCGGACCTAACGAGATGTGTAAACGAACGCTGGGAGTAGAGCGGAATATCCGAGCGGATGTGTCATTTGTCAGAGTTCACGTGTTTCCTGGAAACCTGACCAGAAGGAATATTTTGTCGTTTATAGCATTAATCTTTGATCCCGGAGGAGGTATATGGAAACATATTATAAAGTCAACGAGAAGGAAGCCACAACATGGAGACTCACCGTTAGTAAACAATACTAGTTTGCTGAGAAATCTTTGGGTGGAAGCTATAGTTAGAGAAGTCAATTATGGTCCCGATGGCCGATTCAGAACGATTCGATTGAAGAGACACCGTAGATATCAACCGAGATATACGAAACCCATGCCTAATGGAAGAGGTCGATTATTCGAGCGCGACGGCAACGAGGTCTGGACGTGGTGACCGCTTCGGGGGCAGTGTTAGTTATTTTATAACTAATTGTAGTTATGTCATAACTAACCAATCAGATTGGTTAAGCGCTCACCACGTCATCTAGTCGGACCGGTCTATGGACTTTCTTGTTGTGAACGGCCTATCGATTGAAGGATGTTATTATTTTATTTTATATAGATGTGACTCATGTTTTTTATTCATTTTCTAAAGACACGCTATACTGTCCGGTACGTTTGCTCATCCTGCTTGATAATTGTAATTTCCTTATTTATTGTACTAAATTAATCGTTTTCTTTTTGTTTAGAAACAGATAAAGTTTTAAACCGAATTGTCTTCTGTTAACTATAGTTTCACTTGGGACTCTGTCATCGGCGGTATTTGCGTTTACGTTTTAGAATTACATCTGTAGGACAAATTAAATCCTACAGGTTACGCGAACAAGTTATCGAACATTACATTAGTTAGACTCGGTTTTCTCGTGCTCTGCTTGGCCGTCGGCTGTTTACTCAGACACCAAATTTCAAAAATAAAGAAGAACCTCGAATTACAAACTGGAGACGGATAAATACAGCCAAAGCCGAATGATCGCTCCGTTTCCTATACAACATTGAGATACTGAAAATAAAATGTGTGTTTACTGTTAGATTCACCCAGTAAACGCGTATCTCTCAGGAGTACTTTTCTTAAAACAACTTTTCGTCCTGGAATGCCTACTGGAGACGATAAGTGAATTGCAGTTAGCCTGATGATGCGGGTTCGAATTTGGAGCTGAAGACACTTTGAAGCCCAAGCTAATAATAACAATAATTTTTTCTGAAGTAAAAATGTGTTACATGAGGCACTCCAGTTTACAGGCAAGATCAAAATGTTTGAAATGCCAACATATTTACTGTAAAACGTTGTGTCTTGGCCAAGCAGTCTCTATATTAGACTGGAAAACTAGATATCAACTGCAGCATTAAGTGACTTGACTAAAATGACTCCAAACTAAGAGTAGCGGAAAACCTGGTAGAAGACAACACTCATGATGACTCCCCTTTCATAGGGATCTAAAAAACCATCAGGACCGTCAACTGTCCTTAGGAAAAATCTTGAATAATGTAATGAATTGCACTTTGCCAGAGTATCAAACTTCCACAGCTGATCCTTAGACAGGACGCTTGATTTCAATTTATAAGGAGTTCTGGAAAACTTATCCTTTCATTTTGTTTGGTGAGACCACTAATCAGAGCTAATGAGTTTGCTGTTATACGCTCTCTACTTCTCAGATTAATGTTTTTAATAATATGCTGGGATAGCTATTCTGCCATGAATGGCTGAAACGAGTTTACCCAAGCACTTACTGTATGACTTGGAAGCTGTCACTTGATGGAAAAGAAATGGTTAGCAAGCAATATAATCTCCATTTTTTTGACAAAATTTACTCTCATTGCTGAACTTTTGACTTCACTATACGAACATCATGTTTCTTACTTCAGCTTCTCCTCCATCCAGCTTGAATCTTACAACAACCCATTATTCTTTGCTGCTGTACTCTTTAATTCGAAGGCTACACTACTACAATTTATTTTAATTAAAGTGGTCTTTTGGAATGAAATCTACTAACCTAACCATTGCTTTTTCTGCCCCATCACGAACGGTTAGGCAATGCTCTAGGTAAATATCCGTTCGCCTCGTAGCTCGTTTCTTCTTCTTATCTTTTGTCCCTTTTCGGAACCCGATCATAAGTGAAACGACCATGGTGCTTCTGTGTACGTGCTAGTCAAGGTTACAACTTATATCAGCGACTTTCAGTCGACACTTTTCACAAAGCACAGTCCTGAATTATGCACGCTACCCAAAAACTCTCATGTGTGCCTAACCTAGTTGTGATCACTTATTGAGATTGTGTCACTTGGGGATAATTATTATTATTATTACCACGTTTAAAGTGCCAAAAAGGTGCAGTTTACACAACATTCCTTAATTCTTACAACAGATATTTCCTATTTGTAGTGAAACATCTATTTTGCCTCCACACAAAATACACCTTCTGTACGCATTTGTCTAGGTCAAATCTTATATCAAGCGGCTTACACTTGACATTTCTCAAAAACTTCACTCCTGAATCATGCACACCACCCATATACTCTACAGTGTACCTTCCCAATTTCTTCTCACTTACTGAAAGTGTGGCAGTGTCAAACTATTGCTGTCAGTAACATGGTGTAAATGTGCTATCAGAAACGGACTCTCACTTCCAATCTATTTTCGCTTACTTTTACAGAGAATAAATCAGCATTTGTAACAATTTACTCAAGCCTGTAAACTGGCGTGCCTCTTGTAACGTGCTGTTGTTTTTGAGTAAATATATTTTAATATTATTATTATGAAGGCGATCTAATTTTTAAGCTAAATTGAGGGCGTCATCCTGGACATAGCGGTCGGGTACCACATGTATCCTGAAAGCTGACAAACTGTTCAAGTTTGGCATAAAATTCAGGCAATAGTAGTAACAACTTATACGTAAATAACGTGTTGTATGGGGAATGCCAATTTACAGGCAAGATGTAAAGATTGCTAACACATTTACTGTAAAACGTTGTTCAGCTAGATAAATATTGAAAGAGAAATTATGAAGGCTCATATTTAAGGCGTAGAATGAGGTGTTGGAAAGTAGGAAGATTGAGATGGAGGCGACGAGCAGAATATTTTCAAGATTATGGCTGAGTCATGAATCAACAGATAATTCTTTCTGGATAAAACAAATGTGTGGTTACTCAGAACTTTCTTTTTCTGTAATAGTACAATGAGTACAAACCTGCACTTATGCAGGTTACTAAAGGCAATCCACCATCAAGTTAACGAGTGGGAAAATAATCTTGGGAACAGAGTAGACTCAAAAGAACTAAATTCTGAGTAATAACTGTGACTTACAGAATCCAATAAAGGAGGCTCAATGATTTGATGCTTTTGTAATGTTTAATTTATTGCTTTTTATCGCCGCAGCTCATGAAGTCACGAGTGAGCTTTTTTTCAACATAACTCCCCAGTTCTACTCAAAATAGGATTTCTTGTTGGGAAGTGAAACTAGTTCATGATTACAAACATGAGTCGTAGATATGGTTGACTCGGGCAGATTGAGGATCTCGCCCCAGTGCCATCAATACTGCTCAGATACAACACCGTCCCTCCTTTTTCGATGTTAGACTGTCTTGCGTTCGTGGTATGTTTTGATTAATGTTTTAGTCGATGCTTTATTTTTTTTCACACCCTGTCGGAATAAATTGTCTCTACTTGTTCAAGGTTACATGCAAACCAGATAGCCTGGGCTTCTGTTTGTGGTTTTATACACATATTGTGACTGTGTGATAGAGACGGATAGCAATAAACTGTATCGTGTTACAAAGAATTAAAGTCCTTAGTTCTCGCGTTATCTATTGGAGTCTGCTTAGCTGTTGTTTACTCGTATTTGGTTCGTACTTGGACGCCTCATCTGACTGGTTCTTGCATAGTCAGTGTGATAGGCTAAGGGAACCGAGTAAGAGCTATACGAATTGAAGTGTAATCTCCATCCACTAATTTCTTGTACTTAAGACCGCCATCATATCTGTTTTTAGCCAACAGCTGTGCTTGGTCTGGTTGCCAGTTAATGTCAGAGGCTAGTGCTGATCTGCAAGAAGTTCGCCTCTGAATGCTGGAAGGACTAACTCGTCCCTACCGCCGGGGACATACATCTTAACCTTTTCAGATTCTGCTTTTTTTAACTTCAGCTTCTCTGCAATAACAAACGGTTTCATTTAACTAACTGCCGAACTATATTTTTCTTCCTTATCCTTAAACTTCGGTTCTCTCCTTCTATCTGTACTAACAACTGGTTAACTTAAATTATCTGCCTAGTTTTTTAAAATTGTTGTTTACTACTTAGCATTAGAAATTTCTCGTCATTATTTTCCACATTTCAACCAACTGACCATCGGCCCGATAATGTGATGGCTGCTGGTATCCACAAACCCTAATGCCTTGATACTAACCCACTTCCTCAAAGCCCACGTCATAAAAATTCATGAAAAACTGCCAAATGACTAGAATTAGTGCACTTAAGCGGCTGGACTACCACAAAATAGACAAAACCAAATACCTAGAAACTTACTCTAAAAAC
Source organism: Schistosoma turkestanicum (assembly GCA_944470395.2). Lineage (NCBI taxonomy): Eukaryota > Metazoa > Platyhelminthes > Trematoda > Strigeidida > Schistosomatidae > Schistosoma > Schistosoma turkestanicum. Next base: position 22,021,503 of record OX103973.1, read on the forward strand.
AAGAAGTGAGCACGAAGAAATCATTCAGTTTATTATAGATCATGAAGAAGATAATGAAGGCAACCTTTTAAACCCGTTGGTCATTTGTTTCAGTTTCTTTCGCTCGTCCCTGAAATCGACCTCCACAAAGGCGGGGTGGAATGAAGGTTGTGGGTGGAGAACGGTTGAGACCGTTCCTTATCGTTGGTCTCTCTTTTGTCGGATTTGCGTCGCTACTTGTATATATCACTCGCCGGTTACCGTCACTTCCAGAGTAAATACATATTATGGTTTAATTTTAACCGACAGGGAACATCGAGGACACTTTAAATTTCCGCACAATGTTGATGAGTTGAAAAATATCGGCCTAGTCCTGTCGGAATACCAGGATAATTACTACTGGCAAATATTACTTCTGATAAGCACCGTTTTTATATTGTATCCTTTTGGCTCAAATCCTGTGTAAGGCTAGCCAGTCGGTTCTAATAGATTTTATATCTCAGAGCAAATCTAAACATGCGTGCTTGGGCGAGTTTTTGCTTGACCGTGACATTTTAAACCGAAAATATTGCTGCGAATATGATTAGGTAATTTATAATTTTAGGACTAGGGTCTTCGTTCAGTTTTATGTTTTGGGCTTAAGGTTTCGTATCTGTATGCAGTTTTGGCATTTTTGCTACGTCTTATCAGTGTTTCTAAGAGATGTTATTCTTTGCAATTATCGCGATCCATATGAACAGGGACGTATATTTCAGTTCTTCCACACGCTTACTTCGTATCAACTGTTCACTACGTAGTAGAAGCATAAATTATCTTCAGAAAACATTTACTCTGTGAATTATTAGCTCCAAATTGTGTTCATATATCGTGGAGCTTCTGAATCCTGATACTAGTTTCTGATGTTAGAAGTGGTTTGTCGACACAGGACCTGATATCTTGTAGATCGTGTACAAATCTTGTCTTTGGACAAGCCGTCAAAAGCTAATTGATAATTACTAATAACATAAAGTGATGTTAAAATAATGTGGGACACTAAAATGACAGCTCCTTAAAAACCAACCGCTAAACAGAATTTATAGACGGAAAAATTACCAAAGAAGTACTCTTTTATTAAAAGGTATACAAAATTTGACCACTTTTAATCAACATACACTGTAAAGCTTTTAATATGTTTAGTGTAACAAGTTTTGAAAGCTGTGGACCTGAATGGCAATGTCTTTTAAAAAGCACGACCTATTTTCAAAGCGTTGGTGTAGGGTTTATTTTTTGAAAATAGAGACAACCTATAAGCTTATCAACTACAAGCTATATTTAGTCATCATAATCTCATTTATTGTCTTTTATCTCAAATTGTAAAGGTTCCAAATTCTGACTTATAAAATATCCTAGTTTTTGGTTTCTGAAAATCGTTTTTGTTCTGAATGTATTTATAAGACTCTGGAGATATTACCTTCTGTTTAATGCTAAGTTCCTATTTAACATGCTTTGTGGACAATTTCAGATTCATGAGCGCTTTGTTTTACAAATTTCTCGTTCTTGAGCTATATTAGTAGGTGTAGACTACCTAATTAGGATCCAAAAGACGATAGTAACCGATGTTTAGAGACTTTAGATTGCGCAGGTGCATCCATTCTTCATCTCTCAAATTCTAATTTTCTGAAATTGTCAATGCCATTTTTTTATTTTCAAATTGATTTCATTGGGGTATACTTCTCGAATCATATCCTCGATCCCTAATCTTTTTAACTGAGCTGATACTTTTACTGCCTCTACTACTATGGGATTTAAATTGACAATTCGATCTCTATGTGCTAATGTGGTATGGAAACTTGAACTGATGTACGTACATACGAAGTTCTACGTTGAAGCTGACTGAACTTATCGTTCTTATTGCGTTTACATAACTATAATAGGGTTTTTATAATCTTGTTGAGTACATACTCTAACAATCAGTATTTGTTCCTTAGTTTACTCTGTGTTTCTTATTCAGTAGCCGAGACTAGTGCCTCGAATATTTTACCACGACTTTTAAATCTTCTTAGGTTTAGGTGGTTAGAATTCTTCGTAACCGGGAATAAGTAGTTGGGAATATCTCATGTAATCATACGCTGATTAAAAAAATGCATATAAAAGCCACGCTTTGTGCTCTTAACTATGAAGATTATTTCTCTATCAAACCATGTTGATGTGCCATTACTTAGTGCTTTAGAGGGTCAGTTGATGAGTTATCTAAACCAGCTGTTTCATTCTCACTGTACTTGGATGCTATTTCAGTTCACAATCCATCTTAGATATCTGATCACTTTTTTAATGGTTTATATGTTGTTTTTTACCATGTCCATTCCTACGAAAGCTGTTGAATTAATCCTTAACTAAAGCATAGCCTTCAATCATTTATGATACCAGGTTCGGTGGTATGTGTGGTGTTACTAGGGTATCTGTTTCCTTTCCCAGTTGCTGTCATTATTGTAGCTTTGGTAAGTTACCGAATAACTATTGATACATTTGTATTTAGTGTTCAGCAATCGGAGCGTCACTGTGCTATCTTCTCGTCGGTTTTATCGGTTCCAAGGTCCTGATATATTTCATCCCTGAGAAAATTGAATTATGTCGTCAAACAGTACGTCCGGAACCTTTATTTTATGTTGTGCTTTAGATTCAACGCTATCGACACACTATGTTCTTTTGTATATGCTGTTTGCGAATTTGTCCTTTCATCCCAAATTGGCTTGTGAATATTTCTTCTCCAATAATTGATATTCCATTGGTTCATTTCTTCTTCGGGACATTTGTAGGTAAGCATTTTACATTATAATATATCAGTAAACTGGAGTGACTATCAAATGCCCCTAAAACGTTTATACTGGTGTTTGATGAGGACACTAACAAGTTACCTAACTCGTATCACTAGAAAGTGGGAAAACCAAAGTACATACATATTTTCCTTATCGTTTTGATTTTGATGAAGCTTATAATCTGCTCCGATACTTGGGACTAAATAGTTTCAGTGTTAAGGCTCATTCATACGACTCCAAGTCCATTCTCCTATCCTTTGTAAAGCCGAAAGTAGATTTTAAAGCAACTGTGTTTGCAAAAATACTAGTCAATAGCTCAATGCAATTGAGATCATGTGTCAGAAGGAGTATCTTAAAGGTATTGTGCTCTCTGAGCTAAATGATTAGTTTATGGAGCTTTCATCGTATTTTCAGGCAGCATCATCAATACAGTTAGAAAAGGAGGCTCTTAGAATTTCTTTATAATTAACTAACACATTATACTGTTCACCTGGAATTTTAGGAAAATATATTTGTAGCATGGGTATCTATTACACAGTGCACTAATTAATAACTTGATTTATTTTAAACTGGATTTTGAGTAATTGATAAAATCCTAGATCCAATCGAATAAGAATGCTCCAAACATCTTATTTATCGTCCGTTTTTAGAGTCATACCTTGAGCATCATCTCAGAATAATCCCACTGTTTCGTTTTTCACTAAATGAGGTTCCACTTGGTCAGCTTGTTTAAATGTCAACGCGGCGAATCTATTTTCGTTAAGTAGGGGGCACAAACTCTTTCGAACAATACTGGTCGAGTCAGAGTTTATTGCCGACTTTCATCGGAATCGATTACCTCAAGTGGTGTTCGTCAAAGTTGTCCACTCTTTCCATTCTTATTCGACTTTGTCATAGACATAGAAATAACACTTTCCTCGTCTGACTTTTCAGGAATTGAACTTTTACTAGGAGATTCACTTCTCTCCTTGGAATATGTTGACGACATCCTAGGTAACAATGTATGCATGTTCGGGATGTGGTTCTCCCCTCCGAGATGTAAAATATTGCTTCAAGATTAGCTTGCATCGGCACCTGAACTAGTGATAGGGTGTTAGGCAGTTGAGCTTGTCGGCCGCTTAACTTATCTGGGGAGTCTCATCAGTGCTGATGGCCTCGTGACTGACGAAATCTCGCCACGAATACAGAGGGTTCTACTAATTTTTGTCGAGTTACGCCATTTATGGTATAGATGAGATATCTGTCTATCAACAACTGAACGGGCTTACTGCGAAGCAGTTTACAACAGTTTATGGAAACATTGCCAGTAAGAGTAGATGATATACGTAGGTTATTAGTATTCGATCATAAATGTCTTCGATGCATTGCTCGTATATCCTGGGAAAATCGAGTAAGCAATACAATTGTTAGGGAACAGGTAGTAATTAAGGATGGGAAATCAGTTGATGAAGAAGTGAATCTTTATCATTTGAGAAGGTTGGGACATGTGTTACGTATGCCCGACCACTGACTGCCTAGACGAACTATGTTTTGTGGTGTAGGAGTAGGCTGGAAGAAAGCTAGGGGCAGCCAGACTAAAACATGGCACAAATCCATGAAGTCGCTGACAACTAAAATGAGCCATGTTGGTATGTGTAGACTACCTGCTTGGGGTCTGCGATGTGATAGTAACCGATAGTTAGAGACCTTGAACTCTATAGCTTTGTGCAATGGTGCAGGTGCATTCATTCTTTGAGTTCTCCCAAATTCTTATCTAAACTCCTCATGACCGTAATCTTTCTCGCCCCAAAACTATTTAACTGGATTATACTTCGGACCATGATCTTTTTGATTACTGCCCATACTTCTGCTATCTCTATCACTATGGGATTTGGACTGACAACTGCGTCTCTGTTCTAATGTGGTGTGGCAACTTGAACTGATGTACGCACGTACGAAGTTCTACTTTGTAACTGACTGACTGACTAATGTATGGGGCCAATCAGTGCATAGTTTCTTCGAACTTTGAACAGAATCTAGATTAAAATATAAGATATTTGTTTGCGTACTTTTTCTGCTATAGTGGCGCATGGTTAGAAATTTAAGTAAACTTGGCATATAACCCTTCGGTTTAATCCTTATTATTAGTTCATACATTCAGTTTTGAGTTGTAGAATTTGAACCTTTAGTGTAGGCAACCATATAGTCCTCCTAGTAGGTTTTCTCCTGATTGAGTGGATAAATATCAGCAGTCAGTTGTCGAGTTACAAGTTGGGATAACCCTGTTTTTTTTTGCATCCGGTACTTTTAAGTTATTTTCTAGTTTGTAACTTCTTCATATCATCATATCTCACTCACCCTTTTGTTTTTTTATTTTTTACAGGTGTAGTTCCATTATCATTGGTATTCATTAAAGCAGGAACTGTATTGCAAGAACTTACAGATTTAGGTGTTACTTCGTTAGCTTCATTTTCAACATTAATCATTTTAGCTGGTTTATCACTTCTACCTTTAGTCTTTCGTAATCAATTACGTGAAGCATTTTTATAATTGATCTTATTTTATTGTCCCTTTTTTCCTCTTCTCTCTTCTCTCTTATTCATATTTTATATGTTTGTTGTTGTTGTATTTTGTGTTCATCACACACACACCCTAAATTGGGATTGGTTAAGCTCCTTCCTCTCTAGCTTGAAAGTGATCCTACTACTGTAGATAATATTTTCCAGTGTATGTGAACACATTATTTTTCATTTATTTTTTACTAACATTTCATTTTTTGAATTCTGTGATGATGATGATGATGATGATCAATGCAATATTGTTGAGTTCTTTTTTGTTTATCTGTTTGTGTTTGTTTGTTTGTTTTCCCCCGGCTTTTTTAAATCCTATTTTTCATCAAAGAGAATTGTCAATTATTCATACATACTATGATATATAAACTTTTTTTTTTATTCTGTCACTATGCCTATCATGTTTCAATATGACTGACTGACTGAACTGACTGGTGGTGATGGTGTTATATTATACAGTCTAGTATCAAATGATTTCTTCTTTTGTTATTTTTGGTTATTTATTATTATTATTACTATTCAGTGTACATTGTTCAACAGCTCATTGATTTGTATTAATATATATATATATATATATATATATATATTTGCTGTAATGCGAGTCTTCTGACTATCATAAGCAACAATGCGAGCATGTTCGGGATGCGGTTCTCACCCTATCGAAATGCAAAATGTTGCTTTAAGATTGGGTTGCATTGGGACCTGAACTAGTGATAAGGAGTGAAGTGGTCGAGGGTGTTGATCACTTCACTTATCTGGGGAGTCTAATCAGCGCTGATAGATAGCCTGGTGACTGAAGAAATCTCAGTGCGGATACAGAAAGTTCGATTGGCTTTTGATAACCTGCGTCACTTATGGCGTAGGCGTGATATCCGTTCGCTAACCAAAGGACAGGTGTACTGCGCAGTAGTTCGCTCCGTTTTCCTATATGGCTATGAAACATGGCCGTTAAGAGTAGAAGATATTCGTAGGTTACTAGTATTCGATCATAGATGTTTAAGAAGCATTGCTCGTATATCATGGGACAACCGAGTAAGCAATGCTGTCGTTAGGAAACGAGTACTAGGTAAGGATGACAGATCAATAGATGAAGTGCTGAAACTTCATCAGTTGAGGTGGTTGGGACATGTGTTACGTATGCCTAACTACCGACTGCCTCGACGAGCTATGTTTTGCAGTATAGGAGTAGGTTGGAAGAAAGTTAGGTGCGGCCAGACCAAAACATGGCAGAAATCCATGAAGTCATTGACAAGTGGACTGAGTCATGTTGGTAAATGTAGGCTACCCGGTTGGGGTCCGCGAGACGAAAGTCAACAATGGTTAGAGACCTTGAACGACATGGCTCAGAATCGTTTGCAATGGCGCACGTGCATCCATTCGTTGTGCTCTCTCAAATCCTAATCTTCTGGATTCGTCAACACTTTCTCTACCTTTGTCTTTCTAACTTTATCTCACTGAATTACACTTCTTGAATAATAACTTCGAACCCTAGTCTTCTTCATTACGATTAATACCTCTACTATCTTTATCACTATGTGATTTGATTTGACATTTGCGTCTGTGTGCTAATGTGGTATGGCAACATGAACTTCTGTACATATGTACGAAGTTCTACGTTGCAACTGACTGAACGCGAATTGTTATGACTTCATTTTTGTTATGATAATAGATGATTCTTTAGGGCTAAAACAAAAATAGTCTCAAACATAAATGAAGGTTATTTCACTGTATTATTTTCATTTAAACTGTTAGCTTTAGATGAAAATTAAGGAATCAAGTAAAATATCAAAATGTAACAAATAAGCAGCTATTCAATGAAATACCTGATATATAAGAGAGCTATAAATCTACTGTCAGGATAATTAATATCAAATAATCTAAGAAAGGAGGAGAGTTTCAGATGTGGTTTTATGTAAATTGTAGTCTGTAAAGATTAACATTATCAAATCGTTTCTATTAAATCTATGTGTCTACGAAAAAAGAATGCCTAGTTAACATCTCACAGACTTGGTGAGAAATTTCAGTTTCTCTTTAAACTGTCTTTTTTTTTCTTTGGGTGTAAAGAATTGTAGTTGGATATCATCTGGCATTGATTTCTTAATTCAGGCTGATAAGTGTATGCAGTTGAAATGTTTAAGGTTTTCTGGAGATTTATGTTATCCTTATTGTATGTAAGTAATCCTTATGAATATTTTCCCTTGTTAAGTCATCTGCTCTTTAATTTGTATGCGCGAGAGTCTGTTTCATTTTGTCGCATTGAGAGAGTAAATGGCATGAGAATTTCATTTTACTAATTTAGTAGTGTTATTTTGAATAATTTTCATGTCCCTTGAATGTGCATTGGTTACTGGATCTTATAAGTTTAGTATTGAGACAATTATTTGCTGGCTCTTTTTTATTGATTGCTTTCGAGAATTTATTTTAACACGCATAAATCAACTTTGTTTAGTTGTATGATTAAACATATAGATTGTGAGGTATGTTAAGAAATATACTTACTTACTCCTGTCACCCCCAATGGAGCATAGGCCGCTGATCAGTATTCTCCAACCTACTCTGTCCTGGGCTTCCCTTTCCAGTTCTGTCCAATTTTTGTTCATTCTTCTCATATCTTTCTCTATTTCTCGGTGTTTTGTGTTTCTAGGCCTTCATCTTTTCCTTTTACCTTGAGGGTTCCAAGTGAGGGGTTGTATTGTGGTTTCCGCCATGTGTCCCATGAACTTCCACCGATTCTTCCTGGTTTCCTCCTCCACTGCCGTCTGGATTGTTCTCTCCCGCAGCAGGTTTTTGCTGATAATGAATCCTTGGTATTTTTCGTAGACAACTGTTAATGAATACTTTTATCTTCTGGATAATGACTGTGGTTGTTCTCCAAGTTTCCGCTCTATACAGTAGAACTGTCTTGACATTTGTATTGAAAATTCTGATTTTGGTGTTTGTTGACAGTTGTTTTGAGTTCCATATGTTCAATTGTAGAAACACTGTCCTTGCTTTGCCGATCCGTGCCTTTATATCTGCATCGGATCCGCCTTGATTTCCGATTATACTGCCCATATATGTAAAGGCTTGAACTTCCTCCAAGGCATCTCCATCCAGAGTGGTTCGGTTGGCACATGTAAGCACCAGATTTTGTTGACTATGAATTCACAAAAGAAAATCTAGTGTATTAAGTGGCGTTTACAGGATAAGTTACTTAAACAACTAACTTTGTTAGTGTCAGCTACAACGGACTGGTTTCTCATCAAGTTCTTAATGTCAGTTGTATTTTGTGCTTTGGATCTTCGTCTAGAAGTAGAACTATATCTCGATAATTTAACCTCTAGGCGCATAAATTACTCCGCCTGTAGACCCTTGGGGCTACTACCGGTCCCAAGCCCGGATAAAGGAGGGTTGGGCATGAGGTTGGCGACCCCATTCCGCCAAAAACTAACCCGCTAAAAAAACGCTGACAAGAAAAAGTAATTTAAACCATATAAACCCGCTCTGGGAGTTAGAAGGTCTTCACTTAGAAGACTTATGACGTTTCATGATGGAAGCCGAGTTGCTTCGGAAGCGTCGAGGCCGATGCCCCTTCTGACAACTAGAACCCTTTTACGGTGTGGGAAACCGGGAAGTAGCATCCGCCCTTATACCCGAGACCAAACTTGCCACAATTAAATCCTTGGCTCATAGATATTAGTCCATTAAATTGATGGGTGAGATCACAAGTCCACAAAATATTCACAAGAACCTGTAATCGATGGCTGAATCACACAACCCTTTATTTTGTTACATCAAAAACAGTAACGTTTTCGAGTCAGATAAGTTGAATTAACCAAAGTACTTCGTTAATGATACAAAGACCATATTTTTTTATTATCTAACCCAAAGCCTAAAAAACTACAAATTCAACTATCTCATTATTTTAATGATTACTTCAATTGTACACTATTTGATTTCTAACAGTTACTGCAGACAAATGAAACGATTAAATACTTATCGTAAAAAACGATCTCTTGTTAACAAACTATTTATTAGCTAACAAAATCTTATTTCCCTATGAAAAAAAAAGCTCACGAAAATAATCAGTAGTAAACTTTTAAAGAAAAATAAAATCTGAAATTCACCAAAAACTAACATGGAATAGTTAAGTAACGCCTTGATAAGATGATAATAATTATAACAACAAGAATGATATGTAACAATAAAATAGATAAGAGTTTCAATAAACCAATGAAACTATGTGTTATTGCCATTAGCGTAATCGAAGGAATCAATAATCAGAAAGAAGACTAATTATCATTATACTTCCATCACTGCAATTTCAAAGAGACAGCAACATTCTCATAACAAAAATAAATAATTGTTATTGTTATCGTTGTCTAGTTGATGATGAGAGATAATTTACAAATGTTTGATTATATACAGCTATATATTTGAATAGACTTGTGCATGTTTTAAAATCAGTATGCATTGTATACAACCTCAACTGACCATTCATTATTCAATAATGTAATATTTTTAATTGTTTCTTGTTGAAATCATCAATCACTTATGGCGTAGGCATGATGTCCGTTTGCTGACTAAAGAACGAGTGTACTGCGCAGCAGTTCGCTCCGTCTTACTTTATGGCTGTGAAACATGGCCAGTGAGAGTAGAAGATATTCGTAGGTTACTGGTTTTCGATCATAGGTGTCTTCGAAGCATTGCTCGTGTATCATGGGACACCCGAGTAAGCAATGCTGTTATTTGGAAGCGGGTGCTAGGTAAGAATGGAAGATCAATAGATGAAGTGCTGAAACTTCATCAGTTGAGGTGGATGGAACATGTGTTGCGTATGCCCAAGCACCGACTACCTCGACGAGCTATGTTTTGTAGTGTAGGAATAGGTTGGAAGAAAGTTGGAGGTGGCCAAGCCAAAACATGGCATAAATCCATGAAGTCATTGACGAGTGGACTTAGCCATGTCGGTAATTGTCGACTACCTGGTTGGGGTCAGCGAGATGATAATAATCGATGGTTAGATACCCTGAATGACATGGCTCAAAATCGTTCGCAATGGCGCAAGTGCATCCATTCGTTGAGCTCTCTCAAATCCTAATCTTCTGGATTCTTCAACACCCCTAGTTTTGACTTTCTACATTTTTCTCACTGAATCATACTTCTTGAATAATGTCTTCTAATCCTAACTTCTTCGATTACTTCTAATACCTTCACTACCTCTTCTACTATTGGATTTGAATTGACAATTACATCTCTGTGCTGATGTGGTGTGGCAACATGAACTGTTGTACTTACGTACGAAGTTCTACGTTGCATCTGACTGACTGACTAACTGACTGACTGAAATCATCAATCAATCATTGTTAGAGCACCATTAGCAACCTGGAAACACTGGATGGTCGTTTTCTCCTGGTATGGGACTCATCAGTGGCAGTGCGCATCCGCGACTCCTGCATCTCGCAGGATTAGAAACCAGAACTTTCGGTCTTGCTCGTGAACGCCTAACCTCTTTTTCATTTTCATCACATATTCAGAAATGAATGATGACAAACATTTATGACTAGTTTCGTGAGGAAATTCTCGGAGTACTAGTGAGAAGACATTACCATTGGAATTCAACCCTGTTGGGTGTAGGCAACAACTACCAAAGACAAATGGATGAGGTCGCGCAAAATCTGTAGATTAGGTGGTCTAACAATGATTGATTGATTGATGATTTCAATGTACAACAAACACTAATCTCCATATCTGTAATTGAAAAATCTTTTAACTGTTATGATCATTAAATTAAACAAATAACTGAGATTATTTTTTTTAAGGGAGAAAGATATATTGAAAAAGTAATAGCTTTTAATAGATTATAACTCTTCGGTTACTGAACATTAGCTTTTTACCCAATAAAATGTTGTGGCTTTTGGAAGGTGTTGTATTCGCTAAGCTGGATGGCTTAGTTATAGAACTTTTATCATATCGCTGTGCAGCATCAATAACATAGTTGAAAAAGAAGTGAGCTATTCTAATCTCTCCATAATTCAAAAAGTAACTTAACAATCTCCACAACCATGTAATGCTAATTATCACGTTCTCACTAGTGACTAGATCGCTGAGGAAGTTTCTCAGAGTTGTAGTGAGAATTCGTGACCAGTGGAGTTCGACCGTATCGGGTGTGAAGCAGTGCTTATCAAAGATAGTGGATAAGGTTGTGAAAGATCGTGAATTGATCGAAGTTAGACATTAACTCCTTTAGATGCCGGCTCAGTGGTCTAGAAGTTAAGCGCTTGCGCGCTAGACCGTAGGTCCTGGGTTCGAATCCTGACAGTGGCGGGAGTCGTGGATGCGCACTACTAGTGAGTTCCAGATCAGGACGAAACAACCATCCAGTGCTTTTAGGTTTCTAATGGTGGTCTGACATTGATTGGTTTATCATTTCAAAAAGTAACTCTCCATAATTTATTGAGAGTTTGTTGATAACAACGGTCTGCAAAACTCCATGTTAAGAAAACAATCATTTTTTGAAAGTAAATCCATCATACTGTCTAGGAAAAGAGAAAGCTTCACATTGAAACCAGCTAAGTCAATTTTTCCGAGCTATAAGCATTTCCAGTATTTTATTTTACAAAACTTGTACTAGGATGTTGTGGCTTAGTGGGTTACAAAGTAACTACTTGTCAGGTGAAGAGGTGGTTTGCTAGTTGAGTTAAAGACCAGGATACTGTTTAATCTATTATGTTTTGCGCGGTTAGAGAAATCCATTAGCCTTGACACAAACTGTTTAGCTTGAAGCGAAAGACACAGACCTGTAATTGGTATAAAATTATACCATTAATATAGTCACTGAATAGTACAACTTTACTAATTTGATCTCGTGTGCGGTTATGGGTAGGCACTGTTAGTTATTTTCATAACTAATTGTAGTTATGTCACAACTAACCAATCAAATCGTGCTTTAGGCGCCCACCACGTGATCTGATCTGACGTGTCTGTAAACTTTCTTTGTTGTAACTGACCTACTAATCAAAGGTCATTATTATCTTATCATTTTATTGATGTGACTCATAGTTTTATTCATTTTCCAAAGACACGCTATATTGGTCGAAACAGATAAAGTTTAAAGCAAAAGTTGATCGTGTTCTGACCATAGAGCTTTCTCATAGACTCTGTGCTCGCCAATATTGCGTTTATAGTTCTAGAAGTTCATCTGTAGGACAAATTAAATCCTACAGGCGCCTCGACGAGCTATTTCCTGTGGTGTTGGGGTAGGCTGGAGGAAATCTAAGGGAAGCTAGATTAAAACATGGCACAGATCAATGAAATCAGTGACAATTAAAATGTGCCATGTTGGTGAGTGTAGACCACCTGGTTGGGGTCCAGGATATGATAGTAACCGTTAGCTAGAGACATTGAATTACATAGCTCAAAATCATTTACAATGGCTCGGGTGCATCCATTTTTGTCTCTTCTGATGATTTATTCATCATCTTTGACGTTCTCTCTTTAATTTCACTGGATTATACTTCTTGAATAATACCTTCAAACCCTAATCTTTTTGATTATCGCTAATACTTCTACAATCTCTACCACTATGGAATTTGAACTGACGATTAGATCTCTGTGCTATTATGGTGAGGCGACTTGAATTGGTGTACGTTGTAGCTAGCTGAATTACAACTTAACAGACGCTTGGAAAAGTGTATTTTATTTTGGAACCACACTAATTACCAGGAGACAATTTACTTGTGTACTGTGACTATAGTGAAGGAGAACACAGGTGAGGGCAACCGAACTGTATTTAACGAAAATTACAGAGTTACTCAGTAAAATAGGAAAACCATATCGTAAACGGTTAATTTGCAAATCTTCAACCCATCATCAATCCATTGTCTGATATTGTCACTATTCATGCGTTTCATACAAATTCCATTGTGTTCCCACTCTTCCTTTCTCTTGATCTTCCTCCATCTTCTGCTGCCAGACATTACGTTTTCACTCGCGTCATATACTACTTATAAGTAGCGCGCACCACATGACGATTAAACTTAGTTGATCATGTTTCATGTTAGATTTTTTATTCTGAGTACACCAATCATTAGTATCAGTGAGTAAAATCATTTTGCGCTGAATAACAATGCTCACATTTGTAACAGAAATGATGAGAAAGTAAATCAGTTCAATAAATTGTCTTCCAGTGTTTGTATGAAGGAAATGTCCAATTGTGATACTTCTGGAACCTTTCATCTAGAAATAAGTTGAATGAAGGGATAAATGACAATGATATATATTATTATTTAAATGAATATATATCAGTGAGTTGCAACGTAGAACTTCGTACATATGTACAGAAGTTCATGTTGCCATACCACATTAGCACACAGACGCAAATGTCAAATCAAATCACATAGTGATAAAGATAGTAGAGGTATTAATCGTAATGAAGAAGACTAGGGTTCGAAGTTATTATTCAAGAAGTGTAATTCAGTGAGATAAAGTTAGAAAGACAAAGGTAGAGAAAGTGTTGACGAATCCAGAAGATTAGGATTTGAGAGAGCACAACGAATGGATGCACGTGCGCCATTGCAAACGATTCTGAGCCATGTCGTTCAAGGTCTCTAACCATTGTTGACTTTCGTCTCGCGGACCCCAACCGGGTAGCCTACATTTACCAACATGACTCAGTCCACTTGTCAATGACTTCATGGATTTCTACCATATTTCGGTTTGGCCGCCCCTATCTTCCTTACAACCTATTCCTGCATGGCAAAACATAGCTCGTCGAGGCAGTCGGTAGTTAGGCGTACGCAAAACATGTCCCAACCACCTCAACTGATAAAGTTTCACCACTTTATCTATTGATCTGCCATCCTTACCTAGTACTCGTTTCCTAACGACAGCATTGTTTACTCGGTAGTCCCACGATATATATATATATATATATATATATATATATATATATCCATCATCCATTTTCTAAAAGGACAAGTCAGTAATTTAAGGAATGAATTCACTACTAGTTACCGTCAACAATGAAATCTAAGTAAATTTCCGTAATAGATATGTACATTTATCTTACTTAAAGTTAACACGTAAGCGTATGACGGAATACGTGACAGGTAGACCACTGTCATTGTTTTACTACTGAAGAAATAGACCAGAATTCAATGCTTCACATTTTCGAACGTTACTCAATTTTACGTTGTTATTTAACTTCTATTGATTGTTATCGATGAACAGCAACCAAAAGTATATGTATATTAGTCATATTCAAATCATATCACATCATGTATCAACTTGTTGCATTAACCTTACTGTTGTTACTCGACCTCATATTTTTTTTTCTAACTTATAATATTCACTATACAGCTTGTTAATTAACACTATTCAACAGAAAACACGTGCAAATCATATGTTCATGTTTTGTTATGTGAATAAATTGATTAAATTTTGTTTTATTAAAAGTGAAACAACACGAAAACATTGAATTTTATTACAAACTATTTGTTTTTACAGTTTATTGTATAAATATCGAGTTGTTTTTCTCATTCGACACTTAATATAAAAGTGATTGTATGTTATGTTTTGATTTTCTTTAAGAAATGGAAGTTTCAAATAATTCATGATACGTTTTGTTTAGTATCACACTTTCAAGTGCATACTTCCTCTTTTAAGTAATTAGGAAGTATAACTATTTCTGTATATTTAATTTGTTTAAATGAATGGTAATTCAAAATGGCGCGATGTTCAATCACACTTTACTTGACATCTTATAGGAATAAGTAGATTTTAAAACTAAAAATAAAATATTTAACTAGAAAAAAAATAATTCAAAAAGTTTTGAAGAATATTGATTAAAATTAGTAATAACGGTTAATCAGATTAAGGAGATATAATAATTTTTGTAAAAAAAATAAACGTTTTGTTTACATGAACTCAAGTTTATGCGTAGTTTATCTGAACTTATCTCGTACGATTTCGATTTGTGGAGTGAGATGAATAAGTTAACTATCCATGGTTAAATGATCAATATAGTCTTAAAAATTATCACTGATTGGTTTTAAAATATTCATTTTGTTTAAATGCTTACATTATTTAGTTAATGCTTTTGAGAAGCTGTTTTAGACAATTATGTCTTCAGTTTGATTGAGATCTCTATCAGAACAGCTAATGTAAATGTTAGATGGCTAGAAGTCCAGGATCTAAGTTTCACTCTATTTGGTAAGGTGAGCCCAAGCTGCTGAGATGATGATCGTTCCCTGAAAAATGAAGGAATATTTTAATTGGTCAATAAATATACTGCTGAGCGATTCAAACGCCAAAAAGCCTCTGATAAAACTGAAACGTTTACGCTAATTAGTTAGTGAGTATTTATCAATGTAACCCTATTTACTCTGTAAGGCTGAGAGAATTTTACTTATCGAGCCAACAATATATATATATATATATATATATATATATATATATATATAATTCCTTGTGATAATGTCATGAATGTGCATTGCTGAGGGGTCCAATACTAGAACAGAACAACTGACCAGTTCCTCTTGTTCTAAAATTAATATCCATAAAACCCTCATATTCATTAGTAAAAAGTAGTATTCATCAAATCATTTCTAATTTTTAAAGTCATTTAGAATGATAATTGGTCCAAAAGCGTAATATGTTCATGTATTTCTCCTCGATAATATCATAACTAACATTTATAATCATAAGTGAAAATTAGTTTCAAAAGTTATCATTTTAGCAAAGATTTTTTAATTAGTTTAAGTAAAAAATGTTAATTGCAAGCAAAAAATTTCAAATTATTACTTACATACTTACGTTTGTTAACTACAATGGAACAAAGGCTGTCGACCAGTTTTCTCCAACCTGCTCTATCCTGAGCTTCCCTTCACAATTCTGTCCAATGTTTGTTCATTACTCTCATATCTTTCTCTATTTCTCAGAGTAATGTGTTCCATGGCCTTACTCTTCTCCTTTTATTTTGTGGGTTCCAAAAGGGGCCTTGTCTTGTGACGCAGTTGGATTCTTTTCGCAGAGTGTGTCCTATCCACTTCCACCGATTCTTCCTGATTTCCTCCTCCACTGCAATCTGGTTTGTTCTCTCCCACAGTAAGTTGTTGCTGATGGCGTCTGGCTAAGGATCCTCAATAGTTTGTGTGTGTGTTGTATCTTCTGGAGGATGGCTTTCGTAATTCTCCAATTTTGTAAATTATAGACATTAGTTATTTGATGAAGTAATTATTCCTTATTGATTCCAAATACCGAATGCCCTCATCCAAAGTTCATATCGTTTAGACAATGTTTAACGATTACCATCAACTTTTAGGTGTGTGTGTGTGTGTATGCGTTCAGTATAAACTTTATAGAATAATACTAAAATTAATTTTATTCCTTTTTTTAAAATTTTCCTTTTTATCATTGAATGATGCAATGTGCATACATTTAAGAAAACGAAGAATTTAAAGGTTATAAAATCGATATTTTATTACAACAACACGGATATAAGCGAACAATGTTGTTGTTTTCAGCTAGATTGTCATCAGACTTTACTCTCTAACATGGCAAAAATTCATGAAGTCACTGATAAGTGGTCTAAGTCATGTCGGTAGGTGTTGCCCACCTGGTTGAGGTCCAAGAGATGATAGAAATCGATGGTTAGAGACCTTGAATGACATGGCTCAAAACCGTTTGAAATGACGCATGTGCATTTACTCTTTGTGTTCTATGAAATTCTAACCTTCTGAATTCCTCATCACCTCTGTCTTTCTCTTTCTAAATTTACCACAATGAATTATACTGCTTGAATAACATCTTCGAACCCTAATCTCTTCTATTACTGATAATACTTTTGCTACCTCTACTACTATGGGATTGGAATTGACAATTATATCTCTGTGTGCTAATGTGGTATGGCAAATTGAACTGCTCTACTTACGTGCAAAGTTCTCTAATATACGTGAATATTTATGCTGAAAATATTAAACGGAGTTCGATACCGTCTCCTACATATTATCAGAAGCCATAGGAATTCGTACATTCAACTGCAGTTTATGTGTTCAAAAGATATTTGTGACATCGATAATCCTTCAATGGCTAGATATAACTTAACCAACGTTTTAAAAATATTTTCTATTACTATTTTATGTTTATTATTATAGTCTTCATTATCTGAATAATGTACACATTTTCTTATTACGTAATGGTTTTAATGTTTTTTTAATGATCATTTAAAGTTTATTTGTCTACATTTGACCTACTATTTTCAATGTTGAACTATTGACGAAAACTTTTGTTATCGTATTTTATTATTTTTACCACTACTATCAGTACAGCTCTGTCTTCCGACTAACAACTTGTACTTTTACCCAGTATATGTAATGACGTAATCACTATTTCATTTCATTGTAATTATTGACTCATAATAAATTGTCTTGATTGGTTTAACGTTTTCATATATAAATATTCATGTATATTAGAGAGAGAGTAAAGCCTGATGATGTCGAACTAATTGAAAACAATTATGTTGTTCACTTATATGTGTTGTTTTAATTTTTAAATGTTCATTTGTCAAATTAAATTTTCATAGTGTCTGTGAATTTCTTGGATAAACACTTATTTTACTAAAGTGATCACTTCATCAGGCTTATTGAAACTAATGTAAATCATATTAAGATAAAAGGTTAGTAAGATCCATTAAGGTTATTTTGGAATATTAAATACAGTTTATATTTAAACACTCATACATAACATGCATTGTACTTTGATCTTCACGATTCAGTATATCATCATTAATAGTTTCATTCTGTTAAACAACTTATTTTTAAATAAGCACAATTTTTAACATAAATATTCTTCATCATTGAGTTACATTGAAAAAACACACACACACCTAATTATCAAATGTCCATAAGATAATGTTAACATTATTTATTTTACGGAGTAGATCATTAATAAGTATTGTTTTGGCAGTTAAAAACTCCTAGAACAATTCAAAAGTGTACAGCCGGCAATCTCTTTCACTGATGAAGAGGTGTATGATCAAAAGATGACTTTCCTTGATGTCACATTAAGCAGACAAAGTGATGACTCAATAAGTAGTAGCGTATACAGAAAAAGTCTCACTGCTTGACAATACACTCACTTTTTTAGTTTTACACCTATCCGTAACAAGAGATATTTGGTTAGTTGTCTCATTAGCAGATCAAAAATGATCTGTTCAGTGGATAATTTAAGGTAGGAGCTGGAATTTATCAACAGCTCATTGATCGAAATCGACTAGCTTAGCGCGTTTAAACCCCATTGTACAATCAAGTGGTATTCAGTAGATCACGGGCTCGAATTGGAAGGTATTTAGTCTGAATTTGATGATGAATAACAACGCTAGGTAAGATTGGCAGATCAATAGATGAAGTATTGAGACTACATCAGTTGAGGTGGTTGGGACATGTGCTGTGTATGCCTAATCACCGACTACCTCGACGAGCTTTGTTTTGTAGTGTAGGAGTAGGTTGGAAGAAAGTTAGGGGCGGCCAAACCAAAACATGGCACAAATCCATGAAGTCATTGACGAGTGGACTTAGCCATGTTGGTAATTGTCGACTACCTGGTTGGGGTCAGCGAGATGATAATAATCGATGGTTAGAGACCTTGAATGACATGGCTCAAAATCGTTTGCAATGGCGCTGGTGCATTTATTCTTTGTGTTCTCTCAAATCTTAGTCTTCTGGATTCTTCAGCCCCTCTAGTTTTGACTTTCTAAACTTTTCTCACTGAATCATACTTCTTGAATAATATCTTCTAATCCTAACCTAATCTCCGATTACTTCTAATACCTTTACTACCTCTTCTACTATTGGATTTGAATTGACAATTACATCTCTGTTCTGATGTGGTATGACAACATGAACTGTTGTACTTATGTACAAACTTCCACGTTGCATCTGACTGACTGACTATGATGTAAATAGATTCATTTGATGGCTTCTAATGAGAATGAAATGCCATTACAGTGAATTCTACCATCATTGGTTATTGAAACATCTAAGTTAAATATATATATTTTTTGGCACAGTATAAATTCGCGTTACAAAGTAAACAGAATTAATTGTGAATGGCGTGAGCAAATACATCGGTTTATCGACGTAATCATTTGGATTTTTGGATTACAAATTTCTCATTAAAGAAATAAGTTGATTTATTTTTATAAATAAATAAATATAAAGTATACAGAATCTTAAATGTATATTTTAATCGGAAAATACATTCTTTTTCAATGCAAAGATATATCTATCTATCTATCTATCTATCTATATATATATATATATATATATATATATATATATATATATATATATATATAGTTCTAATCGTCTGATATCTAGTACAACAAGTAACAAGAATATTGGAATTAACAAAAACCCTGGATTTATTCACCTAGTATATATTTTTATTCATTCCTTTGTATTCCTTTGTATTCCTACTGTCATTTAAGTTGATGCTTATTGAACTAGTTAAGATAATCCATTTCATGAATTGCTTTCTTTGCATATCGTTAAAATTGTCTTATAGTAAGATGTATTTATAGGTATATACAAAATAAGTTATGAAGTGTTTGGACCGTAGCTGCTACTTTGATGTGGTGGTCGGGCTTGACTGTCGTGAAGACTCAGCCAAGCTATACTGGCTGGAACATATGTTCCTGAAGGTTCTACCATGCCAGGCAGGTCGATTGGAGAACGATGAGAGTGAAAGCAGCTACTCAATGTCTGAGGGCGAAGTCGTACTGCTGACTGCAAAGGGATGTGACAGCAGTAAGGTGTTTCCCTCGGACAACCAGAATCTGCAGCGATGCTGCCTTCTCACAAGGAAGGTCGACCCTAAAAATGTCACACTTCACAGATTTCCGTCGGTAAGGGTGTCCACTAAGGGACTTTAAGAGCTGAGCTAATACTCAAAAAACTTCTCATAAAAAGGCCGTGCGTGACCGGCCTCAAGCAGTTGTCCCTTGGGCTCTGCGGTCACGCTCCCAGGTCTCCAAGACCGACACTAATCTATCTTTCTTTTCAGGTCCTTCAAGAAACAACCTTCCACAGTTTAGGCAGCCGGGAAGTGACAACCGCCCTCATACCCATAACAGCACACGAGACCAAATTGGTCGAAATCAAATCCTTTCTACACCCATACATACCTCTCTTCTCTCCACAACTAACTCTACTCACATTCTCTTATCTCACTGCACCACTAATGCAAACGATGTGAGTTCACGAAACGTCATTTCTGGTCTCTTGAAATCCCGTTTTAGGCTACATGTTGGAACATTTAATCTACTGACATTGTGTCAAGTTGGGAAAATTAGTACATATAAATTCATACAGTTGCTTATATTTAGTTCTCTATGAAAATAAAACTGTTCATATACGTTTTTTTAATTCTTGGCTAATAATGTAATTCAAGAGTCTGATGGTGTTTGCCTATTTAAAACTCATTATATTCATTGAAATGTTAACATGTTCATACCGGGAATTGAACTGATCACACTCATTTTCAACTTGTCATTCTACCTAAGGTACTGAAACACTATGGTTGATACGCCATCGAATCTACTGCCTGAATATCAATAAAGTTACAAAGTTAAATCCATGGACAAAACACCAATAAAATTTACGTAACTTTCAACAGTTAGAATCCTTCCATGACAATCAGTTGTGACACATTTTAGTGCTATTAAATCTGTTCTGTAATTTAACTTTTTAATACCATAGGTTGAACGAGGTTGGACCGCTATTAGAAACCTGAAAACACTGGATGGATGTTTCTTCCTGGTATGGGACTCATCAGCAGCGGTACGTGTCGTAGTTGTGTACTACTGTGCTTCCAGGTTTCTACTCGTGATCCAACATGGATCAACTCATGATTTCAAAGTAACTCAATAGTCTTCACAACCCTGTAGTGTAATTTAAATTGAGTAAAAGTTTTATTGAATCGAATCACTATTACCATCGATAACATAAAATGCTGTAATACGTGTTGGATAAGCATTGTCTTGTAGTATGTGAGTGATATGTAAGACGCATATGAGTTACTATTCACACACCTTTCGACAGTGTCAATTATTCACTTATATCATGGTTGTTTTTATTTGATTGTGTGTGTATGCTTACTTCACTTACCTGATCATCATCACTTAGTCATACTGTAGTGCGAGCTACTTATAAGTAGTATATGACGTGAGTGTCAACGTAATGTCTGGCAGCAGAAGATGGGGAAATATCAAGGAAGGAAGAGTGTGAACACAATGGAGTTTGTATGAAACGCATGAATAGTGACAATGGATTGATGTTTTGCAACAGGAACAGTCCAGTTCGATATGATGAACTGATATTTTGCAAATTAACGATTTACGATATGGTTTTCCGATTTTACTGAGTAACTCTGTAATTTTCGTTAAATACAATCTGGTTGCCCCACCTGTGTTCTCCTTCACTACAATACCTCTTTACATTCATTTGGTTCACTCACATTCTCCGCTTCACTTTGGCTCGCCTTCCTTTTATTCTTTGTATTCTCATATCTGTCTGCTCAAACGATCGCATGACATAAGCTCATCTAACTGAATTCGTACTTGTCTTCTTATTAGTGCCATTGCACAAACGCAGTTCACCTAAGCATGATATACGAAAATTGATTGGACGATTTATGTCATAACACGCTTAATCATTCCTTCAAATTAGAGTCAGATAATGGGTCACCAAAGTCTGCATTTCTTGCCTCAATATTCCATCAATGCAGATATTGTCCAGCATTAGCAGATAAAATTTAAAAGCAGAATTTTAATCTTAAGAGAAATCATAACATAGTAAATCTTTGATAATGAATTTTTTGTCATAAAAAACAAGTGAACAACCAGTTGAGAATTTTTCTTTTAATTAAAACAAAATTTCAATCATTAGAATATTTATTTAAATAAATATGAATTAATATCAGCTGATATTTGATAAGTTGACAATCATTGACAAGTTTTAACGAAAACTGTTTGAATTAGTTAGTGTTATGAAGATTGTAGTGGTATGATAAACGTGATTAAATAGTCCGCTCCATAATCACAAGATCATTTAATCAGTGAAATGAGATTTGGCTTCCTAATATAATGAAAAAAATGAATGTTTTGCCGTTAGTAAAAATTTGTTTTGATGTAAAACAGGAAAGAATTATTCAGTACAACTTATAGATCAAATGAAAATGTTGAAGTGAGTCATCGAAACAAAGAATCATACTTGATAGTACAGAAAACATACTGAAATATATATATATATATATATATATATATATATATATATATATATGGAGCGGAAACTTGGAAAAATTTTAAAGCCATCATACAGAAGATCGAAGTATTCATTAACAGTTTTCTACACAAAATACTTCAGATCTGTTGTCTAGAAACCATTTGCAATAACCTACTTTGGGGGAGAACAAACCAGATTGCAGTTGAGGAAGAAATCAGGAAGAAGCAGTGGACGTAGATTGAACACATATTGCGGAAAGAACCCAACTAAGTCACAAGACAAGCCCTCATTTGAAACCCCCAGAGTTAAGGCAAAAGAGGAATGCCAAGGAACACGTTACATTGAGAATTAGAGAAAGATGTGAGAAGAATGAACAAAAATTAGACAGAATTTTGAAGGGAAGCTCAGGATAGAGTAGGTTGGCGAAAACTGGTCGTCGGCCTATGCTCCGTTGAAGGTGACAGATGTAACTAAATGAGTAACGGAGAAAAGAGGTGAATTACATAAAATTCCATACTGTGTTCATAGATCCTTTTAAAAAGATGTTAAAAGAAACCAGTACAAAGTAAAGTCTACTAACAAATATTTATTTACAGTTCGGTTTAAATAAGAACACACACTCTCGCTGAATCATATTTTATGAACACAAAGATAAGGTAAAGTGGAGAGTTGTACACTTTAAAAGAGTACTTGATTTATGTATGCTTTACTGATATAGATCTGTATTTATACAGTAATCAACTAGTCACAACAATCAAAGCTTAAGTTTTTTTTGTTAAGTGAGAGAGATTAGTTCATTTTTAAGGTAGTTTTTTAGTCACCGATTAATATCACTTGGTGAACTGTCAAACTCAACGAACAAGTATTTTATTCTCGTACAACACATCACAAGAATATGTTGGGGATGTTAAATCCCCAAATCCCAAAATCCATGACTGTGATTAGCTGCTGTGTATTTTAGTGTGCTATTTTTGTGACTATCCCAAGGAAGTTTCTATGATGTATAAATAAACGAGAGTTGTATGCTTGATTGCATTGTGATTGCCGGGTGTTGCAGAATATACTTTCTACGCTTATCAAGTCTTCTGTTTTGCAGTTTGGGATTCAAGGTAGCCTACCTGGACGCTGGTTCATTGTCTCGTTCGCGTTTATCGACTAATGTGAACTCGTAATAGCTTCAAGCTTACCAAGTGACGAACATAACATAATGTTCACAGACGACTCCGCCAGGTAATAAAGCTAAGGAATTTCGAGTTTGGATGTAATGCATTCATAAAGCGACTCAAAAGTCCTAGGTTTAATCTCTGATAATAATGTCATGAGTGGCTACTTTTAAGTAGTCTTATACTAAAATAAAACAACAGTCTAGTCATATCTCAATTTTTAACTAATTACAAACTGTATTCAGTGTCCTTGACCAAAACTATCTCACTAGTTTTAATACAATTGTCTGGTGACATAAAATACCATCTTTCTAATTAGTGATAATTAGTTCTTATATTTATCATTATCAAAAAAATATAAGTCAATTAAATCAGTTAATATAAGTTGATGTTTGAATGAAGCCTCTCATTATTCAAGTAGTTTATATAATCAGGTTGATCAGCCTCCTTTTTCAAATTGTACTTCATGAATAAACAGTTAAGTATTACAACAGAACAACACTTTCTTAGCATATATAATGACTAAGCATTCATTATAGACCGTACATTTATCTTGATTTTCAATGTCACTGTCAAAAGAATATATTCGAATCCCGGTGAAAGTCAGTATTATAACTTTGTATTACTAGTCATCAATTAATCATGAGTAGCTGCGGACGCAAAGTGATATATCATGACTGGAACTCTGATAAATCCCAGATATACAGGTTGATCGTTCGACTGATATTTTGGTTAGCGTGTTTTTTAGCGAGTTGGTTTTCTGCGGGATGGGTTCGCTGGTACCATGCCCAACCCTCTTCCTTTATCCGGGCTTGAGACCAGTAGTAATTGCAGAAGAGCTCCAGGTGGAGTTGGTCAAGAACCAAACATAAGCAATATTACGATGTCAAATCATCCTATTACATGTAATATACCCAGATGTGTGTTTTATGATCACTAATGGTTGACTAGATAGATCAGTCACTATTTTTCTTTTGAAACTAAAATCATTTCAAATATGGAGGATATTTTATTTCGAAGTATATGAGTTTTGTGAGTTTTGGTCGCTTCTTTACACAACTAAAAACTTCGTTTTGAACCTTTTAAACCGTGAAGAGTTGACGTGACACATTCCCACGGTCACTTCGAAATATATTACGAAATATTTAAGTACATGAATATAAAATTGAGTGATGAATTTGACGGACGAAGAGACACACGAATCAAATATAATTAAACTCTTTTAAAAAGGTCAATACTAAATTTTAACAAGAAATTTGAAGAGTAGTACTGATTTTCAGCCGTTTATTGAGAATTTATGTATAAGTTACTTTTGTTCAGTGCACAAAGTGTTTTGAATAAGTGAAAAACAAACTATTATGAATTCACGAAT
Organism: Schistosoma turkestanicum; assembly: GCA_944470395.2. NCBI lineage: Eukaryota > Metazoa > Platyhelminthes > Trematoda > Strigeidida > Schistosomatidae > Schistosoma > Schistosoma turkestanicum. The sequence goes on from OX103973.1 coordinate 22,046,622, forward strand.
CACCATTATAATCCTAAGAATGTCAAGATCCTTCAATTTCAAGAGTGTTAGTAATGTGAGAAATTAAGGACAGGTTACATTTTCATTTGTTCGAAGTTAACCTCCGGGTAGGTATATATCCAGGAGGGTCAAAAGATGATACTCCCCTTATAACATATAAGTTCATGAGTAGACAAGGATATATATATCCAATAACGTCACTGTTAGGAACCTAACGTCAAAAAAGTGTTAGGATATTCATCCAGTGTCCTAAGAGAATTATTGGTCAACTACTATTGGTTAATTCCTACTGGTCAATTTTATGATCGTCCTAGATATCAAAGTCACGTGCTCCAATGTTATTTCTTATTGGTTGTCCTGACTATTAATGTCGCTTCAAATGTTACTTCATATTGGTCGTCTTAACTGTCAATATCACAGACTTCGATGCTATTCCCTATTCGACCACAATGTATAAATAAGCATTATCTGTAACGTTTTATGACCAGGACCCGGTCCCAGATCCCTAGTCCGGGAGCCTGAGTCTCTTCTGGGCTCGGACCTCGTACTTTCTGGATGCCTGTAGAATACAAGTTCTACTTCATATCAAGTCTTTTTATTTTTATCCAATATGGGGGTCGGGATAATCAGATTTGAGTAGCATTTCGTGTCACCGGATCTTCGATCCTCGCTTTCGTTTTCCGACTAGGTAAACTCGTAATAGTTCAAGCATATCAAGTTGACGTGTTTGTGTGCAGGCGTAACAAAAAGTGACAGTTGTATAAAACTGTTTTTTAAATCATCAATAGCTTTTTTATGAACTTGGAAAGACAATGATTTGTATCTATATTTACTTTACCATTCACAAATAGTAGGAAACGTGCTTCTTGGATTCTCCTATCCGCAATAATCCACATTGGATTTGAAATGAAAAATCCGATTATTAAAATAGGAATCTTCCTAAATAATTGAACCGGTTATACTCATTATCTAACCTATGTACTTACTGACTGTTACGGACAATACAAAATTCATTTTCAACGTTACTACAAAGTTTTAACCAATAGATATTACAAATCACTGTTACAAAATATCCAGTATTGGCTAATTAAATGTGATATTATCTTATAAGAAAATTTATTTCATTAGAATTTGAAATTTTTGGCCAAAAACAATATTGGATTGTTCATTCTTATGAGATTATGAATATATACGCTCATTTGTGATCAGTCAGGAGGTCTTAATCCTTACTTACTTACTTACGCTTGTCACCCCCAAAGGAGCATAGGCTGCCGACCAGTGTTCTCCAACCTACTCTGTCACCACCTTCCTTCTGTTCAATTGTGCTTCATTCCTCACATGATTGTCTCCATTTCTCGGCGTAATTTGTTTTCTAGTCTTCTACTTTTCCTTCGACTTTGAGGATTCGGAATAACGGCTTGTCTTAAGACACAGTATTTAACTTCTGTAATGTTGTCTGTCCCGTCGCCCAGTGTTTCTTGAGTTTCAGTTGCATTTTGACGACCAGCAAGTGGTGATCTGATGTTGTATCGGCTCCTCTCTTAGTTTTCACGACGTACATGGTCCTTCTCAACTTTTTATTGATACAGATATGGTCAGTTTGGTTCTGAGTAGTGTAATCCAGGGAAATCCAAGTAGCTTTGTGCATGCGTTTATGTGGGAATACTGTACCGCCGATGACCAGTTTGTTGAAGGCACATGGATTTGCAAATCTCTCACCGTTTTCGTTCCTTTCTCCCAGTCCATGTCGTCCCATGATGTCTTCATATCCAGTGTTGTCCATTCCAACCTTGGCATTCAGGTCTCCCATAAGAATCGTCAAATCCTTTGGTGAACATTTCTCGACGATTGACTGCAGCCTTTCGTAGAATTGATCTTTGTCGTCGTCATTGTAGTCATTAGTAGGTGCATAACATTGGATGACGTTCATTGTAATGTCCTGTTTCTTTGTTTTGAAGGATGCTCTAATGATCCTGGGTCCATGAGATTCTCATCCTATCAGTGCCTTTTGTGCTTGTTTGGATAGCATCAGTGCAACTACTTGTGTGTGAGGCAGTTTCTTCTTCATGGCCAGAGTACAACAGCAGCTCTCCTGAAGCTAGTCTCAGTTGTCCAACTTGCGTCCAGTGAGTTTCACGGATTCCAAGCACTTCCCGGTTGTATCGTTTCATCTCTGAAGCAATTTGGAAAATTCTTTCGGTCTCCAACAATGTTCGAAAATTCTATATATCTAAATGAATGGTTTTCAGAAGGAGTATCGGCCGAGTAACTGCCGAAGTAGCTTTCATCCTGAGACGTCATAACTCTTTTGAATGAAGACCTTCTAACTCTCAGGGCAGAGTTAAAATGGTTTCAATTGATTTTTCTGATTAGCGTTCTTTTAGTGAGTTAGTTTTTTATAGGATAGGGTCGCCAACTCCAGGGCTTGGGACTGGCAGTAGCCTCAGAGTGGCCCCAGGCGGAGTTAGGTTTTAATCATATATACTCTTAAGTGGCCAGATAATGTTAGATGTTAATTGTTTACTAATTAATCTAATTAGTATTATGAACAACTATTCATTAATTTATTGACTGAACTAATTATTTAATTAATTAATAATATTGATCAACACACTCAATAATACACTGTATATTTAAAATACTCATTATATAGAGTACAAAGATTCAGTGAAACACGTGTTATTATTCATTAAAACACAAACTGTAGTTTACAATTATATTAGTACAAGCTATCGTGTTCTATGAAAAAAAACAAACGTAGCTTTTCTATGTATTTATGAAACTTTCAGTATACTTGTATTTCAATATGCATTTTTTTATGAAAGATATCTAGTCAAAGGAAACTTTGAACTCTGGTAGGTATATAAAAATACTTATCACTTAGATTAGTCACAAAAAGACATGAAATTTGTGCAAAATATAAGCATCAACTTTATTTGTAATCTGAATGTATTAAGTGTAACTAGAAAAACGCATGAATGAAATAGAAGAATGAAAAGTACATAGCTGTACGCGAAGAGTAAATACCACTTCGCCATTAAGGTTAGTTTAAGGGCATTTTGTTCAATAACGATTTTTCTTTATTAATCTCCTCATTAAATCTTCAATCATTCATATGCAATTATATTTTTCCTTGGGAATTCAAGCATCGTTAAAATATATAGTAATAGTTGTAACCACTAAAGGAAACACATTGATAGATGACATAAAAAGTAGGGAAAAGAAAGATATCAATGGTGTTGAGTATTGATTCAAACTAATGTACCTAGAACTGGTACCAGCTGTGAATAATAGGCGTTCGCCTACAATACCGAAGGCCTTGGGTTCAAATCCTGCGAGGAGCAGGAGTCGTGGATGCGCACTGCTGAGGAGTTCCATACCAGGACGAAACGGCCGTCCAGTGCTTCCAGGTTTCTAATGGTGGTCTAACATTGATCGATTCATGGTTTCAAAAAATACTTAACAATCTTCACAACCCTGCTCACTAGTGACTATCTTGGTGAGGAATCTTCTCCGAGTTCTAGTGGGAAGACGTGATCAGTGAAGTTCAACCTGTTCGGGTGTAGACAGTAACTACCGAAGACTGTGTATGAGGTTGCGCAACTCTGTGAATTGATCAAGTTAGACATTAACACCGTTAGATACTGGCTCGGAAATGTGAACATTTCTTCCAATGGAAGTGCTTTGGCACTTGCATGCAAATTGGCAACTGAAGTTAGAGGTACTGCGAGAAGAGGATTTGTCGATTTTAGTTTGTTTCAATGTGTAGTTCATCTCAATTAATGTTGAGAGTCTTGCTGATGAGTAAACAATCTTCAACGCAGCATTTATCCTGTGAATAATAACTCCTTTGAACGACATAAATGAGAAAGATTTTCATGGCGGTGTTTCGTTCTCTGAGCTGGATGCTTTAGTTTTGGAGCTTTCATTATTATTCTGAACAAAATCATCAGCACAAAGTTCACATAGAAAAGATTTTCTTCTGCAATGTGTCATATTTGACACGTGAGTCAGGTTTGGCATACTGCTACCATAGAATGTAATTTCTTCAAGTACGTGCTTAAGCTTAATCTGTTTCAGGTTCCCCATGAATTTTTCAACTAGAATTGAGCTCAAGGTGTTATCGATGGCGTTTCCATCAATTTTTCGATAAAACAACTTATTGAACTGAAACTGTATATTGTTAATACACAGGAACAAGAGCTGTTTGAATTGGTTGATTGGTCAAGGGAAGAGTTCAGGGTATTGAAAGATAATTTCATCCGTTTCTTTCAGAGGGATCTTTGCGAAGAGTGATGAAACGTCAAAAGATACCATCAGAGACATTTCGGCTGTCAAATCTTTTTTTTACAAATTCAACATACAATATTTGAATCCAGAAAGATATTATCAAATGCAAGGGATTCTGTTTTAAGTTTAGCGAAAAGTTCCTTGGTGCATTGGGTTCAGGATTTTGTGAGAAGACGTAGGTTTTTCGATGAGAGAGGTATTTTAAACGTATGCAAATCTTTAAAGATCCGGCGAGGAAAGCAGCCACCACTTAGTTACTATTGAAAAAACTTTAGTTTTGTTACTTTCGTAAATATTCTGGGAAATGAATGTCCAGCAAATTTTGTGACTGATTTGAAAACATAATCAAAGATTCGGTTCTTTAGAAATTTCATACAGTTTTTTCCGTGCCTGAATTCAAATAAAGCCAGAACAACCTTTTAAATTTTGTGAGGATACATGAACAATCAATAAACATGTCGTTATAGGAAGAATATATTAGGTTAAATAGTTAAATATCAGCATGAAAGATTGTGTGTGCTAATAAAACTCCTCGACGTTAAACGTTTACGTGAGAGACCGAAGGCTCTGGGTTCGATTCCGATTTGCGTGGCCGCGTATGCATACTGCTGATAAGTTCTCTGAAATTCTAACCTTCTGAATTCTACATCATCTCTATCTTTCTCTTTCTAACTTTATCTCAATGAATTATACTTCTCGAATCATATCTTCCAACCTTAATCTTCTCCATAACTGCTAATACTTCTACTATCACTACCACAATATGATTTGGACTGACAGTTGCGTCTGTGTGCTAATGTGGTGTATGTAGCAACTTGAACTGATATAAGTAGGTACGAAGTTCTGTGTTGTATCTGTCTGTTTGTCTGTTTGTCTGTCTATCTTCTGATAAGTCCCATACGAAGATGAAATAGCCGCTAAATCCTTTCATGTTTCTAAATAGTGGTCTGAGCTTGATCGATTCATGATTTCAATAAAACCCAACAATTTATGCAACTGTATAAAGATAAAATAATAAACTTAGCAATGGTTTATAACAAGCATTGATTGAGACAATTGAAATACTTTTTATCGAAATAATTATAGATATTAAATCAAGAAACGATAATAAAATCATGCGAGTATGAGAAACAATTGAGAAGAGAAAGATATTTTTTAAGTACACAATCAATGAAGTAAAAATAATAAAAATAATGATAGTAGTAGGTTAAGACCACAGTAAAGACAAGAACATAACATACTTTTTTTCTGTACACATAGTAGTTCAGTCTACTTAAGTTCTCTATCTGCTTATCACAATTATTTAGTTCAGGTCTAGCAGAGAATCTTCATCGTTTTTTTAACACGGTTCAATCTAATTGTCGTTGACTTCATTAGCTGATGTCATGCGTTTGATCTGGTTGTAATTATTCTTCTTGTGATATGATCATCTGTACTTACTTACTCACGTCTGTTACCTCCAATAGAGCATAGGCCGCCGATCAGTTTTCTCCAACTAACTCTGTCCTGGGCTTCCATTTCCAGTTCTGTCCAGTTTTTGTTCATTCTTCTCATGTCTTTCTCTATTTCTTGGCGTGATGTTTTGCTTGGCCTTCCTCTTTTCCTTTTGCATTGAGGGTTCCATGTGAGGGCTTGTCTTGTGACGCAGACGGGTGCTTTCCGCAGTGTATGTCCTATGAAATTCCACCGATTCTTCCTGATTTCCTCCTCCACTGGAATCTGGTTTGTTCTCTCTCTAAGTAAGCTATTGCTGATGGTGTCTGGCCAACGAATCCGCAGTCTTTTGTGTAGACAACTGTTAATAAACACTTGTATCTTCTGGATGATGACTTTTGTAGTTCTCCAAGTTTTTGCCCCGTACAGTAGAACTGTCTTGACATTTGTATTTAAAATCCTGATTTTGGTGGTTGTTGACAGTTGTTTTGAGTTCCAGATATTTTTCAGTTGTAGAAATGTAGACCTTGTTTTGCCGATCCACGCCCCCACATCTGCATCGGATCCACCTTTCTCGTCAATGATGCTGCCCAGATATGTAAATGTGTTAACGTCCTCCAAAGAACCTCCATCAAGAGTGATTTGGTTGGCGCATATTGTGTTGTATCGTAAAATCTTACTTTTCCCCTTATGTGTGTTGAGAACTACTGCTGCTGGGGCTGATGCTACACTGGTCGTCTTTTCTTGCATTTGTTGTTGTGTGTGTGATAGAAGAGCCGGGTCATCTGCAAATTCAAAATCGTCCATCTGCGTCCTTGCTGTCCATTGGATACCGCGCAGTTTAATTCATCATAACAATTCCATATGATGTTGATTATCTTCTCAGTCACGCCGTAGTGTCGAAGAAGCCTCCATAGTGTTTTCCTATCCAAGCTATCGAATGCTTTCTCGTAGTCGATGAAGTTGATGTAGAGTGGTGAGTTCCATTCAATTGATTGTTCCACAATGATCCGTAATATTGCAATTTAGTCAGTACATGAGTGATCCTTACGAAATCATCTGTAGTGGAGCATAATACATCACAAGTTGAATATATTTAAAACTTACTCTCTTACTACTTTTATCCAGTAACCTAAAGCTAACGCTTACTAAATTCACTAATTGATTGTATCATACACGAGAAATGTTCAAAATCAAAGCGACGTATATATCTTTATCTTGAAAGACCGTATTTGGAAAAAGAATCATGCACATGACTTCATAGTATACTTTACTTTGTGATTGGTAGAACAGTTTGTTTGCTTAATATAGTAAAATTGAAAAGAATGTCTTGTGGTTGTTCTAAGATTTCATCAGCCTCTAAAACCATAACGTACAAAAGTTAGGCGGTTGATGTGTTAAAAAATTGAGTTAAACCTAAGTTGAATGTATAAAATCTGCGACTCTTGGATATAGATAACACACGTTTTATTATTGAACTGCATAATGTTGATGGTTGAAACGTCAGTATTGTTGAATCAAGACCATAATCTTTCAGGACAAAGTAATTTCATTTCACTTTTTAAACGGAATATTTTGAACTGTGAATATCAGAAAATATACGTCTTTTTCTTATTTCATCTCAACTAATGTTGTCATAAATAAATATCCCATATCACTCTTATCGTGTGATAAAAATATGAAGTTTAGTTTGAACTCTGATAAACCGGTTTGAAAAATGATGCTTTTTTGTTATCTTCGCATAGGCCTTGACAAATTGCATCCCGGATGAAATCAAGAATGAATTCTGCCATAAGGAAGAGTGTTTGTCAGATATTATAGTACAAGTCGGAGATTTGAATACACAGGTCAATCATCCAGTTACAAAGAAGAGTCATCGAGGTGGTCAGTGGGGACTTGTTGGTCACTAGTAAAATAAAGATAATTGTCTACCGCAACTTTACACATACAATAACCTGTTTCTGGTTAACATTATTTGTCGGAAGTCGTCACCTGGAGTCCTATCCCTGCATCTCGAGCTTGGACTCAAACTGACTAAATCGCTACCAGCTACTCCCGGTGTGGTTGTGTACAAGACTACCGCTCCTTTTGGAGTATTTATCTGGACTGTGATTATACTTTTTTTACTCTAGTCTTATCTTACGTTTCAATGGCCAGCAAATTCATCAGTCTAAAAGGATTGATGCCAGCAAACTGGTCGTGGCTTCTGTTACACCTAAATATCAAACCAAGCTGGGTTCAAGGCTTGTTATAACCCAGTGAAAAATATAAATGAGCATTGACCTGAATTGCACGCAATGAAAATAGTTAGTAACGTCACTTACAAACTCGCAGTGAGTCCCGCTTAAAGCATTCAAATTCTACAGGCTCCTAACAACCTGCTAAGGTACGTTGATCTAATCTGTGTAACTGTAAGTTTGACAATAAACGAAGATTGTTACGTAATGAAGTAGTTCAAAGTTTGCGTGAGGACCGATAAGCATAGTGGTCGGATCATTTTAAGGAGTTGGAGGCAGCAGCTGCATCTGGTAACTGACGGAAGCTCTTTCAACTCATCCGAACAAGTGGCAATAGGATGTGGTGTGGATTTACTGTATGTAGAAACATTTTTTAACCTTGAGTATGCAAATGATATTGTCTTGCTGTGCGAAGATTCCCATTACATCCAGTATGCACTTTATCAGTTGGCAGTCAGTGTCCATAATTATGACACCTTCTAAGAGCAAGACTGGTTGAACGCTGAACCTGAACTCACTCTTGCTAATGAGCAAACAAAAGTGGTCGAAACGTTCATCGACCTGGGTGAGCACTGCTGAGGAGTTCCATGCTAGGACGAAACGGCCGTCCAGTGCTTCCGGGTTTCTAATGGTGGTCTAATATTGATCGATTCATGGTTTCAAGAAATGTGTAACTTAACAATCTTCACAACCCCGTGATGCAAATAATTTTTATCTTAATCTTTTTTTTGACCATTCCTATATCACCCATGGCGATCAGTTCATTTGACAATGTAACAACACTTTCGTTCCAACGAGACTAAAATACACTTGGACTACTCGGTTTAACAAAATCTGTGATTTCAAAATAATTTAGTTTATAACAATAAATGTTGAAAATTATTCTCATTTATTCTTAACCAACTATGAAAAATAACACTTCGCATATTAACCAAACTATTACAATAGTTAAAATCATGTTTGTTAATCGAATGTTGTTTTTTTTCTGATTAAATGATCAAATTCCAATGAAAGATATTTTTTTGAAAAAAAAGGCATGTACACATATTGGGTGAGAAAAACGCGTTGTTTACATTAATATATGTTAAACAAGTCGGCGAAAAATCAATAACCATATGGAAAGCATGAAGTTGCATGAATTGCTCAGATGTCTTTTGTAGATTAATTTAACTAAATAAAACGTCTATGGTTGATTGCATCAAAAACATGGACAGTGGGACATGTTACGCAATACTGTTTTCTATTTTCCTTGTTTAGATGAGTGGTTTAATAATTAGAACATTTGACGTTGAACAGTGAGGATAAAGTTCAAACTTCATTCGACCAACGTCATTAATCTGTCTCAAACCCTTATATACAAACCTGTACTCGGTGAGTGAGTTACATTGAAAGAGCCTAGTATATGTGAGCAATAAATTCAAATTAACATATATTTTCGTTGTAACACTGATGAAGTCAGTTCATGTTCAGCAGTACTGTTGCTCTAAATGCTAGCTGAAAAGGTGAATGTCCGAAATAATTAGTTACTTACTTATACCTATTACCCCCAACTCGAGCAATTGGCCACCGGTCAGCATTCTCCAACTTATTCTACCCTGGGCTTTCTTTTCCATTTCTATCCAATTTCTGTTCATTCTTTTTATGTCTGTCTCCAATTTCGGGCGTAATATATTCTTTGATCTTCCTCTCTTTTTCGTCAGAAATAATGGCCGCCGTTAAATAAAACAAAAATCTTTGTTAATCATAATATCAAAGGTAAACATGATATACTTAGGTGTGGTTTCATACTTATATTATTAATACATGAACAAAAGTTTCCACAATAATATATGATGCAATAATAATATTTAAGTGAAATACACCCTTACTTAGTACTAATTGTTAATTGTTAATTGAATGAATTGAAAATTTAACGTTATAGTAGAAGATTAATTAAAGTCACAGTCACAATTAAATTGAATGCTGATCACAAGAAAAAGTCCCTCATCATTAATAACATGTAGTCATCATTAAGGGTTAGTAAACTAAGGTCTTTTGAGCGATGTTTTAAACTATTCCTAGCTCTCAAAATCTGGGTGCATCATCGACAATCAAGATAGATCGGATGCAAATGTGCGGTCGCGGATCGACAAAGAAAGGGCAGACAGCATTTATACAATTGAACAACATCTGTAACTCCTAAAAACCGCCACTTAACACGAAAATTAGAATTTTCAACACAAATGTCAAGACAGTTCTACTGTGTGGGACAGAAACTTGGAGAACTACCAAAGCCATCATCCAGAAGGTTCAAGTATTCATTGACAGTTGTCTTTGCAAATTACTGAGCATTCGTTGGCAAGACACCATGAGCAACCATCTACTGTTGGAGGAAACAAACCAGATTGTAGTGAAGGAGGAAATCAAGAAGAAGTTGTGGAAGTGGATAGGATACATATTGTGTCAGAAGACAAGCCATCACTTGGAACCTTCAAGTTAAAGAAAATGGTGAAGGCCTAGAAACACATTACGCCGACAAATGGAGGAAGACACGAGAAGAATGAAGAAAAATTGGGCAGAACTTGAAAGAGAACCCCAAAACAGAGTAGGTTAGAGAACACTGGTAGGCGGCCTATGCTCCATTGGGGGTGACAGGTGTAAGTAAGTAATTATCAATAATCATTGGTCACTAAACAAGGATTAGTAAAAATTATCAACTACTAGAATAGAAATGTTTGAATCTACTTTGATTTTACAGAAGAATCAATCTTTTGAATTGATTTTAATGAAAATTAAATGAAATTCCATACTACAGTTATTTCATAATATAATGATTTTATTTCATGTAATAAAACAAAGTCAAAAATGAAAAATTTCGATGCAGTAGGTTTATGACATTTTGCTTACAATACATGAGAATTTTTAAAAAATTGTAAATAAATATATTCAAGCTCGAAACAAATAAAAGAGTACAAATCATTTGTCGGCTTGTAGAGAAGGAGAACACAGGTGTGGGCAACCGAATTGTATTTAACGAAAATTACAGAGTTACTCAGTAAAATAGGAAAACGATATCGTAAACGGTTAATTTACAAATCTTCAATCCATCATCAATCCATTGTCTGACATTTCACTTATTCATGCGTTTCATACAAATTCCATTGTGTTCCCACTCTTCTTTTCTTGATCTTCCCCCATCTTCTGCTGCCAGACATTACGTTGACACTCACGTCATATACTACTTATAAGTAGCGCGCACCACAAGCTGACTGAATTAACAATACATTCATAATTCACTTGTAAATACATTTCTTTATCCCTTAGCAAATTACAGTTGACTTTCAACCGATGACGCGCATCCGTTTCTTCTCGGAGTTTACTCAAATTTTGATCATTAGCGTTTTTTGTCATTTAGCAGCTATCACATTTACTTTGACCTTTATTATGACTGTCTCAGTATACTGGATATAATTTATCAACTTATTAATGTACTTTTTAAAGTAATTAGACTGTAGCTAGAGTATCATCAAAAAATAAGTGATGTCTGGTATGGAAATATCATAAATTGATTAAAAGTAAATTAAAGGAAACTGTTATTAATTAACTCACGTAAAGTTCTCTTTGGTACGTTTGAAGCTCTTAGGTTCGATCCCTAGCAGAATCATAGGTAAGCATTGTTCAAAAGAAACATACTAGAATAAAGAATTTACTTAAATCAGTCTGAATAGCACACTAAACAATCTCCTGCTAATTCTTTTTGTCATGATCCGAGATATCATCACATTATTTCGCTTTAACTATGACTTTACGTTTATAAATGCTCAATCCTAGTACGAAAATGAATATTGAACAATGAATCACACGTAATATTTTTGATATTCCAAAAAATATAACTAAGTATGTAAACACGCTTTAAACAAAAAGTATACCTGAAGAAAATCCTCTATCTGCGTTGATTGTATCTGTCAAAACGAATCGAACTTTACTCATCATGATTGACATAATTTATCGATCCACTAGTTGTATAGCCGTAATCTGATCTATAGGTACAAATATCAAATTTTCGCAAGTTATATCTCTTGTTTAAGCTTATTTGAATGTGACACATTCATATAAGTTTTGCTATACTGTTAGATGATTAAACTCTCTAAGAGTTTCATTTTTTCTTATCTAACTAATGACCACATAATGTTAAAAATATGGTTTGAAAATTTATTAGAAGCTCTATTTGGTATAAATTTGATTCTATCAAATAAGTAAGATTTCCATTGATATTTCTTACAGACGGAAGGTAAGGTATAGTAAAGCTGGAACTAGTGTCGACTAGCTCGTAAAATTTTCCAGTTATGGCGGAAAATTCTAAAGAGATTGAACTAAGTTTCAGTGAGTAATTTAGAAGTAGGTTAACACCTATTGAAGCCAATGAGTTCTTGGGAAATAAAGAAATTTATATGAATTTGGGCTGAAACAAATAAACCATTGTCCATAATAATCCATGAAAATATTATTTGGTTACAGGAAAGTATTTTTGGAAGTAAGACAGTAAAAGCGAAAACTGAAGGAATTTGACCATTATCACCACTGCTAGATAAGTTAGTATTATATATAACTAGCCTTAAGCAGTTATCTACTGATATGCAAGAAGAGAAAGGTGAAAAGTGTATTTCTTATTTGAGTAATATGTAATTATTCTTAGATGTCATATGCTACATCCTTAGAATTTCATATAAATACATAATTTACTGACAAATTATTAAGTAGTTAAAATAATATTGACAAATTCATAGGTCTGGAAAAAGGTACTCGAAACTAAAAATGAAGTAATCGCTTTCAGAGGACTGTTGTAACTATATCTCTTTTTCTGATGATAATCTAACGTTGAACTTTTCTCACTCGTTCAAGATGATATGGGGTAAAATGTAGTGATTTTCCATTATCCAGTTGTGAAGGCAGTTGGGTTTCATCGCTGTTGGACTACCATTAGAAACCTAGAATCTCTGGAAGGCTGTTGCGTCCCAGCATAGAATTCATCAGCGGTGTGCATACAAAATTTTGTTACTGGACGCTGTTTTAAACTATTTCGAGTTCTTGAAATAAGCGTCAGTCTGTCCAGTTGCGTATCAATTCTTCGATTTTCTCAAACAGCCGTCTAGTACTTTCATGTTTTAAATGGTTATGTCTGTTAGATCAGTTCGTGATATCATTAAAATTTAATAATATACACAATCTATGCCGCCAACTATTCAACATGTGCTTAACCACATAGGTTTTCGCACCTTTTAGGAACATAAAAATATCAATCTTAAGGACATTCACTAGTAAAGTTCGAACTAATTTTTTCATTGTTCATTTCTGCAATCAATCATGATAGGTGTCTGAATATAACTGACAGGCAAGAGTAAATAGAATTTCCTTAATTGTAAGAACAGCAAAGTCCAACGGCTTACAGTCACTGCTTTAGAAAATTTGTATAACCCGAAAGACGTTTTTAACACGTACATCAAGAGGTCTTTGATCCCCATCCAAAATCCAACTTCTTCACACACATTTGTATGGCTGCGGACAGATTTACCAGAGGGACATTGTTTGCCTTTCGAAATGTGCACCTGAATAGTTCGTAGATTTTGTATACCTCCATCGCTGGATAACAAACTGTCATGTCCCAACAATTAGCGCTATGGATAGCGGTTAACTTCACTCCTAGGGTTACTGCCAGTCCGAAGCCCGAATAAAGGAGAAATGTTGGGTGAAAGATTGACGAGCCAAACTGAATGGCTAATCAACGCTAAACAGAAAAAATAGTTCAAGTCATTTAAACCCTTCCCTGACAGTTGTAAGGTCTTCATTTAAAGGAGTTATAAGGTCTCATGATGAAAGCCAAGTTCCTTAGGAAGTCACGAGGTCGATGTCCCTTCCGACAACCAGAGCAACCATTCTTTTAGGTAAATGAATGTCTGTGCATTGTGAGAGACCGGAAGATCCATTTAAGTTGCTGAAAAAATGTTCGAAGACGAACTATGAGAGCTTAAAGGATGGGAATCTCAGGGACAGTCTACCATCACAGTATCACTCAGAACAAAGAAAAAGGAGATATCAGTGAATGTCATTCAGTGCCATGCGCACATCAGCAATAAGATGAAGACGATAAAGATCTGTTCTGTGAGAGGGTGAAGTCAATAGTTCAAAAATGCCCAGCTAAAGATTGGTCATTCTGGTGGGAGACTTAAACGCCGAGGTTGGAATGGACAGCACTAGATATGACGACATCATAGGACTATATGAACTAGGAGTTATGGACGAAAAATTGGGGCGATTCGCAAAGCTATGTGGTTTCAACAAAATGATCATAGACAGAACCATCTTACAACACAAACGAATTTACAAGGCTACATGGGTTTTATTAGATCACACTACATATATCTGTATTAATAAAACGGTCAGAAGGACCATAGAGGATGTAAAAACCACGAGAGGAGATGATATAGCTTCAGATACTGATTGGATGGTCATCAAGATAAAGAAGAAAGAATAACAGACTGGAAAGAAGGACACTTGATCAAGATACTAGAGAAAGGCGAGTATCAGAACTAAAGAAAAATCACTCTGCTCTCAAGACCAGGCGAAGTCATCAACAGTGTGTTGTTAAATAGAATGAAGGACTTCGTAGACGCCCAACTTCGAGACCCACAGGCTGGATTTCGTAAGGATCGATCGTGTACCGACCAAATTGCAACAATACGGGTCATTGTGGAACAATCACCTGAATGGAACTCACCACTTTACATCAACTTCATCGACTACGAGAAAGAATTTGATAGTGTGGACAGGACAACACAATGGAGGCTTCTTCTACACTACGGCGTGCCTGAAAAGATAGTCAACAATATAGGAGATTCTTACAATGGATTAAACTGCAAAATCATGCACGGAGAACAGCTAACAGACTCATTCGAGAAGAAGACCGTTGTGAGACAAGGTTGCTTACTCTCACCCACTCTCTTTCTCCTGGTGGTCGACTGGATTATGAAGACGTCATTATCTGGAGTGAAGCGCAGTATACAGTGAACAGACAGGGTGCAGCTGGACAATCTGGACTCCGCAGATGATCAGGCTCTTCTGTCACACACGCGACAACAAATGCAAGAAAAGACGACCAGTGTAGCAACAGCCTCTGCAGCAGTAGGTCTCAACATACATAAAGGAAAAAGTAAAAAACTCCGATGCAACACAACATGCACCAACCAAATCACTCTTGATGGAGATGACTTGGAGGACGTTAACACCTTTACATATCTGGGCAGCATCATCGACGAGAAAGGTGGATCCGATGCAGATGTGAGGGCGCGGATTGGCAAAGCACGGGTTACATTTCTACAGTTGAAAAATATCTGGAACTCAAAACAACTGTCAACAACCACCAAAATCAGGATTTTCAATGCAAATGTCAAGACAGTTCTACTGTTTGGGAAGGAAACTTGGAGAACCACGAAATATACAAACATACAGATCTCTAACATAATTGTTATCTCTCATAGTGACCCAGTCATTGGATTGTTCTGGGCAAACATTATTTTGGATTGAATATATTCTTTTATTTGAGCAGTATGAGTTCATTACAAGACCGAGAACACTTGAACACACATTCTGTTGACAATCTACATAACATCGACTATTATTTTCATGTGTAAATTTATCTATTTGTGTGTCATTCATTTTCTTATCTTGTCTTTTTTTCGAAATCACTTTATCAATGTCTTAAGATTGATAAATTTTTGGTCTGTCACACTTCAAATATCATTTCAGTAAACAGTCGTATGAACCTATTGTTCTGTTAACAATTCTTTTATGTGATTCGCTTGAACTTTCTCTTAGAATAGATAAAGTCGGCGTATACCTTTATCTTTGATGGTTTTCATTCTTTTATATAAACAGTCTTTCTATGTTTATTTAACGAGTAAAATTCTGAATTTCTAAGTTTTTAATCTTCACATTTATGATACGTTAGTGCAGCATTAACCTCATTTTATCAGTATCAAGTTGTGATAGCGTTTTGTTCTCTGAGCTGGATGTTGCATTGGTTGTGGAGTTTTCATTGTTCTTCTGCTGAACAACATCAGCAGCACAAACTTCAGATAGCGGAATTGAAGTATCCGAATTTCTCCACGTTTGACCTGTAGTATGTTCTGTTAACCTCGATCTTGATTGGTTGCTGTTGACCTTAAACCTGTCGTTGTTTTAACCTTTGTTTTGACTGTATCCTGTGTCCATAACTGTTGGTGTGTATTGATATAAGCGAAGAACTGTATGAAAAACACTAGACAAGACAAATTGGACAGCCTCTTCAGCTTCGTTTACGTGAACACCAATTAGCAGTCAAACGCCACGACAGTTCTTCGCTAATATCAATACACATCGACAATTATGAACATACATTCGATTGGAACAATGTGGAAATTACTGAATAGGGGGGAAGCCAAAGAGCATTAGAGAATTTTTAGAAGCTTGGTACTCAGGTCAATAAGCAATCAACAAACACATCGATATTGACCCAATTTATCAACCAATCAGGAAAATCACAGGTGACTTAAGATCAAGAAACAGATCAACAGGTGGATACAATCAAAATAAAGGTGCAAAACAGCGACAGGTTTAAGGTCGACAGCAACCAATCAAGATCGAGGTTAACAAAACACACTACAGGTCAAATGGGAGAAATCCGACTACTTCACTTCCACATTTGAAATCATCAATCAATCATTGTTAGACCACCATTAGAAACCTGGAAGCACTGAAAGACGGCCGTCTCGTCCTGGTATGGGACTCATCAGCAGTGCGCATCCACCACTCCCGCACCTAGCACGATTCGAACCCGGGACCTCAAGGAATTTTGAGCGACCTCACCCATTTGCCTTTGGTAGTTACTGCCTACACCCGACAGGGTTGAACTCGACTGGTCACTTCCATCTGAAGTTTGTGCTGATGATTTTATATTTCGAAGATCAATGAAAGCTCCACAACCAAAACAACACCCAGCTCAGAGAACCAAACCCCACCACCACGATCATCCACCTGAGCTACAAATTTTCTCCACCATCTCAATATGTATAAGGTCTTAATATACCAGTTCGCTTATCCAAGAAGTTATTTTACGTCTGAATTAGATATTCTCTAATGGAATATACATTTAGAGTTTTTTTTTCTGATATTTCTGTTAAAATAGTTATTTCTTCAATATCTCATATTTCCTGATAGGTATAAAATCCGTTTGAACAATAAAAACATTGGGAAGAAGAAGAAGAAGAAGATGGCAAATCAATGTTTCTCTTCTACTTTTTCCATTATCCAGTAAATTTGTATTCCTCTATGATCAAGTTACTTCAACTATCTATCCTTCATTTTTTTCCCCTAATGTGATATGAGTATATTCACTATTATCATTAAAAAACAAGGTGTTTACATGGATAATTCTATCATCTAAAAAGTAGATATGTGTTCTCCTAACTTTTTTCTATGTCTACATACTTCGAAAAAATTTCAATCATTCAACTGTTCCCTGTTAAGATTTCATATTCTATTCTTATGGCGAGTTATATAATCTGTATTCTTCAATAAGTTACCCTGTCATTTTATCACGACATGCAATCATCAATTGAAAGGCGTCACAGTCACATGGTCAAACAGCAATTTTCTTGTCTGTTTTTAAGATTATCGAAAGTAATGATTGAAATGGCAAATATTTTTTTTTAACTAAGTAAATTAATTTTACCTATCAAGTGCATATTTTATTTGACAGTGTTTCATCGACTGTCATTGACAGGATGATATGTTTTTGACATTTTTAAATACCTATTTACTAGTCAGTAGTATATATGTTTAAGGATAATGTTTTTTGGAGAAATGGATTATTGCGTTAGTGGATTAGTAAACTTTCGTGATAGGAGATTGGACATTTTTCTGTATTTTTGTAATTATGCTTTAGTGGAAAAAGTTTTACTGTAGAAAATCAGTCACATGACTGAGAAAAAAAAACAATGTTACAACATTCAAGAATATAAATGAATGATAAATTTGAACAATGAATCAAGACACTTTGTAAAAGATTTTTAAGTTACACATTTGAAATCATGAATCGGTCAATATTAGACACCGTTAGAAACCTGGAAGCACTGAAAGATGGCCGTTTCATCCTGGTATGGAAATCATCAGTAGTGCGTAACCACGACCCCTGCACCTCGCACGATTCGAACCCGATAACTTCGGTCTTGTGCGCGAGCGCCTAACCTCTGGACCACTGGACCGGCATCTAACGGTATTATTGTCTAACTCTGATTGATCTAGGGATTTTGCGCGACCTCACCCATTTGCCTTTGGTAGTTAGTGCCTACACTCGACAGGGTTGAACTCCACTGGTCATGTCTTCTCACTAGAACTCTGAGAATTTCCTCATGAAGCTAGCCACTAGTGAGCATATATTATGATATTTTCTATTAGAGTTATGGAGATTAGTGTTTTTACACATTTGAAATCATCAATAAATCATTGTTAGACCACCACTGGAAATCTAGAAGCACTGGACAGATGATGACTGTTTATAAATGAAACAAAATCTTAGGCACAGGAAAATATATGTAAATATAACATTGTAGGCGTCTACTAGATTAAACAGTAAAATTATCGATAATAATCCTCCTTAAGATAGCCCTAAAAGTTATTCCTCCTCACTATTTTTTTTTCTCCCAATATTTCAGTCATCTGTGTTGTTAAGTTAACCTATTGTTGACTTTTCATTCAAACTAACTTTAGCTTTATTCACAATCATTACACTTTCTGCTTAATGGAAAGTAGATTTCTTTTTCATTTTTGTAGTATACCAATAAGATCTTTTATTGGTATGATTTACAGTAAATTTTGAAAAAGATTTCCCTTTTATTTGTTAGTTTGCAAGATCCATTGACAACCGAAGTAAATAAACATTTTCATTTATATTTTATCTAATTCAAAGCAGTGATTCATATTTGTCAATTAAATTATTTTGAAATTATGAATCGATCAATGTTAGACTACTATTTGGAAACCTGGAATCAGTATGGTATGGGACTTGTCAGCAGATTACATCAACGACTCCCGCTACTCGCAGGAATCGAAGATCGTCAGTCCTGCGCATGAACGCTAAACTTGTGGACAACTGAACTGGTATATTTACGGTGTTAATGTTTAACCTCGATCAGTTCACAGCCTCGCACTACCTTATTCAGTATCTTCAGTGAACAATGCTTCACACCCAAACGGGGTTGAATTCCGCCGATCACAATTCCTCACTAGAACTCAGAGAAACTTCCTCAAGGAGCTAGTCACTGATGATGAGTCTCATCATATTAGGACGAAACGACCGTCCAGTGATTCCAGGTTTCTAATGATAATCTAACATTAATCGGCCCAAAATTTCTAAGTAACTCAACATGCAGAAAGATCTGTACAACACATATAAGTGAACAATATTGTTTTCGATTAGATCGTCATCAGGCTTTACTCTAATATAATAAAGCCGGATGACGATCTAATCGAAAACAATATTGTTCGCTTATATGTGTTGTTCTGATTTTCACAATGGGAATCTTTAGAAAGACTTGTAGCTGAAAAGAACGGTTTCCAATAAAGTTGCATTCTTCCTATTGAGTGGTTGAATTAGGAATTAGCTACAAACCTAAAACGGTTACAAATGTAAACTATCAGATTTGAATTTAAACCTAATAGGGTTCAATTCGATGTCACAAATAGAAACAAACAAACAAACAGATAAACAAAATTCTTACTAGATATTGAAAGCTGATCATTAATCTAAGCTTAAATTATTTTTGAATGCTGTTATAACTTTGCTTCGTGTATAGCTGATATGCATAATCCTTACTTGGGGAAATAATTGCTTGATTTGACTAATCTTAAAATAGAGATGACTAAACTTTTGAACAATTAGCTGAAATTTATTTCCAAACTGATTCAAAGCATGTTAGAGAAGCTTGAATAAACAAATGCTTTATCAGAATAAACAAATACCATTCAACGATTATTCAAAATCTTATATCAGTTAAGAAAGATTATGAAAAGTATTTCGATATTAAGTTTTAGTTTGACTGAAGCACAGCATTTATGTTTCAGTTTAAAGACACTTGACATCTTGCACTGGATTCTTGTCAATAACTATAAAGCTTAGACTTGTTGTTTCCTCGTAAAATATAACTCTTGGCAGCTCAGCTCTGTAAACATGTCAGGAATCTAGTTAAGCAGCTTCACAGATCCCTGTAATCTATTTTACCTTCGTCATATTTATTTGCCATTGTCAGTCAATGCACACTATTCATAGTTTTTATCTGTCTTATACTTAATATGGAAAAATTACAGTAGTTTTTATTAGGAATATAGATTTTCATGAGTAACACCGACATCAAGCAGTATATGTGTGATTGATTGACGATCATTACTTTCGCCTGTTACCTTCAATGGAGCATAGGCCGCCGACCAGTTTTCTCCAACCAACACTGTCCTGGACTTCCCTTTCCAATTCTGTCCAATTTTTGTTCATTCTTCTCATGTCTTTCTCTATTCCTTGGCGTAATATGTTCCTCGGCCTTAAAAAATATCTATTCTTAATTTTGGTCAAGCTTAGTGGCTACTTTTTAGCAATTTGGTAATAATGAATGAACAAAGTTGTATCATATGACAGAGGGTATGAGCGATTAGATGATGCATAAAATTGCTTTTTTCTATCACTGATAGTTGGATATCTGTTACTGTAGGTAGCGTCAGTAATCAGCTAAATAACTAGTTACTTTGAACAATAAATCTACCTACATTATACTTGTTCTGTGTTGAGTATTTTTTGTTTAAGGATAAGTAGAAAGTTGTAGACTAAGCTTTAGAATTTCTTTCCGACTTAATCACGTTTATCATAGGATATATTATTTGTTGGCTAATTTATTTGAAATCAATATTTGTTCAAGCTTAACGTATACGGTTTAAGTAATCAATAAGTATCACTTAAAATTTTGGATAAACTAGAAGATGTAGGTTGTTGTGGTGGTCTTTAGTCCTCTGAACTGGATGTTTTCATTGTTCTTCTGCTGAACAACATCATCAGTACGAATTTCACATTGCCGTTGACCTTAAACCTGTCGTTTTCTGCACCTTTGTTTTGATTGTATCCACCATTTTGATCGATTTCTTGATCCAACACTTGTCCATGATTTTTCCTATTGGTTGATAATTTGGATCAATCTCGATGTGTTTGTTGATTGCTGATTGACCTGACTGTCAAGCTTCTAAAGCTTGGTTAACAGAAAAAGCTACTGGTCAAACGTGGAGAAATTCGAATACTTCACTTCTGCTATCTGAAGTTTGTGCTGATGATGTTGTTGTTCAGAGCAGTAGAACAATCAAAGCTTCACAAGGAACGAAACACCATCACCACAATCATCCACCTGAGCTACAAATTTTATCCACCATCTCAAAATTATATATAGATTATTAGATAATAACTTATTCGCTTAACAATAATTTGCATAAATCTGGCAGTGTAAATCGACAGTGTAAAGACACCAACAGGAACAGAGCAACGATCCCATTACCTATGGTTTCTGTTAATCTTCAGATTGATTTCAGTTTACAGTGAGGTGTTTATTTATCAGTAACATTCGAGAATAGTTATACTGTATTGTGAGTCGGTCTAAGTTGAAAATAATGGATTAACCATGATGTTTAAATAAACTACCAAGTTCAATGTTCAATCTCATGTTGAATTGTGAAGTTTACATTATCAATAATTTTTGAATTTGAACAGAGAAAGACATTTTACAAGCTTCTTTTTCTGTTTTGTATTATTGCTCAATGTATGCTGATGAAAAACTCTCTGACTGAATTCATTATTTGAAAATTATTCAGTTAACCAATTCAATCTAATTTATTTTATTCTCGAAAAAGAAGAAAATAGAATTAGACATATGAATTATTAATATTTATATATAAATATAAATATATATATATATACTTACTTTCATGTGTACTTTTAATACTTTTACATGAATTTCATTTGACTAAGAAAAAAAAATCATACTACTAAATGAAAATTACATTACAGATTAACAAACAAATTCAAATACTAAGTGTGTTTTTCATCAACTTTGCAAATATTAATTAAAATACGAGGTGGGTTGATTGCAAGTGAAGATTACATGGGGTAAAACAATGGGAGAGGACAAATTAGGTAAGTAATGATTATAATAATAATAATAGTAATAATAATGGTAATAATAATAATGATTAAAATGATCATAAGAAGCAATACAATGATTATACTTAATCATTCAAGTTGAATCCAACCCGAACAGTAAAAAGAACAGAGAGAGGAATTGATCACATTATCTGTGAAGGGTATGTGACAATGATGTTCTAGTTTACATTTTATTTGTGCATAATTCAACTTCTTTCGTACTATACCAAAAAAAATTTTTATTCAAAGCATTACATTTCTTTTATCATGACACTGTTATACAATGTTCTGTTGTTGTACATGTTGAATAAGAGTTGTTCGGGTGGGCAGGGGGGTTTTGGGAGCGTACTACAATTAACAATGACAGTACTATATATATATTTATATATGTATGTATGTAGTAGTCGTACTTGTAGTAGTAATAGTAGTATTAGTAGTAGTGTAATCATTAATCTTAAAAAAAAATACACAGAGTATCCTTTGTTACAACAGACTTTTGTATGTTTTTTTCTTGTTGTTAAAGATGATTTCATCAACCAATACACACACACACACACACAAGTAGAAATGAAATTGGAGACAGAAAAAAAATAAACGAAATCAACTGCTTACCATTTAAATTTTATTTGGAACATGCAAAAAAAAAAGAACACAAAATCAAAACAAGAAATGAGAAACAGGAAAAATACATCTAGTCATGCTGTCTGTCGGAGAAGAAGAAGGAGAAGAAAGAACGATAAATCAACAGACACACTCAAAATGTGTACTGAAGTAAACAAGAAATACATTGCTGCTGCTGCTTATTATTGTTAGTATATGTTTTCGCTCTCTCTCTCTCTCTCTGTCGCATCATGTGGTATTCTCTTCCGGTACTTGTTGTGATAATCGACTGACAAAATGTGTTTTCCCCAGCGGTCGATCATAATCTTCCATTGACATACGACGATTTAATTGCATTGGTGTTTTCTGTAATTTCAAATTGCTTACTAGCGAAACAAACAAAACAAAAAAATTGAAATGAAATAAATGGGAAGGCATCAGAGCGGTTTTAGGGATTGGGAAATCACATAGGGTAAGTGCATTTCATGAATGAAATGTGTAAAAATGTCAACTTATCACTCAGTTATTTTTAAAACAACAAACATTTGTCAGAAGAACAGTGGCGTAATTTTGGAAGGTAAATGATCAGATTTATGGTGTATATCTATGTAAATACAGAGGATTTAAGGAAATGATCGATTAGTGCTATGTTTCTTGCTCCTGGATTCAACCAACGGTCGGGTCGTGAATGCACACTGTTGAGGAGACCTATACTTGGATGGACTGGCGCTGTAAAATAGTTGTCTAACTAAGTTCATTTCGTGAAAAAAAATTATTTCATGTTTTTATATTGTTAAGATATTCAACAAATATCCGAAGAGAATTATTTTTGTAAGTCTAATTCTATTGGTCAATTCCTACTGGTCACTATTATAGTCGTCCTAACTGTCAATGTCACAGACTTCAATGTTGTTTCCTATTCGACCTAAATGTATAAACACGCATTATCTGTAACGTTTTACGACCTTGACCCGGAGACGGATCCTTAGTCCAGAATCCTGATTATCTTCTGGACTCGCATCTCGTACCTTCTGGATGCTTGTAGAATACATGTTCTACTTCATATCAAGTCTTCTTCTTTTACTCAATAGGGGTTTAGGACAATCAAGTTAGAGTAATATGTCGTGTCGCCGGATCCTCGATCCTCGCTCTCGTTTCCCAACAAATGGTAGACTCGTAATAGTTCAATTATATCGAATGACGTGCTTACATGTATCCATAACATTCATATACTACACAGTTGGTTTAGCAAATTAGATAAGATAATAAAATGCAATCCAGTCAGAGTGATATTCTTTTTTATTTCTTTTGTAAAATTCGCCGAAACCATCTGTTTAATTTCAGTGCTGACATGAAAGACATTTGTCATAAATAATATGAGAAAGATCATATCATTTAACAAATAGCATGAGCGGTGTATTTGGTTTGAAAATAATCATTATTTAGGTGTATGGTTTATATATATGTGAATGAAACGATAATGAACAAGTGATTGAATCAGTAATACTGATCAAAAGCTTCAGTTAAATAAGTTGCTGGCGACTTTACATGTATTCTACATCAAGACCTTCTAGTATCTATCTTATATTGCATGATAATTTTAGGTCATTTAGATGAAGTTCAAATGGAACAATATTACGGAATTATTGTTGATACATATTTCGTTTGTTAACATGATTGAACTGCAACGTTTTCTAGGTTTCGGTGATGTTAATCTCTGATAAAATTTGTCTGATCAACATTCGTTCAATTCACCCGTAGTGCGCATCCACGACCCTGCTTGCTGAAATAGAACTTGGAACCTTCGTTTTCGAGCGCAAACTCCTAACCTCTATAACACTGAACCTATATGCAACGGTTTTAATCTGTGATTTCAAATAATCCACGGATATTGTGCTACCTCAGTCATTTTCTTCGGCGGTTAACGGCTTCATACCCAACAGGATGAATACTCATTACAATGATATGATTGTTTCATAAACGATTGTCCACTAGACTCAGTTCTGTTTATGTTTATTCATTAAACTAATATTCTAAAGAAACCTGACTGTTTTCTATAATTTTAAATAATTCAGCTAAGTATTTTCTGTGAATAAAAAGAACAAGATAGTTTCTATGCAACATCCTCACATGACAGACATGAAACATAATTCTATCTTGGAATCTCGTTCGTTTGGTTGTGGATCTTTCATTGTCCTAAACAGCATATTCAGCATATTCGAGTAAAAGTGAAGTATTTAAGTGTCTTCATGCTTAACGCGTAGGCTGGCATGTCAACCTCAATCTTGTTTGGTTGTCATGGCCCTTCAATCAATTATCGTCTGCCTTTCATTTTGATTGTATTCCTCTTCGATTTGGTTCTTGATCCTTTGATTGTCTATGATTTCCTGAATGGTTTATAAATTGGATCGATTTCGATTTGTTTGCTGATTGCCAATCAACCTGAGTTCCAAGCTTTGATAAATTCTCTAGTGTTCATCGTATTTCTACCCCGCAGTATCTCAACATTCTTCTGATAGAATGGATGTCTATAATTGTCCGCATGTATGATACAAGGGAATATATGTCGTGGCGCTTGACCACTAATTATTGTTTACGTAGACGAAGGTGGAGAGGAAGTTCAGCATTTCCTATGTAGTGCTTTCCAAAGTCTGAGCAGTTTATTTTTCCGATGATGTTTGATTTTTTTTAACCTTCGTCATTATGTCCTTTGCTTTATAGAGGACTGATTGAAATGATTTTGTTGGTTTATTTGGTACAAGTATTCAAAACGGCTTCAGTAATTATATTGCGATTTCCGAAATGTCTTTTATATATGGAATGATAGCCTCTTTGTTGGTTCCTGTACTTGATTTCGCTTAGGCTAGTGGATTAGGTTGATATTTTCGATGAAGTTATGTGAATAGTCGTTTTTTTTTAAAGATACTCATTTATTCGTGCCTCACGTATGCCACAGTCTGTTTTCGCTTGATTAAATAGTTTGTACACAGTTGCTCTTTGATCATCTACTGTCTGAAACATGCTCATTGTTTATCATTTTCTGAATATTTGTATTTTTCAAAATAATTCGAAATTTGTATATTTATAACTGCAGGTTAAAATATTACTTGTTATTAAGAAGATTAATCAATAACAACCTAGTAAAATAACGGTCTTTTGTTTAAAAAGCAAAGAAAAACAATATTTTTCTGTACTACAAGACAGTGTGTTGTTGTTACGAATGCACGTCAACACGTCAATTGATATGCTTAAGCTATTATGAGTTTACCTTAGTCGGGAAATGGGAGCGAGGATCGAGGATTCGGTGACATGATAGGCTACTCTAATCCGAGTGTCTCAAACACCCATTGAGTAAAAGAAGAAGACTTGATATGAAGTAGAACATGTATTCTACAAGCATCCAGAAAGTCCAAGGTCCGAGTCCAGAAGAGAATCAGGGTTCTGGACTAAGGATCCGTCTCAGGGTCCGAGTCATAAAACGTTACAGATAATGCGTATTTATAAAATTAGGTCAAATAGGAAACAACATTGAAGTCTGTGACATTGACAGTTAAGACGACCATAATATTGACCAGTAGGAATTGACCAATAGAGTTAGACTTCTGAAAATAATTCTCTTCGGATATTTGATGAATATCCTAACAGTTGTATAATTCACTGATTCACTGAAGAATCAGTTTTCTTGTTGGTAATATCATAATCAAGTAAGAGCGTTTAATCTTTCAGAGACATCAGTTAGATAATTATAGTGTTTACTTGAAATTATATAAACATTTTGTTGACTGAATAAAAAGTGCAATGGATCATCAGTTGATGTCTCAATGAATAGCTTACAGGATCTAGTGTTAGTACGAGAACATCAATACTAAGAATGAGATGTAGACAGTTTATTAATCTCAAATAGAGTAAAACTTGCTCTCTTCTACTCCACAGTTGGCCGTAATCCATTCGTTTAAGCAAAAATATATGACAATAATTTTATAAATGGAATCAGTACAGACTCAAATTCAGATTTGAATTTCAACACACAATTTAAACTCTTATTGGTAATGGAAAAATCACTGAAAAGAAGAAAGAATCATGAATACCTATTTCGTTCTATTTTGAAATTTTTTGATGATGAGACCCCGTTGTCTTACTTGAGGATCATACCATCAGAGCTGTGAGTCATGATAAAAATGCCGATGTAAGTCGATTCCGTTTACGTAAAAATGCTCACAGATTATTACACTGAATATTTACTCCCAAAATGTCTAGGTTTTCAATAAAAACACTTATTGACTTTAATTCGTCCTGTATAGTCAAACTCTACACTACCTACTTACTTCATCGTGAATTAACGACGGGTAAGATATATCTATATATTCGTGTATATAACTTACATAGTCCAATTCCTTGTAAAAAGTACTGCATACTGTCAACCACTTTATCCGGCTAAAATGTTAAATGTAAAAGAAAGAAAAAAATCAGAATAAAATAGGATGAAATTACTGGAATTATTAATTACAGAATAATGGTCAAGTTGAGAATTGCTTACTCAATATCAAGACTTCTAACATTATATGAAACATACTGCAAGCTCAAACAAACAAAAATCGATAGGTCCTTTTTTTCAATACCTCTAAATGCATTCACCAATTAGCATATACATGCCAAAGCACATCCAGTGGAACAACAAAGTGAAGGATACATGTTCGCATTTCACATTCATTCATAAGAATTTGAGACTAAGAGTTGCAAAGAGTCTAAACAATGCAACAATCTGCCAGTTAATTGATATCAGACACAGTGTTGACATTTTCCAATTCTTCAAAATCAACGTCTCTTTCCGAAGTAATGGTAATTAAAAATTTAAACCTGATTTACACGTTCAGAAAGCAATGGTAATCAGCTTAGCGATACCTTGACTTTTTCAGTGTTTCATTTGTATTTACACATTGGAATCATCAATAAATCTGTGATTGTTAGACCACCATTAGGAAACTGGAACCACTGGAAGATGGCCGTTTCGTCCTGGTATGGAACACATCAGCAGTGCGTATCCACGACTCCTGCACCTAGCCCGATTCGAACCCAGGACCTCCGGTCTTGCGCGCGAAAGCCTAACCTCTGGACCACTGGACCGGCATCCAACGGTGTTAATGTCTACCTCCGATTGATCTAGATATTTTGTGCATCCTCACCCATTTGTCATTGGTAGTTACTGCCTACACCCGACAGAATTGAATTCCACTGGTCACGTCCTCTCACTAGAACTCCGAGGATTTCCTCACCAAGCTAGTCACTAGTGAGCACATTTTACGATTTCCCAGTTAGAGTTACGGAGATTAGTGTTTTTACACAATGAAATCACCAATCAATCACTGAACTAATTCTTACTTTATGTACACCGAAATCATCTTTTCATGCAATCATTTATCAAAACTTATGTAAGCCCCCTTCAAATCATTCTTACTTGTTTGTTACGTAACCCTTCAATTACTAAGTCTAGAAAACAAGTTCCGGACTTCTCTCCCTGTTATGCTCATCAAATGATTTGCTTGAAATTATTACGAGTTCACCTTAATCGGTAAGCGAGAGCAAAGACATAGGATCCAGTGACGCGAGTGCCCTAAGGCTCCAATAAGTAGAGGAAGAAGTCTTGACAAGACATAGAAAGTGTATTCTACAAGCACCCAGAAAATATGAGGTTGACAAGCACACAAATTGAGTTCATTTATACATGATAGAAACTGTTGGGGAACTCACTTGATAAAGGCCTTAATTTTGTATTTTATTGATAGGCTAATCAGTTGACCTAGAGACCACAGTTCCTACCGGAAAAATCCTTAGCTGTGATTGATTGATGTGTTATTTTTTTGTGCAATTTGTGTGCTTGAGATCATTTTTTTGTTGGATGTTTGTAGTATACACTTTCAACGCTATATCAAGACTTTTCGTCAGTTCTTTTGGGGCAACGGATCAGAGTAGCCTACCGTGTCTCTTGGTTCATTGTATCGTTCTCGTTTACCGTCTAAGGTGAACTCGTGATAGTTTCAAGCATATAAACTGACCAGCATAACAGAAACATCTTTAGGAGAGCCAAGAAAATAGTGTACTATAACCAAAAACAGTCAAGTATTTTCCTGATGGGAAATGTAATCTCAAGGTCAACTGATCAGTCCGTGAACGGAGACACAAATTCCAAAATTAGGGTTTTCATCAACTGAGTTCTAGTGATCTAACGTCCCTAAAACACACCCTTACTTATACTTTTTTTTTTTATTTGACCATCAATTTGATCTTAATTCTGTTCACTCCCAGTTATAAATACAAATAGGTAGTTATTATTATTATTCTTGTTAGCCAATTTAATCCCTTCCATTATCCAAGTCAACTGCTTCACACGATTAGCAGCATACATCATTATTACTCCTCTGTATTACATATTATGTATGCATGGTTGTGAGCAACTAATGAGAAACCACCAAATCTATGTATGTAATGCAATCATATTTACTGTACTTCAATTAAGTTATTTAAATTCATAGGAAAAAATGGGAACAAACACTGCATGCAATAATGATTAGATGTAAAAATTATTGTTCCTGTCAGATTAGCAATTAATAGGCTTTGATTTTCTTTAAAACAATATAAATATGTATATATATTCAGTTTGAATTTTAAAATAGCTGGCGTCCTATTGTTTTTATGTGAATCGGTGCTATTGTTGAATCAGGGTTTTTGACAAATCACTTTTGCAATTTACCCATTTATAATCACGTGATTCTGTATATATGTATGTATAAATACTTTTTCTTATGAAATGACTAGAGGCATTTTGTAAGTAGTTTAAAAATCATTATTTTTTCTATATACGTTCATCTAAACATGCAAAGAAATACAGGCTGAATATACTGTTTTGCGGTAATGCATCGCTCTCAAATAATTTAAATTTTATAGTTTTTCGTCACTAAAAGACTATAATATTCTTTTACCTCTGTTTTATTCGTGATACATTGTCGGCTGGATCTGCCCTCAAACTGTCATACTAGAGGACCTGAAGCCAGTTAATGACAGAATGAAATCAGTCAGTTACAACGTTAGAACTTTGTACATGAGTATATAGGTTCAGGTTGCCATACCCCATCAACACAGAGATACAACTGTCAGTTCATATTTACTAATTTTATACATTTTCTACAACGGAACAATCCAATTGGTTCAATAGTCAATAAAAAAAGTTTGAAAACCCTCCATAAACTTACTCTTTCAGTTAAAACATTTGATACATCATCAATCATTACAAATTCACTTGAAGCTGATTGACCACCGGAATCACGACGTAATTTTTCAAGATCTTCAAATAATTGACGACATTTTTTATGATGTGAAGCTAAACCACCAGTGATTAATAAGACAGGACATCTGAAATAGTGTAAAACACATTCAAATAAATAATCTCACAACAAAAATTAGTATACATTATATCTTCAGAAAAATTACATTAAACTTGTTTAATTTGTTTAAATGATATTAAATGATATGAGGCGCGAAAATCAATATCTATTCATTAATCAATTTTGTTAATGAGAATAATAAATATATATATCTATAGAAATTGATTTTTTAAATCTTATTGAATTGAAATGATTGAACGGTGTTGACAATCAAACAAATTCATTGATTTGAATTCCTTTTATACTACTGTAATGATTATTTTATATCATTGACTTGGTACAAATCAATCATGATTAAAATAACCTTAGATCATCATATGATCTTTTATTCGCCTTGATCAGAATGAAGAAATAAACATGTTATGCATAATCGATGGGCATGAAAATGTTTCTTTTCAAAAGGGAAATAGACAAGAACGAAAATAAAGACAATGAGTAGAGTGTTTTCTCAATTAGACTTATGGAGATTAGTGTTTTTACACACTTGAAATCATCGATCAAGCATTGTAAGACCACCATTAGAAAACTGGAATCAATGAAAGACCGCCGTCTCGTACTGGTATGGGACTCATCAGTGGCAGTGCGCAACCACAACTCCTGCTCCTCGCAGGATTCGAACCCGGGACCTTCGGCATTGTGCGCGATCGCCTATTCTCTGGACCACTGGGCCGGCGTCCAAAGGTGTTAATGTCTAACTCTGATTGATCTACAGATTTTGCGCAACCTCACTCATTTGTCTCCGGCAGTTACTGCCTACACTCGACAGGGTTGAACTCCACTAGTCACGTCTTCTCACTAAAACGCCGAGGATTTCCTCATGAAGCTAGACACCAGTGAGCACATTTTACGATAGAGTGTCTTAGTTTTGAGTTGAACATTATATAGTGTCCTAAAAAGCTGTGTAAGCTTTTTATCATTATACTTGAGTACAGACAGTTAAGATTGATGATAATTTATTCAGTTCGAATTAATTAGTCCGTCAAATTGACTATGAAAATTTAACAGTTTCTTCAAACTTTCTCTATTAATAACAATCATGTGGTTACTAGTAACTAACTCTAATGAGTAATTGTTGGGGACGTTAGATCCCCAGAACTCACTTGATAAATGCTTTAATTTTGGATTTAATGTTTCCGAGCATGGGCTGACTAGCTGACCTTGAGATCACATTTCCCACCAGGAAAATCCTTGGCTGTGATTGGTTAATGTATTATTTTAGTGTGTTATTTTTATGACTCTCCCAAGGATGTCTTTATGATGTATAAATAAACACCATTGTGTGCTTGCTGGGTGTTTGTAGAATATACTTTCTACGTTACATCAAGACTTTTCGTTAGTTCCTTTTAGTCAACGGATCAAAGTAGCTCACGCGGACGCTGGTTTATTGTTTCGTTCTCGTTTATTGACTAAGTTAAACCCGTGATAGTTTCAAGTATACCCAGTGATGAGCATAACAGTAATCATGGAAGTTCTAGTGAGAAGACGGTGATAGTGAAGTTGAACTATGTCGGTTTTGAAATAATTATCTATTGAAGACAATAATACATGATATTATGCAACATCACGAATTCATTCGATTTAGATAATCAAAACTATTGGATACAGATTCAGTATCTAAGAGTTAAGCGCTAACTACCAGACTTTACAGTCCTCTGTTTGATGGCCCACAATGAGCATGCATGCTTACCACCAAGTAGTCTGTACAAAGACGAAACATCCACTCACCGATTCTTAGTTTCAATGGTGGTTATTCACTACATAGTGTAAACTACGAAAGCCTTGTGGTGCGCGCTACTTATAAGTAGTATATGACGTGAGTGTAAACGTAATGTCTGGCAGTAGAAGATGGGGGAAGATCAAGAAGAAAGGAAGAGTGGAAACACAATGGAATTTGTGTATGAAACGCATGAACAACAGTGAAATGTCAGACAATGGATTGATGATGGATTGAAGATTTGTAAATTAACCGTTTACGATATGGTTTTCCTATTTTACTGAGTAACTGTGTAATTTTCGCTAAATATAATTCGGTTGCCCTCACCTGTGTTTTCCATCACTACAGCCTCGCATAAGTAGTTTATTCAAGGGCATTCACTTAGCTGTATGTAAACTAAGCTTGAAGTTGTTTTATGATCATTCTGTTATTGTTTTTTTTTAAAATAACGTACTTATTTATTTATTCATGATATATTTATTTCCTATTTTTTTTTATGAAAACAATTATATACGTCACATACACAACAAAAAAAAAGCAAAACAAATATCTTTGATTTTTTTTCCCAATATTCGGAAAATAATGATAATTTTGCTTAGATGATTAAATTTTGGGGATACGATATAAAAAAGAGACGTTAAAAAGTCATATTTTTCTTTATCTGTATACGGTTCAATCAGAAAGTAATCGAAAAAAAATGTTTGAATGATGGTGGACTGTATGTAGTCAGTAAACGAAATCTTTTGATTATTGATTAGAATTAAAAAATGTTATTTATGATAAGTAATTTATTACAGCATGACCATTATATTTTGATTTCTGTCTGTTGATTTTTTTTAAAATTTAATCAAACTGCCTTAATGTTAGTGTAGTGAAGGAGAACACTGGTGAGGACAACCAAATTGTATTTAACGAAAATTACAGAGTTACTCAGTAAAATATGAAAACCATATCGTAAACGGTTAATTTGCAAATCTTCAATCCATCATCAATCCATTGTCTGACATTTCACTTATTCATGCATTTCATACAAATTCCATTGTGTTCCCCCACTCTTCCTTTCTTAATCTTCCCCCATCTTCTGCTGCCAGACATTACGTTTACACTCGCGTCATATACTACTTATAAGTAGCGCGCACCATAATAGTTTCTAGGTTCTTTTACATCACAGTTGAATTTTCAATACAAAATGTCAAGATAGTTCTACTGTATCTGGGCGGAAACTTGGAGAACTGTGAAAGCTGTCATCCAAAAGATACTAATGCTCATTAACAGTTGTCTACGCAGAATACTGAGGATCTGTTGGCCAGACACCATTAGTAAGAACCTACTGTGGGGGAGAACAGACCATGTTCCAAAGGAGAAAGAAATCTGGAAGAAGCACTAGAAGTAAATAGGGCAAATATTGAGGTAAGCCCTCAACTGCTTCACAAGACAAGCCCTCACTTGGAATCCTCAAGGCCAACCGAAAAGCGGACGGCCAAAAAACACGGTACGCCGAGAAATGAAGACATACATTAGAATAATGGACAAGAATTGGACAGAACTGGAAAAGTAAGCTCAAGACAAAGTAGGTTGGAGAATGCTGGTCGTCGGCCTATGCTCCACTTAAGTAACAGGCTAAAGTAAGTAAGCAATGCTGCACAGTTATCAATTTTATTCATATTTTAATCATAGACAAAAGCTCATTAACTAACTGATCTGTCAGTGTTAAACAATTTCTGTTGACCATATAACAATTAATTTTCACGTGTTTAGGTGACTAAACATCATTGTTAATTTTATTTTGTCTCTAGGCGCATTGATTGGAGCTTCATTCTCTCTGATACTCGTCTCCAAAGCATCTCTTTATTAGTGAACAGAATGATATTCTTTAGTAATCTAGAACTGTCATTACTAATACAAATTGCAACTATACTGATCATCTTGAATTTATGATAGCTCAGTAATTTGACTTTAGTTAAGTTTTGTAGTAATTGTGTAATTTGTAGGTTGTATTCATGAAATGTATGATAAGCGAAATAGTCACCCACAACGTTATCGGATGATTGACACCGTGACAGTGAGTACTAACTCAGTAGTGTAATAGTGAAACATTCATCACCAAATCGAAAAGCTTCGGATTTGACTGTTTGGTGACGTGAGGGATATTCACTGCTGAAATGCAGCTACGCAATGCTCTCTAGTTTTTCCTACTGAGATCCAAATATTTGAATATGCTTTTAAAAATATAACTTGAATACAATCTACCGAATAAATGTCTATTGAAAATATCATCATATGTATTCATTTTCAGAATTTTGTAATTTAAGTTTTGAATATTCTAATTGAATCATACATACTTTTTATCTTACTAGATCCACTAATAATAAAATCATTTGCATTGAATTTAAATTCTTGACAAGATTTAAAATAAGCTTCATTGAACTTTAAACTGTACGATACCTTATATTTTAGTTTTTGACATAATCCGATGAGTTGTTTAACTGGTATCAAAATCAATTCTAACGGTGTTAAGTAAAGAACATTAATTTTAGAATTAAGAGATTTGATTCCGTCAAATATACAACAGTCAGTCAGTCAGTTACAACGCAAAAGTCTTACGTAAGTACATCAGTTTAGTCTGCCATAACGCATTAGCACACAGACGCGATTGCCACTTCAAACCCCATAGTGGTAGAGATAGTAGAAGTATTTTCTGTAATGGAGTAGATTAGGGTTTGAAGATATTATTGAAGAAGTATAATCCAGTGAGATAACTTCAGAAGGAGTAATGTAGAGGTGATGAAAATTCAGTTGATAATTTCATAGAACACAACGAATGGATGCACCTGCGTCATTGCAAACGGTTTTGAGCCATATCCTTCAAGGTCTCTAACCATTGGTTACTATAATCTTGAGGACCACAACCAACATGACTCAATCCACTTGTCACTGGCTTCATGGATTTCTGCCATGTTTCGGTTTGGGTGCCCCTAGCTTTCTTCCAACCCACACCACAAAACATAGCTCATCGAGGCAGTCAGTGGCCAGGCATTCGTAACATATGACTCAACCACCTCAAATCATGGAGTTTTAATACTTCATCTATTGATTTGCCATCTCTACCTAGAACTGGATTCTCAAATATAGCATTTCTTACTCGCTTGTCCCATGATACATGAGCAATGTATCTAAGACGTCTATCATCGAATACCAGTAACCTACAAATGTCCTCTACTCTTATTGGCCATGTTTCGCATCCATATAGGAGAACGGAGCGAACTACTGTGCAGTACACTCGACCTCTGGTTAGCAAACGAATATCTCGCCTATGCCATAAATGACGCAAGTTGGCAAAAGGCAATCGAGCCTTCTCTATCCGTGCTGAGATTTCCTCCAACACCAGGCCATCAGCACTGGTGAGATATATGAAGCTGTCAACACGCTCAACTGCTTCACTTCCTATCACTTATTCAGGTGCCGATACAAGCCAATCCTGAAGCAAAATTTGGCATTTCGACGGAAAGAATCGCATCTCGAACATGCTTGCATTGTTGCTTAGAGTAGTCAGAAAACTCTTCTTTTGTCAGTGTCCTCAGCAAATAGAATTCCGTCATCGGCATAACTAACTGAGAGTTCAAGACCAACTTTAGAAACATTACATTGTTAAACAACCTCCAACAAAGCTATGATGGATTATTAATCTCATTGGATTTCTAAAGAGATAAAATATTCATAACTGCCCACGCTTAGAGAGTTCTATACTAGTAATAAGAAACTGATCAGCTGCCCAGTTTTTCTATAGAACCTAAACTGAATATCATGTATTCATTACGTCAACTGAGTATTACAAGCTAAAATTCTTCAAATGAACTGACACATTTTCACTTTCCTCATTTATTACTCATAAAACATTCATCAATTTTACAATAGTCACTTTCTAATCCATCAGTTGATTTACTAATGACCTTAACTGATGAGTGCAATTTAGAATACACACAGTTTTTGTTGGTTTATTTTGGACTAAACGTTTAACTGTCCATAAGTTTAATTGTCATCAAAACATTACTTTAACAGAAAATCACTGAGTAAGTCATACGATTTTGAATTATTATAAAATGCAACATTTTACACTTGAGTTTTCACAAACGTAAGTAGTATATACGCAAACAATCTGTCTGATTTCAGTTTAATTAACATATGAACACCTCTGTAGATGATTATATTTTATATATCTGTATAATATACATCAATCAGTACTTACTTTAGACTGGGAAGACTTTCGGAAAGATTTTTACGTCTACAAATAGAAAAAATTAATCAATGTGTGGTATATAAGGAGGAAGAATCCATTTAAACAAAATTTTATGTCATTATAAATATTGGTCAAATATCAGAACATGAAAAATATCCTTCTGTTTAATAGTCTATTATCACATCTAAGTTTGTGGGTTGATTTTGATATCACTGCTGCAATGATTATGTGGAAATTCCTTACATATATATCTTGTTTATATAATCGACAGAAAAATATTCATTAGTTAGGAAATGGTATTCAACGAACCATTTAAAACTTCACTTCTATTTATGTATGAATTTATGACCTGTGAATTTAGCATCGATTCAATATCTGTATAGATTGTTGTATTCGTTTTTTCCCTTGTTTGTCTTGTTATTATACTCTTATAAATGTATAAGTTTAGTCAAAATTTATTTACAAAAAAATCCTTGATCAGAATAAAATGATTTTTGTAAACTTCTTTGATTTTTTTTATTGAAGTTGATATCAGATCGGTGTAAAATTTACTTATCATTTGAAAATAAAATGATAAAAATATACTTTACTGACAAATCAACCAAATTTAGAATAGGCGCTGGTAGCTAGGCCTTTAGCTTAACAAACAGCCGAACCCTGTGAATGTCATGTGGCTACGTCACATGAAATTGATAAACGCGATGATACGCATCGAAATGAATCACCGTTTATGAATGATTAAAGGTAAGTTAAATATTCATGATAAATCAATCACAGGAACTGTTCCACTGAAAAACGGACGTTTCGTTCTGGTATGGGACTCGTCAGCAGTGCGCACCCACAACACCTGCACCTCGCACGATTCAAACCCGAGACATTCGGTCTTGCATACGAATGCCTAACCTCTGAACCACTGGGCTGACATCCGAAAGTATTAATGTCTAACTCGGATCAATCAAACGGGTAAGGTCGCACAAAATCCGTAGATTGATCAGAATTAGACATTAACACCGTTGGATGATGACCCAGTGATACAGAGGTCAGATGTTCGAGGGAAAGACCTAAAGTCCCGGGTTCGAATCGTGCGAGGTGCAGATGTCATGGATGCGCCCTGCTGATTAGTCCCGTACCAGAACAAAACAGCCATCTTTCGTTGCTTCCAGATTTCTAATGGTGGTCTAACAATGATTGATTGATGGTTTCAAATGTATATTTTCATAAATCAAATATATCTATGTCATTACTTAGTCATCATAAAAACAAATTAAGTAATTGAATATAGCCTCTTTAACTAGGTACGTACATAAGAAAAAAGCAATTCATAAAATAATTGACATTTTTTGTTAGATTAAATTAGGAAATAAACATTTAGTTACTTTGATTATGCATTATAATTAATTAATTAATTAAATAATTAAGTTTGTATGAATAAAATAACAATAAGAAGAAAAGGTAGCATTCAGATGGAGAGCAAAAAACAATAATTATTATTATTATTATTGTTATTAAAATTTAATTGTTTTAATTTTTTAGTTGAAATATTAAGTCATTTTAAACATAAAATTATATTTTTTTTATATATAAAAGAATGTTTTTTCCCCAATAATAGGGCAGGAAATTATTCAATAACAATAAAAAAGCTATTTCATTAATTAATGCATATTAAATCAATCAATATATAAATATATTTGTTTACTCCATTTGTTCAATAATGAAGAGTATTTTCAAGTTAATCATAATAATAATAATCATAATTAACTTAATTAGGCTAATGATTGAAAACTTATGATGAATTGGGAATATATGTTTTGTTGTCTTGTTAATGTAATCAAACTATTTTTTTTTGATCAAGAGTCTGATTTTTATCGATGTATTCATTTCTGTAGTGGTGCTTTGTTCTTTGTGAGCTGGATGTTGTTTTGATTGTGGAGGTTTGATTGTCCTTCTGATGAACACAACATCATTGGCACAAACTTCAGACTGACAAGTGAAGAATTCGAATTTCTCCACGTTTGACTCGTAGGTTAACAGAATAAGCAGAAGAATAGCAGAAGAACAATGAAAGCTTCAAAACCAAAACAACATCCAGCTGAGAGTACGAAACACCACCACAATCATCCACATGAGCTACAAATTTTCTTCAACATCTCAGAATTCATTTCTCTAAAAGTGTAAAGGATCCGATTAACAAACAGTATACTTGCTGTATACTTTAATTAACAATGATAACTTCGTCACTTAGTATGCTGAGGCTATTACGAGTTTACCTTAGTCGATAAACGCGAACGAGACTATTACCTGCGTCCAGGTAGGCTACCTTGAATCCGAGGCTGAAGTGAAATGGCTTTGTGAGCGTAGAAAGTATATTCTACAAACACCAAGCAAACACAATGCACAATCAAGCATACAACTCTCGTTTATTTATACATCATAGAAACGTCCTTGGGAAAGTTACGAAAATAGCACACTAAAATACACAGCAGCCAATCACAGCCATGGATTTTCCTGGTGGGAATTGAAATCTCAAGGTCAACTGATCAGCCCATGCTGGCAAACGTGAAAAGCAAAATAAGGCATTATCAAGCGAACTTTGGGGATCTGACATCCCCAACAAACAATTTGTATGTTGATGAATTTATTGATGTTATTTTTGAAAGCTGTTTCAATGGCTGACAACCCCATTTGGTTCCAAATAAGATTCTGCATTAATTTTTTCCGAAAGCGGTCATTACAATACCATCTTTAGTACAAAGAATGTTCAGTTTATTTTTATTATTTAATGAACAAATTGAACGAATATCGTTGTTTTCAGACTTTTGTTACCTTAAATGAATACTTAGATTGATCCAAAGCTATCTGTTATCGAAACATTAATTTTTCTCCTGTGAATTCTTGATTTTTTTTTACTTTGAGATGGTGAATAAAATTCGTAACTCAGGTGGATGATTGTTGTAGTGTTTCGGTTGTTGTTGTTTTGGTTGTGAAGCTTTCATTGTCCTTCTACTGAACAACATCATCATCACAAACTTCAGATAGAAGTGAAGCATTCAATGTTCTCCACGTTTGACCCGTAGGTGTGGAAACAACGATAGGTTTAAGGTCAACAGCGACCAATCAAGATCGAGGTTAACAGAAGAAGCTACGGGTCAGACGTGCAGAAATTCGAATTCTTCACTTCTTGATCTGAAGTTTGAGATAATGATGTTGTTCAGTAGACGAACAATGAAAGCTCCACAACCAAAACAACATCCAGCTCAGAGAACGAAACACCACCACAATCATTTTTACGTGTAATGCTTCAATGTTGGAAAAAGTAAAAAAAACGTTCCCCCATGCTATACAGTCTTTATGTGATAATAGATTGACTGAATTTACACAAGGCTGAATACACAAGACAAAGAATATCTATTTCCATCTAAATAATTCAGTCCCTAATAATTATCAAATGTTTCTGTCTATATTATCGCACAAGAACTAAACATTATTTGAAATTCATTGTAAAACAAAACTATGCTAAAGTAAATCGAAACAGATAATCTTAGGCATACATTATGAATCTAAATGTTTATTGATTTACTTATTGTTCTCAATGGTTGTTCATTTTCACCAAATAAGTATTGTTCTTACACATTTGAAATCATCAATCAATCATTGTTAGACCACCATTAGAAACCTGAGAGCACTGAAAGATGGCCGTTTCGTCCGGGTATGGAACTCATCAGCAGTGGGCATCCACCACTCCTGCATCTCGCAGGATTCGAACCTAGGACCTTTGGTCTTGTGCGTGAACCACTGAGACCGGACTCGACAGTGTTAATATCTAACTGTGACGAGTCTCATACCAGGACGAAACGGCCATCTTTCAATGCTTTCAGGTTTCTAATGGTGGTCTAATAAAAATGATTGATTGACAATTTCAAATGTGTAAAGACACTAATCTCCATAAATCTAATTGGAAATACTATTCTCTTCTAGTTTATTTTAATTACAATGTATATATTCAGTGAATAGTGATTATCAATTTGATTGGCTTAAATGAAAATGTTTTAATGGCATTGAAGCCTGGATGAATTGTTTTCCAATTTTGTACATACTACTTATTCTAATCATTACTGGATTCCGACTACATATGTTCGTGTATTTTTCTTTGTCAAGTATACAATGTTTAAATTGAACATTGATGTGTTTGTGTTTGCTTATGTGAATGATTTTTCACCTATCAATTTGATAATATTTGATACATTCCTCGTCTGACATAAAAGCTGACTCATATCTAACTGGTCGTTTGACTAACAACAGTCAAATATCAAACTAAATACATCGATTCCCTTTTGACCATATCTTTGCTCGCATAAGGAAGCCTGAAATAGATTAATTCCAAAACGTTCCCTGATTGATATTTATGGTCACTGTGTATGAAATAGGATAAGGGATTTATGTTTCAGTCATCATCGTGAGAGCTTAAGAATCATCGAATTTAAAGCATATTTCAATTAGACAATCATAACAGAAGCAGCTCTATCAGATATGGCATTGAGGTGGACTCCTAATAAGAACCAGTGTGAGATTACAGTCGAAGTTAATTCAGTAGAGTAAATTAGGAAAAAGCCATCGATCTGCAGTTATTACTCTAATGTATGGTTGGAGAATCCTTGCTAGTGGCTCATGTTTCAAGAGGATTAGCAAGAACAAGTAAGCTAGTAATGCGTCAGGAATGCGAATGGTGTTTCTTATAAGAATTAAATATCTGTTAGTTCGTATTTGACAATAATTAACTTCAAATATGTTACACATGAACGTCAACATGTGAATTGATATGCTTGAACTATTACGAGTTTACCTTAGTCGGAACACGAGAGCGAGGATTAAGGATCCGGTGACATGAAACGCTACTCTTATCCGATTGTCTCAAACCCCCATCGAGTAAAAGAAGAAGATTTGATATAAAGTAGAACATGTATCCTACAAGCATCCGGAAGAGAATCAGGATCCCGGACCAGGGATCCGGGTCCGGGTCATAAAACGTTACAGATAATGCGTATTTATACAATTAGGTTGAATAGGAAACAACACTGAAGTATGTGACATTGACAGTTAGGACGACCATAATATTGACCATTGGGAATTGACCAATAGAATTAGACTTCCGAAAATAATTCTATTAGGATAATTGTTGAATATCCTAACAATATATAATCACCTTACAACTGGTCAAATCTTGTCAAGCATTAATACAGGATTATTATAAAATATAATAGAATAGTAAAAAATTACCAATCAACAAGTTTCAACCTCTTGAATGTTTCACTATTGAATTTCAAACTAACTAACTAACTTTTTAATTAATAAACTATTAATGATAGATATATTTTTTTAGAAAAAAATATAATTTATTTTTATTTGTTAATTAAATTTATTGACTGCTACCGCAAAATGTGACAATTTATTATTTATTTATATTTTATTTATGAATTTTTACGGTCATTGAACAATAATTCAATTTATTTATCAAAATATTTAACTATTTTCAATTTTTATAAAATAATTTTGTTCACAATAATAAATTTTAACGAAAAAACAAGCATTTATTTTTGGTGTTTCTTAAAAGAAAAATTTATGAGAAATGAATGAATCATTTTTTTGAGCTTGTTGACTGCATCACTTATCCTGCTAGTCTTGTAGGTCTGTTGATGGTCTGGTGTGTGACGAAATCTCGGCCCGGATATAGATATCCCGACTGGCTTTTACCATTTTGCGTTTCTTGTAAGTTTACTCGGCTGTCCCATGTCTATGATTTTCATACAAACTAATTATTTTCACATGGTTAGAAATAAAATTTAATCAGTTAGTCCTTTGGTTCTACAACTTTATATCAAATAAGTCGTTTGCCTTTCTTCCCAGTGATTTTTCAAATACACTCTATTGAATGTATATATATATATATATATATATATATATATACATTTGGCGCAAAAAAAATTATAGTGAGCAAGGAAATGTTTTCGTGAGTAATTAAAAAATAGCAATTTTTTTGTAATGAAATAAAACTTACTGCATATAGGATGTGATAAATTTATTTAAATTTTTCGGATTAATTGAATGACGTAAATTTTGACGAAAACTTTCAACAGCATTACGCAACTCCACTTCACTATCTGTTTCAACAACCTAGAAGAATACAGTGCAAATGAAAATGAAGAAATTTCAAAAATTATGACAGTGTATTATGGAAAATGTAAATGCTTATCCCGTATTATGAACATGATAACAAGGACAATTTTACGGGTGTTTGCAATTGTGTTAGTACGTTCAAATAATGATATAATATCGAAGCTAAACTTCTGGCAGACATATTGTCTTCAAATAGCTTTATGTCAGGTGATGTTTTGTAAGTAGTAATTTTGTAGAGTTTATTGAACATTCTACTTAGATCGAACGGTAAATTAAATATCTATCAAACATCATCATAACTATGACATATAAGTGACTTTTCTTCTTACATGTCTTGTAAATTAATTTTTGATCGGAAAGAGAAAACTGAGAATAATCTGAACAAAACGATGAAATTTTCTAAGATTTATCAATAGATATTCGTTCAGTTTTTTTAGCACTTGCTGATCTAAGGGTAAGTGCAAGTGTTTTATAACGATTTGATTGATTTTAAAAACTATTCACATCAGAAGTTGACATATCGATTCCCTTCTAGTTTGGGATATTTAATTAGTGTATGTTTTGGAAACTTTAGGTTATTGAACTGTTTGATGGGCGGTCAGTTTTCGTAACTGCTAACAGGGTATAAGGAATCAATTTATATGATCACATTAAATCTATTCCA
This sequence comes from Schistosoma turkestanicum, assembly GCA_944470395.2. Lineage (NCBI taxonomy): Eukaryota > Metazoa > Platyhelminthes > Trematoda > Strigeidida > Schistosomatidae > Schistosoma > Schistosoma turkestanicum. The sequence continues at coordinate 22,089,650 of OX103973.1, forward strand.
TATGAAATGATCACGTTCTATTTTGTACAATGAGGAGTTATTTTATTCACAAGTTAAGGAAGCCTCAAAATCCCAATAATTAAATAATTTTCCAAATCTATGTATATATAAACACTGACAGTTTTCATGTGTAAACTAGGCAGGATGAAAGCAGTACGGCATTATTACTATTGTATACTAAGAAAGATTGGTTCTGAAAAGAGTTCACTTTACTGTGAATTCATTTTCAGAGCTATAGAATATAAATAAAACATCGTGTTTTATTGGCATTTTATAGATACTAACAACCACTAAGGTCATAACTAATAACTGACCTTCAGTTAATTATCATTGAATTACCATCTATTATAAAAGTTATTTTTAGTTTGTTAAAGTTTATGTATGCTGATTTTAAAAACATGGCTTTCAAAATTCTTTTAAATTCTTAACTTTTTAAAAATTATGTTAAGAATTTCCATATTTTTCATTGTAGTGTCTGTACTAATATGTTGAGTCCCAATGTTACGTCCTAGCTTTTGGGCAAATATTAATTGACTTTTTATGTTCGAGTTGCCATTCACAGGTCAACCAGCCTTGTCAGTTATTCGCTCATAATCTTAGTTGCCTTTATTTGAGTATGTTCGGATTGTTTACTTTGTTTAATAAATATCTAGCTTAGTTTCGTCTAGCTATAAATACTTAGTTATGCCTAATCTCATTGAGTTGTTTTACTCACCTGCTTCACTTCACTCCGCTTCGCTTCGCTTTACTTTGCTTTTACTTTTTTAATAAGTAATGTTTGAAAACTCAACTATTTCAAAACAATACATTTAACCTTTACCACCTGGATTAATAATAAGTTTACGAAATGATTTGAACTTAAACCTTATTCACAATCAACCTAGTATAACTGGAATGCATTTGCACGTCAAATATCAATGAAGCTAATCAGTTCACATCTGCCAGCACCGTTTTGCGCATTAGTTATTTACCGCATGAACTGATGTTCGCGCTTAATTTTTCGGTTACTTACGTTGAGTGAAAAACTAGTGTTTTTTCTTTTAATGTCCCGCTTAATGACAAGAAATTCTGAAATTATTAATTTCATGATATCAAGAGACTATTTCTAAAAACTGATTGACTAGTGTGATTCTATAATTTTGACTTAGTCAATCGTACCTATTACAGACTCCTGCTAAACTGAAAACCATACAAGGTAACACTAGCCATATTTGAACAGTTCATACAAGGTTTCTGTCGGCAATACTTAACATGAAATAAACAGTTACAAGGTTTTTTAATTTTTGTCAACAAGATATGAAATAAATCATGAAAAAAAATAGATTTATCAATTTAAACAATAACAAATGTAACTTTTTTTTTGTTCGAATCAAGACAAAAGTGAGAGAGAAAAAATCTATTTTGTTTAACTAAGGAAAACAAAGGGAGAAAGAAAACCAATTACTTAATCTCTACTCAATAATTTATATCTCTTGCGTGAAATTTTAAAAAAAGTAATATATTGACATAATACAAATAAACAAATCCAGATGTTCAATGTTTCAATTTATTTGAAATAGTTTCACATAAGTATCACGTATATATATATATATATATATATATATATATATATATATCAGACCACCATTAGAAACCTGGAAGCACTGCATTACGGCCGTTTCGTCCTGGTATGGGACTCTTCAGCACTGCGCATCCACGACTCCTGCACCCCGCAGGGTTCAAACCCAGGACCTTCGGTATTGTGCGCGTGAATTTGATCAAGTTAGACATTAACATCGTCAGACACCGGCTCAGTGGTCTTACGGTTGGGGCGTTGGCGCACAACACCGAAGGTCCTGGGTTCGAATCCTGCAGGGTGTAGGGGTCGTGGATGCGCACTGCTGAAGAGTCCCACACCAGGACGAAACGACCGTCCAGTGCTTCCAGGTTTCTAATGGTGGTCTAACATCGATCGATTCATGCTTTCAAAAATGTGTAACTTAACAATCTTCACAACCCCGTAATGCATATATATATGTATATATATATATATATATATATATATATATATATATATATGCATATATTTGGGCAAATAGTTTACAATAATATACCTATTCATAATGACCTAGATTTTCATTAAAATGTTTTAATCTTCTATTTTTGCTTTATCACAATAGTACAGTGTGGTTCAATAAATAAATTGTTTTGTTTCATTAACAAAAAAACGTTTTTATCTCTAGGGTTAAGAGTAGGGTCAACCAGGTAAAATTTTATTGTTTATGAACAATTGAAACAAAAAAGTGTCAGTAAGTAAATGAAAGTTGAAAATTGGTGGTAAAGTTTTTTAAACTCTTTTTAATGGTTATTTTTTTCTTGGAGGAATTTAGTTTTAAACTTTGAAAGGTTTTTTTCTAATTGATATTCTAAACATATATAAGATTATGTTTTAGTGTCACAGTTTTTTTTGTGATACAAAGTAATGATAGATTAATATTCTTTACAAATTAAGTATAATTACATTACGGGGTTGTGAAGATCGTTAAAATACACATTTGAAATCATGGATTGATCGATATTAGACCACTATTAAAAACCTAGAAGCAGTGAAAGACAGCCGTTTCTTCCTGGTATGGGACTCATCAACAGTGCACTTCCACAATCCCTGTACCTTGTAAGATTGCGCGAACGCCTAACTTCTGGACCACTGGGCCTCTGTGTAACAGTGTTGATGTCTAGCTTCGATCGATTCACGGTCTTGCTCAACCTAATGATGAGTCGCATACCAAGACGAAACGGCCGTCTAGTCCTTCCAGGTTTCTAATGGTGATCCAAGATTGGTCGATTACGTATCAATAATTATTACCGACAGTTCGATATGAAAGTAGTTGAATATATATATATATAACTTTCAGCAAGAATTTGTTTGCAACAAATATACTTTCGCCTTTGGACATTTCTGTTCTCTCAATTATAAATTAAGTGTTGTGCATTATTGAAATCCAACGCACACTAAACAACATTAAAAAATAAGCTTCATAGTATACAGATCTCTGTAAACTAATGTGATGATGCATGTTTATGTTTCTTTCTTTCTGTAATTTCCTATTTAGTGACCAGTGGAGGTCAACCCTGTCAGGAGGGAAGCGATGCTGCCCACCAAAGACAATGGATGAAGTTGTGCTAGACCATGGATTGAAGGAAGTTAGATATTAAACCGTTGCATACTGGCTCAATGGTCTAGAGGTTAAGCGTTCACGCGCAAAACCTAAGGTCTTGAGTTTGATTCAGTTATGTTCGTCACTTGGTACGCTTAAAGCTATTACGGGTTCACCTTAGTCGATAAACGAGAACGAGACAATGAACCAGCATTGAGGTAGGCTACCTTGAATCCCGAACTGCAAAAACAGCGGACATGGTAAGCGTAGAAAGTATATTCTACAAACACCCAGCAATCACAACTGCAATCAAGCACACAACTCTCGTTTATTTATACATCATAGAAACGTCCTTGGGAAAGTTACGAAAATAGCACACTAAAATACACAGCAGCCAATCACAACAAAGGATTTTCCTGGTGTGGAATGAAATCTCGAGGTCAACTGATCAGCACATGCTTGGAAACATAAAATCCAAAATAAGGCATTTATAAAGCGAGTTCTGCGGATCTAACATCCTCAACAGATTCCCACGAGCAACAGTCATGTATACACACTGCTGAAGAGCCAAATGTTGAGACGAAACGGCTGCCCTCCGACAATGATTACTTCATGATTTCAAAGATACTTAACAATTTCACAACCGTAAATTGCAAATTTCCTATTTTTTGATTTTTAACCATATCAAAAAATTACCATTACAATTGTGTTTAAGTTCATTTGAGCAAACATTAGTACTGTACAAAATTCTCATAAGAATCAAACACTTGGTTAATCGGTAATCGAAGATAGATTGATATCAGTATGCAGTAATGTTCTTCAATTGATAATTCCACCGGTTGAACATGTTGATGATATTTGAATATAGCTACAAGTACTGTGATTGACTTCTTATGAAATCTAACTACTATCTGATTTTCTATGTGAATGACTTTGCACGAGGCAAATTAATAAGGAAACTGCTTCATCGTTGATTTTAGTGTTTTTATTGTAATTATTAGTTTTGTAGAGGTCTTATAGTCTGATGGCTTCCAAGTTCAATTTTGCAGAGTTAGGGTTATGATTTCGATGCTTAGCTCCGAATTGACCTGAAACAATTGTTTCCATTCTTAAAAACAATATCATGTACTGAACTGTCGAGCTTGAACAACGAGCCAAATGATACCATATATTGTGAAAAGTCACTAACAGTTTATATAACTGACGAATTTCACCTGAATGCTGTCCTAGTATTTGAATGTTTTCTAAGCAAAAGTTATTTCATAAAATAAACTAACAGCCAACAACTTTCTTTTAGTTAGTTAGTCAGTTAGTTAGTTAGTTAGCAAGCTAGCTAGCAGCTCCAGCATCTCAAACCTATTAAAAGTTGGAAATAACGCGAATGTATTCTAATATAACTTGAGGAAACTATTTATTAGTTAGCTACATGTTTACTAGTCATTTTCAGTAAGAATTATCTCTCTCTCTATGTTAGACTATTAAAATACTTAAATGAAAATTCTTCTGAACAAATTACCTGGACAGAATAGAAAACTTTTTTTTACTTTTTATATACTACTCACAATCATACATAATTCACAATCATATTGTATTCAAATTTCAAGGGTCTTAATCATACATCAAAATGACAAACAAACAAACATTGTATTAATTATTGCATTCAATTGAATCACTGAAACAAAACAAACCATTTTATTTCAAACAAATGTTCACTTTAAAACAAAAAAAAAAGAAAATCTGTCTAACTTACCGAACCAAAACGATGTACAATGAGAAAACTTTCTGTCGCTGGATTCATACCAGATGAGCTTAATTTCCAGTTCATTAACTAAATAAAAATAGTCAATATTTGAAAATGTGATTAATGTTTGAAAAGAAAAAAGATAAATTCGCGCTTATATCACGCACATTTCTCGGTTAAGTCAACGAATATGTATATATTGATTATGAAAAGTGTCAACACACATATTATATTAGGTTACTGATTAACTGCTAACTCAGTTCATTAAAATTTATTTAATTGACTTGAGCTTTAAAATGACACACCATTTTGTTAATTATTATTATTATTGTGGACGGTGTTTAACTAATCGTTGGTGAATAAGTTGGTATGTAGTGAAGGAGAACACAGGTGAGGGCAAACGAATTGTATTTAACGAAAATTACAGAGTTACTCAGTAAAATAGGAAAACCATATCGTAAATCGTTCATTTGCAAATCTTCAATCCATCATCAATCCATTGTCTGACATTTCACTATTCATGTGTTTCATACAAATTCCATTGTGTTCCCACTCTTCCTTTCTTGATCTTCCCCCATCTTCTGCTGCCAGACATTACGTTGACACTCACGTCATATACTACTTATAAGTAGCGTAGGTATTCTTCCATAGTTTTGTTATCGTTCCTGCTCTTGTTTCATTGCAATAAGTGACATGTAGTGAAAATTCCATTGTCATAGTAAACACATATCAATAACCATAATCAGTGTCATTCAAATTACGACACTAACGTATTGATCGTCTTTACAGTCATATTCGTGATCACAAATTCGAGGTTAGTCAACATGAAATTCACAACCTTGATTTCTTTTAATTCTAATATTTAATATAAGATTTTTAGATTTTACTGCAATATAGAAACTGTTTGAAATCGTATTCTCCAAAAAGAATAACAGGACCTGACCTCCTAGTCAGTACGTTATTACTGACAACACTACCGATAAATACATATTAACTAAACCTAATTACCCATCCTAATTTTTCTGTTAACTGTAACACATCAGGTGCACAGTGTGATCACATTGAAAAAAATTTACTTTATTACACAACAAGTGTACAGCACAATTAGTTTTTATAAAAAAAAAGCAAAAGAAATTATTTTCTATAAACAGAACACAAATAAATAAAATTATTTGTTCATGATTCGCTAAACATTGTACAATAAAACAAAGTACTTTACAATGCATTGTTTTTTTTGTTCTTGGTTTATTTTACAACCTGTTAATGTCACTTGTTTTCATTAAGCGAAGGTAAACGTTTTGTTTTAATTGATGAAAAGCAGTATTTATTTTTATGAAGCTTCAATTTTGTAATCATGTGAGCTAACAAAAGTGAAATAAACAGTACTTTAATAAAGAAACAAATTGGTTTTGTAATATGAATGAAAATAGATGTTTTGATATTGTTTTTATCAAAGTAAATCATTTTTGTATATGTTTTCCATTGTCTGTGATATGTATTGAGAGTTAGCTAAAGAATTTATTTACCGTTTATTTGATATATTCTAATGATTTTGTATTGATTTCCAGATCAATCAGAGTTAGACATTAACACCGTCAGAGGCCAGCCCGGTGGTCCAGAGGATGGGCGTTCGCGCGCAGAACCTAACGTCCTGGGTTCAAATCCTGCAAGGTGCAGTAGTCGCGGATGCGCACTACTGATGAGTCCCATACCAGGACGAAACGACCGTCTTTCAGTGCTTTCAAGTTTCTAATGGTGGTCTAACAATGATTGATTGATGATTTCAATGTGTAAAAACAATAATCTTCATAACTCTAATTGAAAAATATAATTAAACTGAAATTTCATATTAATAACTGATATGGTTCTTACTAACTTCGCCTGGAGCCCTTCTAGAGTTACTGCCGATCCCAAACCCGGATAAAGGAGAAGGATTGGGCATAGACTCAGAGACCCTATCCCTTATAAAAATCCAACAAGCTAAAAAAACACTAACCAGAAAAATAATTCACTGGTCCATTATGGGTAACAGGCGTTAGTAAGTAAGCAAAGATTCTTACTGTAATACAAAGTGGCAGCGTGTTGAAAACTTTAAAAATTTTTTTAAGTCACTGAACCTTTTTGATTTGGTGGTAATCAATGAAAGACAATTTGTGTGTGTGTGTGCGTGTACACAACAGTAGGGAGTTGCAAACATGCATAGACAGTATTTGTCTAGTATTTATACAAACTAATTTTACTTATTAGTAAGTAGATTATCTTCAGGATATTCAAGACTTGATGAGTAAAACAGCAGCCTCTTTTATGTACGTTTAGTTAAATAGTTGATGCAATCATCATATTAAGTATACATAAATATTTAGTGCATCAAAGGGTTGTGCGAATTGTTAAGTTACTCATTGAAATCATGAATTGATCAAATTAATATCACTATTAGAAACGCTGGATGGCCGTTTCGTCCTCGCATGGTACTCATCACCGATGTCAGACATTTACGCCGCTAGATACCGGCTCATTGGTCCAGATGTTAGGCATTCGCATTCAAGACCGAATGTCCTGGGTTCAAATCCCGCGAGGTGCTGAAGTCTTGCATACGCACTGCTAATGAGCCCCGTAGCAGAACGAAACGGCCACCCAATACTTCCAGGTTTTCAAGAGTAGTCTAAAATTAATAGACTCATGATTTCAATAAATATTTATGACAGTCCAACTGAAAATAATATTATTCACTTATTTGTTGAGTTTTTAATTCATACAATTGAATTTTTTTAATATTTTTCCTTATTCAATGAACTTCAAAAATGGTAAGAAATTTACAATAATAACTCCTAAAGTTTATGATATAATAGTAATATTTTATTTTGTCCGCTTATATTGCATACCTACTAACAAACGAAATCACGATGATATTACATTTTATCAATTCGTTGACATTTCCTCATTGAATCTATTGTTTAAAACATTTGATGCATTAACCAATACAATGCTGGTATAAATTGTTTTACTTTTTTTATTTTGAAAATGCAAAATAAACCGTAATTAAACACATTCTAATAAGCTAACTATGTTGGTGTGTAGTTTTTGTACATATGTACATTTTAACAGTCATCTGTTTTTGTTGGTTTGCTATAATTTCATCGTTTTGAAATTAGAAATCTTTTTATTTGCTTGTTGTTGAAACAATGACATGTAAAAATTGTGAAACAAAATCACAATCAAATGTAGAATATTGTATTTTGTAGCGAAAAAAACTATATGTACATATCTATTCTATGTACTAGTGACTAGCTTCGTGTGGAATCTTCTGCGAGTTCTAGTGGGAAGATGTGACCTGTGAAGTTCAACCTGTTTGGCTGTAGACAGTAACTACCGAAGACGGTGTATGAGGTTGTGCAACTCCGTGAATTGATTAAGTTAGACATTACCACCATCAGATACCGGCCCAGTGGTCCGATAGTTAGGCGTTCGCCTACAATACCGAAGGTCCTGGGTTCGAATCCTACGAAGTGTAGGAGTCGTGGATGCGCACTGCTGATGATGAGTCCCATACTAGGATGAAACGACCGTCCAGTTCTTCGACGTTTCTAATGGTGGTCTAACATTCATGGTTTCAAAAATGTGTATTCTATCTACGTTTATATTGGGAAAAGTGAATGATAATTTTATTGTACAATAAAATCTAATAATTAATTTTTCATTCTCTCTCTACACCTGGGGATTAAAGTTGTGATTTGCTGATATCGAATATCAGGTCAACTGTGCATGCGCATCCGTACATAATTGACAATGTAATTTTTTCAATCATTGATAAACATTTTTTCTATGATGATGATAATGATGAGAAATGGTAATTTTTATCTCTGAACTATCTATCAGTAGTAATAACTGACCATCTGCTTATCAGTAATCTCTTTGGATGATGATGAATATGCATTGAATTGAATATATCATGACAGTTTTATTAAATAAATAAAAATGATAAGTCAACATGAAATTCTTTATCAAATTAGAAAATTTTGTTTATTTTTTTTGGAAAAAATGAAAATGTAATGTAATCAAGAATTTCATCAGTATAAAATAGAATATTATTTTCTTATTGGAAGATGAATAATTGAAAAGTAAACCTGTTCGGATGTATACAGTGTATGAGGTTGCGCAACTCCGTGAATTTGATCAAGTTAGACATTAACACCGTTAAATATCGGCTCAGTGGTCTAACGGTTAGGGCGTTCGCGCACAATACCGAATCCTGCGGGGTGCAGGAGTCGTGGATGCGCATTGCTGATGAGTCCCATATCAGGACGAAACGGCCGTCATTCAGTGCTTCCAGGTTTCTAATGGTGGTCTAACATTGAGCGATTCATGGTTACAAATGAAAAGCAAAGTGTCTTGCACTGCTTTTTACTCGCATAGAGTTGATTTCTTTTAAATTATCAGCATGCATTATGCGTGAAAATTTAAGCGGTACATGAGTTCTCATAACTAATGATAATGTGAATTAGACTATGCAGAATTTTAAATAATCATTGAATTTATTCATCGTGTACATTTGACTGATGACATCAAAAATGAAACATCACAATTAGTAGACAGTTTACTGCATAGACGACTGGTGATCATTCATGATTTAAGGGCAAGAGGTGTACACTATTTCAATGTACAATTGAAAATTCACATGAAATTTATCGCCGAAACACTAACAGTTATTCTCAACGATATTTATTTAAGAAAGCTATTAAGCTAACTACTTAGTTAAATGAACATATCGATGATTATTGTGTTTTCTTAAGTTGAATTGTTATTTGTAAATCCTTACATGGTGAAATAATTTCTTAAATTTATTGTTTGTGATAATTCCTTTTGTGATTTATAAAAGAAAAGTGTATTTATTTTCTTCCGTTTTGTTTATCATACCAAAATGTAAAAGTACAAATAGGTTATTGTTATGCAATTTCATGATAACTATCCCCTTCTCTCCATAGGATACAAGTGTTTATTAACAGCTGTCTTTGTGAAATACTTTGGATTCGTTGGCCAGACACTATCAGCAACAACGTACTGTGGGAGAGAACAAATCAGATTCCAGTGGAGGAGGAAATCAGGAAGAAGCGGTGGAGTTAGTGGATAGGACACACACTACGAAAAGCACCTAACTGCGTCACGAGACAAGCCCTCACATGGAACCCTCAAGGCAAAATGAAAAGAGGAAGGCCAAGGAACACATTACGCCGAGAAATTAAGAAAGACATGAGAAGAATGAACAAAAATTGGACAGAACTAGGGAGGGAAGTTCAGGACAAAGTTGGTTGGAGAAAACTGGTCGGCGGCATATGCTGCATTGGAGGTAACAGGCGTAAGTAAGTAAGTTTCCCCTTCTTTACAACATAGAATTAAATTGATGGCGAAAACAATGAAAGCAACTTTTGTGGCCTGCTATCTGATTCCAGTTGGGACGAATGATTGAGTATGTAATGAAATAAATCTGCCCTTTAACTTCCGTCTATCACGCTTAAGCAAATTTCGTTTGTACAACGGCGATGATTAAAAGCCCATTGCGGCTTCGTGGATGAATTTATTACATATATTCATGAAGCAGACAGCTGAGAATGAAAAGAGTAAAGGCGAAATTTGGAGCAAGCCAACTCGATGCGATGAGGCATGACCAAGTATTTAAGGTCAGATAGAAGTAAGCTACACGTACGACAGCCGAAGTACACTTGCACGCACACGCACTCGAATGAAAACAACCAAGTTAAAAGTGAATAATAGACAAGGTCGAAAAACGAGTGAATAATGATACGGGCAGAAAAGGTTAACTAGCTTCTTTTGAAAGTTAGGACAAGTCGTGTGGACACAACATATTTATACGCACATTACACAGATTACTCATGTTGATTTCACACAATTTAAATGACATCAAGTAATATTACCAAGTATTTCAATCTATTTGGATAAATATACTCATGTATATGTGTAATGTCCTGTATAGATCAGAAAAATAAGTTAGGCTGTATCTGTATTTATCTAATTCATTGTCTTGTTATAAATGTTTACAATCTTCCAAACTTATAATGCAAGTTTATGACATGATAAAATTTTCATTTCAACGAACTACATTCATTGATATGCATATCGAAAAAGTTATTGATCTGGAAATTTTAGTTGAACAACTTCTAGTTAACTTTTTGTTTGAAAGTTCCTAACTAGAGAAATTTATATCAAAAGCTTTTATTAGTTTTGATTTATAGATATATTCATGTTTCTACAGAATACATTTAGAATTGATTTATGTAGTCTAAATGTTTTGAATAAAGTGTTTTTAGGAATGAAAGTTCGAATCTTAAAAGCTCTAGTCAGGGTACAAAAATAAAGAAAAACAATTATGTCTATAGACGAACAAAATTCAGTTTGTTTTTTCTCTTACAACTTTTAGTATCATAATATTTCACAATTCTAATTGAAAGTACATAATGAGACAATCGACTAGAGATACAGATACATTAATGTTAGGTTCGTCACTAGGTACGCTTGAAACTATTACGGGTTCAACTTTGTCGATTAACGCCAACGAGACAATGAACTAGCGTCCAGGTTGGCTACCCTGATCCAATGGCTAACCAAAAGTCTTGATATAGCGTAGAAAGTATATTCTTCAAACACCCAGCAATCACAATACACTCACGCACACAACTCTTTTTTATTTATAAATCATAGGAACGTCCTTGGGACAGTCACAAAACTAGCACACTAAAAAACACAGCAACCAATCACAGTCAAGGATTTTCCTGGCGAGAACTGAAATCTCACGGTCAACTGATCAGCCCATGCTCGCAAACGTGAAATCCAAAATAAGGCATTTATCAAGCGTGTTCTGGGGATATAACATCCCCAACAGTTAATACTGATTGACTACTTATAGTCTTTAATATTAGTAACTAGAAATTATAGATCTTTACAAATAACTTCATTTTCATTCAAAAAGTTATTAGCTATCTGAGCGCTATAGCTTAGTGGATCACAATATTCTATCTACGACTACAACGTACTGGGTTCTAGTCTCAGTAAAAAGCCTAATATTAAGATTCAGGTTCATCAAGCCAACTAGTCTGAATCAACAAAACACGTGTCTCTCTGATCTTACTGCTAGTTACAATTTAAATATATAAAAAATAATGTTGAGACAGACACATACACAGCTCAAGGTACCCATTCATTAACGAAAACTAATCACTTGAAATCTGTGATATCTAGAGTGTTGAAAAACAAGAAAAAACTCCTTCAAGCATCTTATTGTATGTTCACAGTTTACATTTGTATTGTGTTACCATTCCTCTTACATAGAAAAATGGAATTATGAAGAAAACAACAGCAAATTATAATCAGCTGTTTTTACTGTTTGGTAAATATTTCGTAACTAACAAGTTAAAAAAAGATAATTTCTGCAAGTCGTAACTTTAACTCCTCAAGACCCGAGGAGAAGAGGTAGACGAAAGAACATAATATTGTCGAGAATCGGTGACTGACATGAAAAGAGTGGATAGCAGTTAGAAACAACTGGAAAGTAGAGTACACAACAGAGATTACTAGTCGGTGGCCGATGCTCTTTTTAGGCGTAACAGACGTAAGTATGTAATTACTATTTAATTCAATGAAAAATTCACTACAAAACTGACAACTAAATCTTCAATGGGTAAATAATTTAGGATAAAAATAATAAAAAGTTTTTGTTAAACAATATGTTTGTTGTAATCCTTTCTCGTTTTTTGTAGTATAGAGATGAGCTGATCGAAATCAAGAACTCAGCTTTTAGGCTTTCGTGTGAAATTTTCGTATCAGTTATTTTAAACAGTAAAAATACTTTTTGTACAGCTCAGTCTTATTTAATATAACGGCAAAAGATTACTTTTTGTCACCACAGATCAGAAATAATCGTGTTCACCAACAAAAATGTCCAATTATTTCCTACTTAATGGTATATGGCTATCATACCAGCACGACTCATAAAATCTATCCGTAAGCCTGTAATTCTGAAAGAACCCTTAACCTGGTGACTTGGTATTTTTATGAACGACTTAATCTGGAGGCAAATCTTGTATTTCTATGTAGTCTTAAAAGACTTCTGCATTATAGTCGGTATCAGTTCGGGATATGAATCTGAACCCTGAAACCATTAGTATTAACCTTAAAGTAAGCTGCAGAAGATGTTAAAAGACATAGAAAGTATATCCCGACATTTTGTAATGTTATTATTTCATTTTCTACAAACTATCCACTTAAACAATCTGAGCTTAAATTGAAAATTGGTCGCAGTGGTTGTAAGGTTGTCCATGTACTACTAAACGGTTACTGAGAATTTAAATAAGTAGTATAGCTGTAAGTGCAATCTTATACAATGATATAAATTTAAAATATTCAAGTTCATTACATTCTCTATAACAAGCAGTATAAGATACTTCCGCTTTGTTATAACAGTAAACTGAATTTGATGAAACCTATTTTTTTGCCTACCGAAACGCACGCAGAATACTTGAGAAGACAAAGCAAGCTCAAAGATGATTGAAAAATGGTTCTAAGTGTCTACTTCAAAGTGAAGTTACAGAATAATTAATGAAACTTCATAATCATTATATTGAGAGTGATATGCTAAGTGATTTGACAGTAAATTAGCATCCCGAACTAGACGAATCACTTAAGTTCTATCGAAAAAATTATTTTTTTTTCTAGGAATCAAATACTTCTTATTAAATGCTTTTTTTCAACGATTTAATTCCAATTCGTTTCCGTCCAAATTATGCTAATTAAGCATAAAGAGGATTGTACAACTTTAATGAACAGTACATAATAGTTTGCAGTGAATTTTGTTAAAGTAATGTTGAGAAATGCCAGAGTTAATTAAAGTTTTGAAATGGATTAGCAATCAGACCTCAAAAAACATGGCATATAAGATCAGTAAATTTAAATAGTCCAGTCCTACTAAAGGTTAGTTGGAGTTTAAACATCACAGTGGACTGTTGTGGTGGTGATGTTTGGTTCTGTGAGCTGGGAGCTTTCATTGTTCTTCTGAACCACATCATCAGCACAAACTTCAGATAGAAGTGAAGCATTCGAATTTATCCACATTTGACCTGTAGCTTGTTCTGCTAACCTCAATCTTGATTGGTTGCTGTTGACCTTAAACCTGTCGTTGTTTGCACATTTGTTTTGATTGTATCCCCCTTTTCATTTGTTTCTTGATCGTATTTCACCTATGATTTTTCGAAACATTCAGCTCAGAGAACCAAACACCACCACCACCACCACAATCATCCACCTGAGCTACAAATCTTCTCCACCATCTCACAATGGACCGTAGATATAGATTGAAATCAATCAAGTATTAGGAATTCTCTCAATATTATGTGTTCCAACTAGCGTGAGACTTACATCGAAGGTTTTATATCAACTGCCTTCAAATAATCCAACTCGATCATATTCTTCGAAACAGTGTAAAATAACTGAAACTCTAATCTTTATAAACGTAATTTTATTATTTCTGTAATACCGTTATTATGATGAACGTGTGAATATGGTCGTACATTGTATTTTTTATTTAAAAGGCTGAAGAAGATCTATGAAACTATGTTCTTCTGTCTGTTAAAGTAAATATATCCAAGCCTATCGGATTAATTCATACTGAACTCTTGTGATTTTATTTTTGTACATAGATGAAGTATAATTACGTAATTGATTTAATTTTCATTAACTCTTCAGTACTAATAAAAAAAGAGAGGAATTATAAAACTGCCGATCCAATCCAATAATTGTTCACACTTAGTTAACACATCAGTAACTTTTTAAGTAATCACATTTTACAATTCGATAAAAAGTGAAATAAAGTTTTGGTATAATGTTAAAAAGATATAACATAAATCGGGAAAAAAAGAATTTCGAATATATAAGAGAAACTATAGAAAGAAATTTAGTTACTTATTTACTCTGAAGATTTCTTGTTACTGAAATAACAAGTAAACTGATTCATGTTGGTAGATCTAGGCTATCTGGTCGGGGTCAGCGAGACGAAAGTAACTGATGGTTAGAGACCTTGAACGACAAGGCCCAAAATCGTCTGCAGTGGCGTAGGTGTATCCACACGTTGTGTTCTCTCAAGTCCTAATCTTCAGAATTCCTCATCATCTGTATCATTCTCTTCCTAAATTTATCTCACTGAATTATATTTCTCAAATCATATCTTCAAACCCTAATCTTCTCGATTACTGCTAATACCTCTACTATCGCTACCACTATGTGATTTGAACTGACAGTTGCGTCTCTATGCTGATGTGGTATGGCAACCTGAACTTATGTACTCATATATGAAGTTCTACGTTATAACTGACTGACTGTTATTGAAATCATATCGCAAATTAATTTGATCATAAAACTAACTTTAACTTTAAACAAAAAGTTAAGAAATGTATTCTTGTTTTTAAAAAGCTGTTGAATAATTCTTTAGTTTTGGCTGAAAAAGATCTAAACAATCTTTACCCGATTATTTACGAACAACACATTTCATTATGAGAATAGTACAATCAAATCAGTATGTGAAAATGTCAATGATCTCCATATTTTCAATTTTAGTCAAGATTTTTAGAACACATGTGATCTAGTTTTTTTGATAAGTTGATGTGTCACTTTCAAACTGATTAACATTATAAATGATGACTTTATAATACAGAATTTCTTTGTTTACTGAGGCATCGTAGAGTAGCAAAAAATGTTTGCTTTTTTCGAAATCATGAATCGATCAGTGCTAGACCACGGTAAGAAGCCTAAAATCACAGGATGCCCGTTTCGTCCTTGCAGCATGGGACTCATCGTCAGTGCATATGCAAGATGCCTGTACGCTGGAATGGAACACAGAACTTTCAGTCTCGCACTCAAGCGCTTGACCTCTAGACCACTCAACCAGCATATCTAACTTAACAAAATGACTACTCTAAAATTATTAAAAAACTGATAAAATGTTGAATATTTCACGAAATATAAACTGTTTATATTTATGAATAATTCGCATTAGTTTTATGGTTATTCTTTGTAATTTCATGACTTAACTGACAAAGGTTAACGTATCTTTCTAGGCATAGGTTGAAATCTAGGTAACGATCTAAACACAAAGTTGGAAATTGTTGGGTTTGATTTTTTTTTAAAAAAAAAAACTTGGAATAGTTTTATTCAGATACAAAAACTGCGATATAAGATATTTTTATTGCATTTTACCAATTATTGTTATTCAGTAAACAGTAGATTTACAAATACAGACATGCATACATACCAAAAGTTACATCATAATTTGTTCAGAGATAATATTATGTTCTTATAAGATGTCTTTGTAAATCATAGATAAATATTCAACGTTTCACCAATGAATACCAATAGAGTATGAAATAATTTAACAGTATCATATACTATGCAATTTTTTTATTAAGTTGAACAATATCTTAAAGTCAATGTTTAAAAGTCGGTAACAGTTTGAAATGAACTGAGGCACAATGGACCGAATCTATAATGTTTTATAGTTGCAGGAAATCAATAGGAATCTTACAAGGGATCGAGTTTTTTTGGGGGACGTTAGATCCCCAGAAATCACTTGGAAAGGTCGTAATTTTGTAATTTTATTATGGAAATTTGAATTTCATTGTTTTCAAGCCAGTTGACCGTCAGCTTACACTTCCCACTCGGAAAATCTTTGACTTTTAGCATGCTGTTTTGAGGCTCCCCAAAGGGTGTTTCTGTCGGGTATAAATAAGCTCGATTTGTGTGCTTGTCGACCTCGTGTTTTCTGGGTGCTTGAAGAATACATTCTCTACACCTTATTAAGAGTTCTTGATCTAGTTAACTGGGCCTGGGACAAACTGACTAGTATAGCCTATCGTGTCACTGCATCGTCGACTTACGTTCCGTTTACCGACTAAGATGAACTCGTAATAGTTTCAAGCATATCAAATGGCGAGTATATCATAATTTTATTGACGTCACTGTTTTATTGCAAGTTAAATAGTTAAATAGTCATTTTATTTATCAAATAAATGGTTGATTGTCGGTCATTTTAAGGTTATAACAATAAATATCTTCGAGATGGTGGAGAAAGCTTGTAGCTCAGGTAGATGATTGCTATGGTGTTTCGTTATCTGACCTGTTTATCTTTGCTAGCAGTACATATAGACACAGTTTGTCAAATTTGTTCAAGTGATAGTTCATTTTTATCAACCCCTGACATACATTAAAGAATTAACATTCTAGAAATGAGATTTTCAAGAGTATCAAACATTAACTCTAGGCTTTTAAATTGTTTTTCATCGAATACAAATCGATAATGTACATTCAATCGAAATGGTAGCTTTTATCATCAATGAACAGTCGAAAAAAGCAAGGAAAACAACATTTCCTCCATAAAAAGCATGTTATTAATGAGTAGTAGGCCATGATGACATGCCTCTTAGCATTATGTTATATTTTGATACAAGATATTTAGCCTCAGAGTTATTCATACTTACAATAAATATGATGACATCAATACACTTGAGGATATAAAATAATTTCCTTATTCCACTATCTCAAATCTCTCTGCTCTCAAAACTTTTTTTTCCCTGATACATAAATAGACTGTTTTGAACATGTGATTAAATTGAATATTATTGATATTTTCATGTTTATACTTTACTCACTTTTATATACAAGACAGAATTTTGATGTTAAAAAAATTTTCTTTATTCATTTTTAAGTAATATTTTTTGGAGCATGAAAAATTTATTGTTCATGGTTGTTTATATAAACAGACATGATCTTAATCAATTCTATTTTATATCTTAATTATGTTGATAACATGATTTTACATACCAGAAAAACAAAAACAATCACACTAATTCATACTACAGAATGAACGTTCGAGGAAACTACTACTACTAACTGCTTCCTTACTTACTTAAGCCTATTACCCATAATGGAGCATTGGCGGCTGAACACCATTCTTCAACCTGCTCTGTTCTGAACCTTCCTCTTCAGTTCATTATTCTCGTGTTTGTCTTCAATTCTCAGTGAAATCTGTTCTTTAGTCTTCCTCATTTCCTTAGACTTTAAGGATCCCAAGTGAGAGCATGTCTTGTGATACAATTAGATGCTTTCCTGAATGTGTGTCCTGTTCACTTTCAGAGCATTTTCCTAATTTTCTCCTCTGCTAGGAATTTCGTGTGGTCTCTCTCACAATAGGTTGTCACTAACTTATATTTACTCATCTGATATTTACTAATTAACATTTTGTTGGGGATGTTAGATCCCCAAAACTCGCTTGTTAAATGCCTTATTTTGGATTTCACGTTTGTGAGCATGGGTTGATCAGTTCATCTTGAGATTTCATTTCCCACTAGGAAAATCCTTGGCTGTGTTTGGCTGCTGTGTATTTTAGTGTGTTATTTTTGTAACTGACACAAGGACGTTTCTATGATGTATAAATAAAATAGAGTTGTGTGCTTGAATGTGATGTGTTTGCTGGGTGTTTGTAGAATATACTTTCTACGCTATATCAAGACTTTTGGTTAGCCATTGGATCAGGGTATCCTAACTCAACGCTGGTTCATTGTCTCGTTCTCGTTTATCGACTAAGGCGAACTCGTAATAGTTTCAAGCGTACATAGTGACGAACACTACACATTTATAAGAATTTGTGGATTGTATTAAAAATATATATACATGTAAATATATCAATTCACTGATTATTACTTACTTTATCTCGAAGTGATTCAGTAAATGTAGCCGGTGTTCCAGTACAATTGATTAATATTGCTCCAAGTACTAAATTATCATAAGCGATCTGATAATTAAAAGAAAAACAATAGGGTCAATAAAAAAACAAACAGAAATTAGATTAAATCAAAAAAGATAAGTAATATATTCGACTAGTTATTCTTTGAAGATGTAACTTATACGAACCTGTGAAATATTGAACATTGAATTGGTTTCATTCGTTGAAATATTACACATGTATATGATATATATCACTGTTATTTGGTTCTGATAAAGAATTTCTCTATAGTTTGGTATTAATATTTCCAGAAAAAATATTCCAATCAAATATAATTTATGCATTTAATGAAAATATGAATGAATATTTGGTTTTAATTTATAGTACATATATATAATTATATATTTGTATCGGTATTTCTCAGTAATATTTATCATCAACTCCACATCACAGATAATCAAACCTAGTATCTGAAGTCTTGCAGTGAGTTACTAACTTTTAAGCTATCAAGCTGAGATCTAGCAATGTATATATCTAACTTCAGTCAGCTCAAGGTGTTATCAGTCGGAAGTGGATAGCTATTTCGCACCCAATAAATTTAAATTCTACGAGTTACAGCTTCCTACCAAACTTTCTGGAATTACAATACAAAGTTAGTCAGCAGTAAGGACTTAGTTAATATTAGTACTAAAGCTTTGTGCTTATATCACTGACAAATCAGAGCTTTACATATAAAAGAAATCTATTTCGTTTCTCGTTTTATCATGACCAACGTTATATACCTGTTAGGTCATTAGTGAACAATCATCTGAGCCAAAATCCTAGTCGGATTAGTTAAAATGACTTAGTTTTATGCGTATATAATTTATGATTTGGCAGTGATGTTAGAACTTAAAAATTAATTGTTTTTAGTCTACAGTGTATATATCATTGAATGAAGTTTTTTTATTAAAATCATTGTAAGCAAAACTTTTAAGTACGCAAATTATTTTTGAAATTATTTATAATTGAATCAGGAAAAATGATATAACCGAGTGAATTTTATATGACGATCGAAAGTGGATATGAACTGATCTTGTACAAGTCGATAATCAATATGATTGATATACACTTCTAAGGATTTTATGCCTCACTGAGTTGTAGAATATTACGAAACAAACATTGGTCGATGACTTTACAAAGAATTCGCTTCATGGAAATAAAAATACTACTTTTGTAATTGTAGATATTATTTGGAATGATTATTGGTTAATTTTTGAATTATTCAAATTTAAACAAATGTCATACTAAATGAATATATAACAGATTTTATAGAATACTAATGGAGTTATTATAATCGTGAATATAATCCATAATCTCCATTCTTAATCCCTTTCTATCAATACAATTATGAAGGATTACTGACAAAATAAAATGGTATACAGAGATTTTTTTATTTTACGTAATTAGTCAACAATACATATGGGATTTTAGTGGAATAAAGTATGGATTAAAAGATTTTAATATTTTTTTTTGTTCTACAGTTATTCCATTTAATTAAGAGATTATTTTATAGAATATATAAATATATATATGTATTTTTTCCGGAATAGAATAAATTGACTGAAAAAGGAAATGGTGAATGAACTCTAAAATCATACTTCTTTCAGCAGTTAAATATTGACACGAAAAGAAAATTAGAATATTAAGGTAAAAAATATTTATTTAAACGAGGAAGGCAAATCAGTCACTAAGATTTAAAAACAGGAGGACTAGGAAGTAGAGTTATTTCAAGAACTGTTGAATGGACTAGTCCGATCACAGTAGCACTTACAAACTTTTCAACTAATGTTGCTTTCACATTTTCGAAACCATGAATCAATCAGTGACTGTTAGACCACCATTAGAAACCTGGAAGCACTGGACAGCCATTTCGTCCTGGTATGGGACTCCTCAGCGGTGCGCATCCACGACTCCTGCACCTCACTGAGGAGTCCCATACCAGCACGAAACGGCCGTCCAGTGCTTCCAGGTTTCTAATGGTGGTTTAACAGTCACTGATTGATAACCAGTAGTTTGTTTCAACATACATAAGGGAAAAAGCAATATCCAACCAAATTATATTTGACTGAGAAGCTGTGGAAGCATTTACATAGCTAGGCAGCATTATTGATAAACAAGGTATTTCTACAACTGAACAACATCTGGAAATCATAACAACTATCAACCAATACCAAAGTTAGAATTTTCAACACAAATATCAAGATAGTTCTATTGTGTGTTGCCGAACCTATCAAAACGATCATTCAAAAGATATACATTTACAAACGTTTGTCTACGCCAGATCCTAGGGATCGTTCGAGCAGATACTATTAGTAACAACATACTGTAGGAGAGGATAAACCACATTCTAGCGGAGGAAGAAGTCCTGGAGATGGATAGAATAAATATTGAGTAAAGCACCTAACTCCATCACAAGACAGCCCCTCAGTTGGTATCCTTAAGGCTAAAGGAAAAGAGGTAGACCTAAGAACACATTAAGCCGACGATCGGGGCCAAAAATATATAGGGAATTAATAGTACTTGGAAACTACTAGAAAGGAGAGCTCAGGACTGAGTAGGTTGGATAATCCTAGTCAGTGACCCATGCCCAACTGGCAGGAAGAGACGTGATCAAGCAATTTTCATTCATAAAATAGTTTTATTAAAGAGTAGACAGATGTTTTCCTCTAAAACTGGAAACTCTTCAGCTGAATGTACTTACATTTCAATACTGATTTTCTCATTACAGTAAGAAAGCTGTGTTGATTGTATAATGTTCATTAATGATCAAATTATTGATTTTACCAAATAGTAAGCGTTACTGAATAAGATTTTATGTGATAATAAGCATAAATGAATATAGTCTTGTTGAATTTACATAGAATTTGAAACAGAACAACAGATATCAATATATAATCGAAAAATGTATAAAAGAGATCGAAAAAAAGTTTATTATTTTGGTTTTATTTAAACTTGTTGTCGCTATGATTATCATTATTATTCTAATTATACATTTGAATTCATCAATCAATCATTGTTAGACCACCATTAGAAACCTGGAAGCACTGTAAGACGGCCGTTTCGTCCTGGTATGGGACTCATCAATGGCAGTGCACATCCACGACTCCTGCACATCGCAGGATTCGAACCTGGGACCTTCGGCATTGTATGCGAACACCTTACCATTGGACCACTGGGCCAGCATCCGACGGTGTTCATTTCTAACTCTGATTGATCTAACTATCGTTTAATCAATAGTATTGTTTGTTATCTGATTATCTCCTATGAGAAAATTAAAAAATTCAATTTGTTGAGTCACATCCGTTTAATTCACATTTCAGTGTGATATATATAGAGAGAGTTAAGTTCTGTTAAGCTATCTGAAGATAAACATTAAATCCTGTAAACATTTAATCCTTTTTTCCGTTTAATGTGTAATACTGAGTTGCATTAAGATAGCCAAGATGAAAGAAGGAAAGATCAATAATAATAATATTAATAATAATAACAATAGTAATAACGGAAATAAAATGCAATTAAAAACATTTTGGGAATTTGTTTACTGAAGTCAAATTTTTTCATGTTAGATAATTATAAACCAGAATGTTATGTGAAGAATTGATTTAATGAGCTAATCAGTAGTTTGAAGTGTAAAGAAAACTATGTTAGATGAATGAATATAAATGTAAAGTAAACAATGTAAGTGTAAAGTACACTAGAATGCAAGAAATAATCATGGAATTCTTGACAAGTGACAAATTGTTTGTACTTAGTAACTATAGTACTAGATGGAATCCTGGAGTAAATATCAACTGATGAATCCAAAATGGGACGAAATGTGAATTATAGATTTCGATGTTGACCACACTCCATCCACTGCTTAGTAACTTTTGTCACAATGGTTATAAGCACAGGATGAGCATAAGTTAACCAAGACTGATCTGATTTATGTTGCAAAAACATCAACCGATTTATCGATGCATTTCAAATTGAGTTTTATTTTGAATAGTTTTTGCATGAGACGAAGAGTACGAATCTGAATTATTCTCGACATAAAACACTCAAGAAAACAGCATCTTCTATTCCTGTCATACACATTCTCACTGCTTAACAATATGTAAATACAATCTTCCGTAAACTTACACTATTCCCAAGCTATAGATCTTAATAATGTTGGTGATATTAGATTCCAAGAACTCACTTGGAAAGGTCCTAATTTTGTAATTATAATCTGAAATTTTGAAGTTCATTGGTTTCGCGCCGATGGACGCCCAGTTGGCCTATAGCTTACATTTCTCATTAGGAAAATCCTTGACTGTCATCGGTTGATGGATTATTTAAAAACGCCATTTTATGGGTCTCCCAACGGCGTTTCTATCATTGTATAAATAAGCTTGATTTTGTGTGCTTAGGGACCTCGCATTTTCTGGGTGCTTGTTGAATACATTGCCTACGCCTTATCAAGACTTCCTGATCTAGTTAACCGGGGCTAGGACAAACGGATTAGAATAGCCTATCGTGTCACTGAGTCGTTGTTCTCCGTTCCGTTTACCGAGCAAGGTGAACTCGTAATAGTTTCAAGCATATCACATAATTAAATGAATAAGGTTTCTACTCTATTCGATAGAAACAAGTCAATCAATCTCGACCAATGGGTGTAATCTGGATTATTTTTACAGTCAAACAAATTAAAATCTCTTAGCAATGAATAGTGAGAGAGAGAGAGAGAGAGAGAGCAGTAAACACATACAACTCCAAAGTTTGAAGTCAAAATGCATTAGTCACTCATGTACAACTCCAAAATCATGAATTTTACTATTGAAAATTTAAGTCAACCTAATGACATTCAACTTATAGGATTATGATATTTTAAAATAGTTACAAAATAATGTATAAACTTGAAATGAACTAATGAATATAATAACTCCATTGTGTTAATTACCAATTATGTAATCAGAAGAATATATTTATCTTTTCTAATCATATTATTCAACCATCATCCTAGATAATTTTAGAAATAATAATAGATACATTGAAAATTAGTGAACAGTTGTATACTATTTCATCTTATGAACAAACATTAGAAAAAAACCAAACAACAGTGAACACTGTATAACCAACCATTAGACTTTGTATTGTATGTGTGACTTTACGGAACAAGGCGGATGAATGTGAAAAAAGATATATCTATGCACAAGTTTTTTAAAAAAAAATCATATTTATCATGAATGTTGTAGAGATTTGTAAAATAGCTTTAAACACGACTTCTGTTTAAAGGAGTTAATTGAGTTTCACAACATAATGACAGATGTACTGATAATAATAATAATAATAATAATAATAATAATAATAATAATAATAATAATAATGGGAAGAATAATGACTTAAAATGATTAGGTATTGAAATATCTTTTCTTTTTCACCGCAATAAAAAGTATACTACATACATACTTGCATAAAGTGATATGTGGTTAGATAGATAATGGACACAGTTATATGAGTATTATATGTGTATTATCACAATTCTCTTTTGCTAGTATGCATTTTATGAATCCGCACATTATCATAACAATAATATTCAACATTTATTGGAATACTACTATCCGAAACAGAAAGAGTATGAAAGATTTTACATAAAGAATTAAGATTTATCAATTCATTCAGTGATACTCACTCATACATAAATGTTTATAGCTAATTATGCTCATTGGGAAATATGAAAGATTACAATTGGTCGATTAATATTCACTTTTAGTCAGTCATGTGTAACATAAGACGTTAGATATATTATGTACTGATTAAAATATCATATACTGGGGTCAGGGTAATAATAACAAATTATTATGTGAGGACAAATCCTAGAGTAGTTGAAATTGTAACAATATTATGGATAGTAGAAAATATTAGAAATTATAGAAAAAAAAGGTTAACAGAGATTTATCCGACTGAGAAGTTGAAGTTTGCCTGTGTCACAGCAAATGATTCTAAGCTAAGTCACCTAAAGTTGCTAACTATTAGTTACAAAAACCGCAAGGACTTCAAACTAGATGGCCCTTTACCTGACTATACAGATTAATCCAATTTTCATTGTCTTTGTGCATTGGTGCAATATGATGTTCGTTGAACTTGTGGATATTCCAAAACAACAGTGTAAAAAAAATTGTTTCTGAACAGGGGTTAGTTAGCATTCGTTTTCATTCCTTCAAACTACTTAATTTACACTTATTTCCATAACATTTCAATTTTCACCGTACTGCTAACTCGGAGTCTAAATTCTACTGCTATTACCTGTCACTTCTCCGAAGTTGAAAGTAGACATATGACCCACTGTAGGTGTTCCACTTGAACGTCATAGTAATTTACTTTATCAGAGTTTTCATAAACTCTTTTTAAGAATACACACTTTGTGATATACCGACTACCGTCTAAATAAATCTTGCTACTCCATAATTTCTAATTTGTGGTTTAGGTGAATTTGAGATTCTCGATTATTAAATAACAATCTGTCATAGTCATGATAGCGATTATTTGATTGGACTTATGAATGCGTACATTTGTATAGCATAAAACTAGAATTATAAAAAATTATTTGCTAGCAATCATTAACTAGGATGAATTTGAAACTTGAATCATCAACTACAGATCATATATATCACCAAAACTTACAAAAATCCAATCTTCTAGTTTTAATTTTTATTCAACTAAAAACTTCACTTAAACGATATTTGTACACATTGAAATCATCAATCAGTCATTGTTAGACCACCATTAGAAACCGGGAAGCACTGAACGGTCGTTTCGTTCTGGTATAGGACTCATCAGCACTTCGCAGGACCTTCAGTCTTGTGCATGAACGCCTAACCTCTGGACAACTGGGCTGACATCTAACATTGTCCAATACTGACCAATCTAGAGATATTTCTGACAACTACATTTAATTATATCACACTGTTTAGTGCATAATTTCTCAGTATTAAATATCTATACTTTATAGTATTCGGGGAAGCTATTTAATTTTAGTTACTGTTTAAAGAAGTATAATTATTATTATTCAAATTTATCAAAGTTACATCGCTGTAAAGAAATCTTGTCATATAGTTTGGTCGCGTAATGATTTCTAACAGTAGCATTCTGCTGATCATGACTCGTTCTCATTTGAATTAGTTTAATGACTAGATATATGCAATTAACACTAAAAATATTTATTCCTAATTATATTATACAGGACATCTTATTGATCACTTTAAAATGATCCATTAAAGATCATAAAAAATATATATTTGAATGCAAAACTGTCATCCTAGTGTTATATCTAACAATAATCGGTTCATGATTTCAATGAAACTCAGCAACCCACAGCTCTATAATCAAAATCGTAAAATGTGCTCACTACTGACTAGCTTCGTGGGGAAATTCTCGCAGTTCAAGTGAGAAGCCGTGACCAGCGGAGCTTAACCGTGTAGGGTATAGGCAATTACCAACCGAAAACAATAGGTGAGGTTGTGTAATACCTTGAATTACCAATCGTGGATGCCGACTTAGTGGTCTAGAGGTTAAGCGTTCACCCGAGGGACTGATGATGTTGGATTTGATTACCGTGTATGAGCATGAGCGGTTTGCACTACTGATGAGTCTCATACTAGTATTTTTTGGTTTCTAATAGTGGTCCACCAATGATCGATTGATGATTTCAATAGGAAAAAAAATTCATGTATTTAAAATGAAAAAAAAAAAATTTGGTGAATACTTTTAAAATTATTATTATAAAACATTTAGCATTAAGAAAAACACATGCATGAATGCGCGATACACTGAATGCGCTTAATATACAGTAAACTTTCATCTATTTTATTTTTTTTTTGGCAACCAAATATCAGACATTTACATAAATCCTAAATAGTATCATTGAAATAACAAGAGCAATATTATTATTGTAATTCTTTCGAATGTAACTAACATATTCACTTCTGTTATTTCAAGATAATTAAAACTAAAATTTGAATAACAAACAATATTAATTTCATAGAATTAATTTTGTAATAAGAGGCAGTAGCAATAATAATAGTAATAATAATAATCATAGATAATGAGATGTAATAACTAGTTCCGGTCACTAGTTCTACACTTTAACTGAAAAACACACATTTTTTCCTTTATTGGTCATTGAACAAATAGTCGAATTATATTCATCTACCATGTATATATATATATATATGTACGATTTGAAACAGAAAAGAAAATGTAATGAAATGAAATTTCGTTTGTTTAAATACAATTAAAATTAAAGTATTCTACTAGTTGCGCGTTGTATACTACAGGACAAATTATCATAATCATAATAATTGTAATAGTAATAAAATAATAAGAATCTTTTGTTGATATAATCGAATAAGCAGAAATGTTGGCGTTCTGTTGTTTCGTGACTTAATGCAAATCACTTATTCAGAATAAATGACCGAAAGAAATTAACACAAGGAAACTAAGCAGAATAATTTTTAGTACAATTAAATGCATGATATGCTCTGAACGTGTCAGTGTCATGTTATTTTCGGTCAATGGGATCCTTTATGCGAGTTTAAAGTGTTATTTGTGTGTATGAAAAAGGGTAATAAAAATACGTGATTAGTAACATGAAGTCGTAAAGTGAGTGTGATTACAGGATTCGGCAGATAATTAGTCAAATGTAGTTGTTTGAATAAACAATCCAGGTTAGATGAATAGTCAGCTCTTTTATCCAACTGAGGAAAGGAAGATTTAGCATTAGATGAAACGCTTCAGCTATTTGTCGTCTTTGATAAGTGACTAAATCATTCTGAATTATTTTGATATTTTTTGATATCGATTTGATGGTTATTGAAAATAGTGTATACTGCTGATTCAATTTGTAGGCCTTTTTTAATTAGCTCGATAATAGTTTAAAAATCAAACTAAAGAACTAACGTCATTTGATCGAATGAGTAATATTGAGATCAGTCATTGGAGTGGTAAACAAAAGAAGTATGTGAACATTTGTGATATGCTTATCAATCGATATGCTTGAATGCTATTACTAGTTCACCTAACTCGGTAACGATACAGCGATACGATAAGCTATTCTAATCCGTTGTTCCAAGCTCTGCTAACTAGATCAAGAAATCTTGATAAGGCGTAGAGAATGTATTCTACAAGCACCCAGAAAATACGAGGTCTCTAAGTATATAAATCAAGTTTATTTATACAATGATAGAAACGCCCTTGGGAGAGCCACAAAATAGCGTGCTAAAACAATCCATCAACCAATGACAGTCAAGGATCTTCTGAGTGGGAAATGTAAGCTAAAGGTCAACTAGGCTGTGCTGTTCATTGCTAATTTAATTTGTAGATTTCCCAGTTCTATAGAATTATTAGGAAGAGGCCTATTTTTAAGTAGCTTGATAATAGTTTAAAAAATCAAACTAAACAACTGAAGTCACATTGATGGAATGAGTAATATTGAGATCAATCGTTGTTGAACTGATCAACAAAAGAAGTATATGAACAATTGAAACTAATAAAATAGCTGAGATGTACAATTTGAAATTTTGTTTCAACCCATCACATTAGCAAATTGAATAGTTCAATGGAATAACTTATATAAAAGTTGAATCAGGACAATTTTAGTATTGCATAATTTGGTGTACTCTTAATGTGATCCATTAACTAACAAATACAAGCAACATATCAATAGGATCTAGAATATCGGTTAAAATGCAGTTACTATTTGTCAGGATAATAAATCTTTTAGATGTAAACAATGAGGTTACACTTGGTATAGAAGCCTTTATGTATGTTGATTAGTCTGATCACTTAAACAAATTTAACTCAGTAATCAGTACATTCAACTACTTAATATAATACGTGTAGAAATTTGACTAACATACGGATTTGGTTTCATTTCTATCTTGGGATAATGTAAACCATACTTAACTAGTAAAATAAAAAGTTTTTTAGTTTGACAAATCCATGAAACTCAAAAATTCTACCTACTGGATGCCAACTGACTGGTCTAATGGTTAAACTCCTATCACAAAACCTGGAAGTCATGAGTTCGACCTGCAATGAAGTGATGAATGTCTACTGTGTTAATAAATACTAATGTTGAAGCGAAATAACTGATCAGTTTGGATGTAAGCTGTTAAAATTCATGATTTGTACTAATCACTTTTTCTGGTCAACGTTTTTTTATCGCGAGTTAATTTTCTACGAGGTGGGGTCCCTAACAACACGCCAAACATTCCTCTCGTATATGGGATTGGGACCAGGGGTAGTCCCAGATGAGCTCCAGACTCGACATTCTAAATTCTTTCAAATGATTGACTAAATGCTTAAGACAAGAAAAACTGATTTAAAAAAACAAATGCTATTTTAAGTATAACAAGAAAGTTCAATTTACTTTCCACTACTGATCTACATGCTGTCCCTATATACACAAAACAGTGCAGTTGTTAATTTTGTAAATGTTTGAACATCCTGTTGTAAGTGTTGTAGAATACAATTGATAGGTCGCTCTCTCTATAGATATGCATTCTATACTCCTACTTGGATGGTGGCTAGGCAATAGATTCATATACATTCAGCTGACTAATCAATCCCCTAATGGGACAGAATTTGTATCTTGTTTTTTTCACTACTAATGACTATTCAACTTTAATTAAAAATGTATATGTTGTTAGAATTTCGATAATTGTCTGCTAATAACATTTAGTTTTCATTTCTTTCAAACGTTACTATCGAATTTATTAGGAAAACAAAATGAGAAAATTTCCATTCGTCGTAAGTATCCATTGAAATTTGTATTGATCATATAATGTTCTTCAAAATTTATTCGTTATCTTCAACAAAACATTAATACTTCAGAACGTTTATAGATAAGGAAGAAAATTATAAATAGGAAAGTGTTTTTTCATTGCATATTATTCGTCTGTTTGATGCTATCGGCCGACTTATGCTTGTCAGCGAATGCATGGTTTTCTGAATTGCAACTCATAATGACAGTCACTCTCACTTTATGTAAGCTACTGATTGATATGAAGCTCAAGTTTGTAAAGTGTCATAAATCCTTCCGAAGAAAGTTACTTATTGATATAAAAACAAGACCAGGACTTAGGGGAAAGTTTATTTAATTTTAAAATAGGACATCTCAGCAGTGCGCGTCCATGACTGCACAAGAGATTTAAACCTGGACTTTTGGGACTCATCGTGACAGCCTAACTTTCAAATCACTGAGTCAGTATTTAACAATTCATATTTCTAGCTTAATCTATTCAATACAGTGCATCATTCAATGTCATCAGTGTGTAAATGCTAAGTTCTACACTATTATTGTATAGATTTGGGGATACAGTACTGTGTTATTACTTGACTGATATAACTTACTTACTTACTTACATACTTACGCCTGTTACCCACAATGGAGAATAGGCAGCCCACCAGTTTTCTCCAACCAACTCTGTCCCAAGCTTCCTTCTCCAGTTCTGTCCAATGGTTGTTCTTTCCTCTCATATCTTTCTCTATTTCTCGGCGTAGTGTGTTCTTTGGCCTTCCTCTTTCCCTTTTGCCTTGAAGGTTTCATGTGAGGGCTTGTCTTGTGATGCAGTTAGGTGCTTTTCTCAGTGTGTGTCCTATCCACTTCCACCGTCTCGTTCTGATTTCCTCCTCCACTGGAATCTGGTTTGTTCTCTCCCACAGTTCGTTGTTGCTGATGGTGTCTGGCCAACGAATCTGAAGTATTTTGCGTAGACAACTGTTAATAAACACTTGTATCTTGTGGATAATGGCTTTGGTAGTTCTCCATGTTTCCGTTCCATACATTAGAACTGTCTTCACATTTGTATTGAAAATCCTGATTTTGGTTTTGTTTGAAAGTTGTTTGGAGTTCCAGATATTTTTCAACTGTAGAAATGCAGCCCTTGCTTTGCTGATCCGCTCCCTCACCTCTGCATCGGATCCACCTTTCTCGTCGATGATGCTGCCCAGATATGTAAAGGTGTTAATGTCCTCCAAGGCATCTCCATCAAGAGTGATTTGGTTGGTGCATGTTGTGTTGCATCGGAGAATTTTGCTTTTTCCTTTATGTATGTTGAGACCTACTGTTGCAGAGGCTGCTGCTACACTGGTCGTCTTCTCTTGCATTTGTTGTTGCGTGTGAGATAGAAGAGTCAGGTCATCTGCGAAGTCCAGATCTTCCAGCTGCATCCTAGCTGTCCACTGAATGCCGTGCTTCCCTCCAGATGTCGACGTCTTCATAATCCAGTCGATCACCAAGAGGAAGAGAAAGGGTGAGAGTAAGCAACCTTGCCTGACACCGGCCTTCACTTCGAACAAGTCTATCGGCTGTCCTCCGTGCACGGTTTTGCAGTTGAATCCATCATAAGAGTTCCGTATGATGTTAACTATACTGATATAACTAACTACATTACAATAAACCATAAACTTAATCAAAACAATTTTTCATTGCTTTTATTTCAATCCAATATTTGAATATGAAATTATATCTTTCTTTTAAAGGATAAAAAATGTCAATATCTATTTACGCAAATTTAAAAAAAAGAGGAATTCAATAAAGGAAATAGACTTTTAATTTCTAAATTTTTAAATATTGATTTTATTGTAGAATTTATGGAATAGTTTTTTTTAGGCGTAAAATTTTTTAGAGTTAAGCAACTAACATCCGGTATAATGAAATAGTTATTCGTCCATAACAATGCAAGACCATTGCCAAATATCGTGTATGAATTAAAACAAAAGTTGGTTAGGCTAAATTCTACTTTGATTTTTTAAGAAACATTTAGAATGATGAAACATTGTAGACGCGATAGCACACTTTCATTGTCACATGTGATATCAATTTTATTTTACCGGAATAATTCAATAATATCTTATTAGTTCTTATTATAGAGTTGTGAAGATTGTTGAGTTTCATCAAAGTCATGTATAGATTGACCTAAAAACACTGGATGGCCGTTTCGTCATAGTATAGGACTCATCAGCACTGTTCATCCACAAACCCTTACACGAAAATCAAATCCGATTCCTTCGGCGTTGCGCACAAATGCTTAGCCTCTAGACCGCTTTGCTGGCCTCCAATGGTGTGTGCGCAACTTGCATCCATGAATCGCCTGTTATAAATATCTCCTACTTGACAAGGATTGAACCCCATTGGCCACGGCCTATCAACAGAAATCCAAGGATTCATCTAAAAGCTATTCACTATCAGAATAACGCGCAATCTTCATCAGTCTCCTTCAATAATATTGAGATTTAACAAAAATGATTGTGAAATCATACATTGATCATTTACTCAATCAACTTAAATAAAATATATTTTTTACATAAGAAACTTCCATCAGTCCCAGATTTTGCACAACGTCATTCATTGTCTTTGATGGTCAATGCTTCATATTCAACAGGATTGAACTCTACTGGTCATGGACTTTTCACTAGAACTTAGAAAAGTTTCCTCACGAAGGTAGTCACTGGTGAGCATATGATAACTGAATATAAATACTCAAACAGAAAATAGTATTTGAGTAAGCTTTGGACACTGATTAACATACATTGATTCTTTCTCTCAATACATAATACAATGGACGTAGAGTGCTTCTAGATTTCCAATGCTAGTCAATCATAGATCAGTTCATGACTTCAATGAAGCTTAACAACCTGTACAACCTTTAACTGACATGATTTGTATCTTGATCGAGGCTAAGAGAACAAACTACAAGTCAAACGTAGAGAAATTCGAATACCTCACAATGAAAGCTACACAACCAAAACAACATCCAGCTCACAAAAAAAAGAAACACCACCACAATCATCATCCACCTGAGCTACAACATTTTCTCCACTATCTCAAAACTCACATGAGCATGACATGATTTGTATTTGTTTTCCCGTATCATTATTATGATCCAATTATTGAACAGAAAAGTTGTTGTTTTTTCTTTGTTTAAATACATTAAATGAGGATGAATGTTAACTTGTAAACGGAAATAGACAAATCTTAATTAGATGAAAACTAACGAATATAATAATATATTATGATGAAATCATTGATCATCATTTAAAAGTATTGACTTGATTGATTTATGAAAGAAACACTGTATTTTTTTTGAAAAAAAATAAAATCTTTCTTATTTTTCTTTTACATTTAACCAATTTCTTATTCATTAATTTTAAATGAGGCAACACACATAAATCACTACTAATGACACAATAATACAAAATGAACCTTTTGTTCATTCTCATTGGGTACATTTAAATAATGGAGGAAACAGATTAACTAGATCTTAAAATGTTGTTAATCTGTATTCTAAGGTGAAAAATATGGTTAAAAATGAAAAGCAATTGACCCAGTTTAAAAGACCTTAAACAATCATTCTAGCCTTGTTGACAATTTAACAATGATGAGTCATTATTAGGAAAAGAATAATACTGATCGGTAACATTAAGAAACTGAAAACGTTGAAACTGAGTTTATTTTTCCTAGTAAATATATATATTTTCTTTTAGAGAAGAGTTTCGGAGGATTTGTGTTTTTACACATTTGAAATCATCAATCAATCATTGTTAGACCACCATTAGAAACCTAGAAGCACTGAAAGACGGCTGTTTTGTCCTGGTATGGGACTCATCATCAGCAGTGCGCATCCACGACTCCTGCCCCTCGCAGGATTCAAACCCGGGACCTAACCATCGGACCACTGGGCCGGCATCCAACGGTGTTAGTGTCTATATATATATATATATATATATATATATATATATATATACATACAGGATTAGTAAAATAGTTTAACTACACAAGTCTTTATTCTTTTGAAAATACAGATCTCTCCTTTTGCTCTAAATGAAAGTGAAATAATTATTCAATATTTTCAACCATTTTTTGGTTGCGTTTTTATCTATGATGAACAAAAACTTCATTTATTTTATTGATGTCATGAATCGATCAATGTTTAATCACTATTTAAAAAAACCTGGAAGCACTGGATGGCCATTTCGACCTTGCACAGGACTCATCAACAATGCCCATCCACGATCCCCGCAATCGGGAATTGAATCCACGATATTTGGACTTTAGTTTTTGTTGGTGTTTCGTTCTCCGAGCTGGTTGTTTTGGTTGTGGAGCTTTCATTGTTCTTCTGAACAATATCATCAGCACAAACACCACAATCATCCACCTGAGCTACAAGTTTTCTCCACCATCTCAAAGACTTTAGTTTATGCCGATCTACTATATATAACTTAATATTTTGAAATGCACGTTTCCCGAAGCTTGTTGTTCTCTGTTTGAGAATTACTCTGATTACAATAGATTTTCTTCCATCTAACCAGAGTGGATTTACTGAAAATGAAAAATGAGTAGTCTATTCAGTAGTATATGTTTGATCGAATTTTTTTTACTGATCATTATTTACTTTATAACTTATAAATTTAATATTACCAGCAGAATAGAATTTCAAATATCATTATGTTAAATATTTGTCAAGGAAAGAATATACTGAATAAATCATAGTGAATAATTACAATTCAGTTAACTTACGGATGATAAATTGTAAATACCCTGTCGTAGCTGCTTGCTCGACATGGTGGTCGAGCTTGACTATCATGATGACCCAACCAAACTATATTGGCTGGAACATATGTTCCTTTAGGTTCTAGCATACCAGGCAGGTCGACTGGAGAACGGTAAGATTAAAATCAGCAACTTCAGGTATGAGGGTAAAGTCGTTATACTGACTGTAGAGAGGTGTGACAACAGTAAGTTGTTCTCCTCGGACAACCAGCATTCGCAGCGAAGCTGCCTTCCCACAACAAAAAGAGGGAGTTAGAAAAGGTCAACTCTAAAAGTCTCACACCTCATCTTACCTTACGGATTTCCCTCTCATGAGGTAAGGCATTTTGGAGAGCGGAGCTAACACTCCAAAGTCTTTCAATAAAAGGGCCGTGCTTGATCAGCCTCAAGCAGTTTTTCCTTGGGCTCTGCGGTCACGCTCCCAAGTCAATGTCATTTCCCGTTTTATCGTGTGTTATGGTCTCTTTCAAATATAGGCTAATTTGAGGGAGGTTGGCTTACAGAATTCTGGACGTAGGAGACAGGGCAGAGAGAAAAATGTTATCGAGTTGTGGATCAGTATGGACTTAAAACTGACCTACGTTTTCTGGTGCTAAAGTAATGTGGATACTTGAAGCTTGTTATATAATGATCGAATAATAGGCAAACACTGTGATCAAACTTTAGTTTCTTTTTCTAGAATATGAGACACACCACAGAGTGAACATGTAACTCAAATTTATAATTGTGTAGTTACTTCTTGATTCAGCTTAGCCAATTCTCGGCCTTCTTATTCAAGAATCCAATTAAGCTGAAGTATAGGAAGCTCATATTAGAATCGGATACCAGTCGACACAACAACTTCAATGAATATTCTAGCAATTTTGCATAGAAAGGGACCTACATTAGCTTAACTATTCATTTTTTTTATTGAAATCAGTTTATCATCAGCAAGTCAATCTAAATAGTAACGCAACTTAAATACATTTTTGTCTGGACTGTAACAAATTTATAGATGTGTATAATACTTTCCTGTGATGTGTACTTGTCATAAACCCATGACATTCAATGTCAAACAGATAACACCATGTAGATAGACAATTTACTTAGTAGACAGATTCAGGGAGAGAAAAAAAACGTGAATTTTCATTAGGACATTTCGTAAAAAAAAAACAGAAAAGAAAATATCAGAATTGAATCAGTAGTATTTGCAAAAAAGTAACACAAGAATTTGTGCTAGACAGAAACATTGAATGGAATTCCTTCAACATAGATGTGTTCATTGTATTATTTTATTTTATCGTAGTTGTAAGCTTCGTTTTTTTAAGTGACAGATTAACCGATCTGTTGGGGATGTCAGATACCCAGAACTCGCTTAATAAAGGTCCTGATTTTGGATTTTATGCTTCCGACTACATTTCCCACCCGCGAAATCCTTAGCTGTCATTGGTTGATGTATTATTTTGGTAAGTTATTTTTTGTGTCTCTCCAAAGGACGTTTCTATCATGTATAAAAAACTTGATTTGTGAGCTGGTCAACCTCATATTTTCTGGGTTCTTGTAGAATAAATACACTTTCTATGCCATATCATGACTTCTTCCTCTACTTAGTGGGAACTCTCAGATTAGAGTAGCTTGTCGTGTCATTGGATCATTTGTCTTCGCTCTTGTTTACCGACTAAGGTGAACTTGTAATAGTTTCAAGCAATATCAATTGACAAACATATCACCATCCTATAATTTTAGCTGATCATTAATTATAGCAAATTAACAAAAAAAATCTTATTATTCATCTATGTGTTACAAATATCCTACTTCATTATGTAACCATTTACTGCGGTACATTGAGGTCTTACGTCCTGTGGATATGATCATATCGGTGTTTAATAATGCATACTATAAGATATGTGTGAATCCTTTCGACATTCTCATTGGAATGTATAAAATTCACAGATCCTCGTCTCCGGAGGTAAGGTATTTTGGAGAGCGAAGCTAACAAACTCCAAAATCTTTCAATAAACTGGCCATACCTGATCGACATCAAGCAATTTTCCCTTACTCTCTACAACCATGCTCCTAAGTCACTATACAAACAGAACCAGCCTATGTTTTCAGGTTCTTCAAGAAATAACCTTCCACACTCTAGACACATACATTAGCCTAAGGGATTAAGTCAAATCAAATTAATTACATGTAGACACACTCACTTTAAAAAACAATATCTTTAATTGAGGAAGAGAAAAAATAAGAAACAGATCAGTCTACAAAAATTTACATCAATTCATTATTATCATTATTACAAAACATAATCAACCAGAAGATAAGAAATTATTAAAATTAAAAATCTGGATGTATAAAAATTAAATTTAAATTAAATTTAAATTAAATAATGAGATAATTGGTTAGTGAATTCAAAGATTCCATTTTAAAAAGCAAGCACATTAGAGGTGAATAATGATAATGATAAGTGTGTGTGTGTTCGTGTGTGCTTTTTTTGTGTTTGCACTAATTTAAGGATAGAAATCAGGCTTTTGCAAAAAAATTATCTAAATTGATGCATTGTGTGCGAGCATGCGTGTGTATATATATGTTCAAGATGACATCAATTTGAATGAACCTCCTTTTTTTCAATTGTTTAAATTGAATTCAATGGAATTTAATGTTATTTTATCAGTAACGTACTGGATTATGGACACTCTACATATGACAGAGTTTTTAATAATGAGTTTATTATTTTAGCTCTTAGAATTGCAGTTATTTTACTGAGCTACAGGAATAAAAGTGTACCGAGCATGGAATTTATGTGGAAACATCAAAAAATTAATCCTGTTTAATGCAGTATCTAGAAGGAAGCTAACTGACAACGATACGAATCAGCTACTTTGTCAGATATACTATATGCATTATAGTGTAGTGAAGGAGAATACAGGTGGGGCAACCGGATTGTATTTAGCGAAAATTATAGAGTTCTCAGTTAAATCGGAAAACAATATCGTAAATTGTTCATTTGCAAAATATCAGTTCATCATATCGAACTGGACTGTTCCTGTTGCGAAACATCAATCCATTGTCACTATTCATGCGTTTCATACAAATTCCATTGTTTTCCCACTCTCCCTTTCTTGATCTTCCCCCATCTTCTGCTACCAAACATTATGTTTGCACTCACGTCATATACTACTTATAAGTAGCTCGCACCACAATAGGATTGTGGAGATTGTTGGGTTACTTTCAAATCATCAATCGATCAATGTTAGACCACCATTGGAAACCTGAAAATACTGGACGGCCATTTCGTCTTGGTATGGGACTCATGAGTAGTATCAGTATCCACAACCCCCACTCGAAGTAATTAAACTCAGGACCTCTGGTTTTGCCCGTGAACGCTTAACCTCTAGACCACTGAGCCGATATCCAACGGTGTTAATGTCTAACTTCGATCAATCCACGGTCTCATGCAACTTCGTCCATAATTTTCGGTTAGCACTGCTTCCCACCCGACATTGTTGAACTCCACTGATCACTACTTCTCACTAGAACTCGTCCAGTGCTTTCAGGTTTCCCATTGGTGATCGAACAGTGATTGATTCATGAGTTCAAATAAAAGTTGAGTAACAATTATACTAGAAGTGTTAACATTTAAGTACTCCTTATCAAAGACTTCTGATGTAACATGTCATCGCTTCAATCATTGCTTATTGAAAGCAATACATTTTTTAAACTATTTTGAATATCACATTTAAAATCAACCTCAGATTCCTTAAACAAAAAAATGATTTAAAGCTAGTTCCTTATGAACAATAAAATTTTCAATAATAAATGCATGCAGAAAAAAAGGAAAATCGACAATCAAATTATTCATCTCTGTCTCATTCGAAAATTTTTATTTTCAAATCAATAAATTCTACAACAAAATTTATTTCGGTCATATTTTCTAAGCTTATTACTCTTTCTGTCTTTTATAAGGTTGATTACTTTTTTCTATTTTTAAATGCAAAAAAATGGCAACTCTTTTAAATATTATAAAATGGAAGAAAGGTTAGTAAAAAGTTATTTTTTTTTCTCTAATATACGTGCCAGATTAGATAGAATAAGTGAAGAAAAATGAATATAATTAAATGTGGATAGACAGTTATAAACATTTTTCTACCCTCTATGTTCATAATAATAAAAATATACGTATTACTACTCATGGTGATAGATATCATGTTGTTGATCTAAGTTGAGTCAATATGCTGATGAGTCTTATACAGGGACGAAACGGCTGTTCAGTGAATTTCCAGGTCTCTAATGGTGGTCTAAACTTTGATCAGTTCATGATTTCAGGGAGTAAATAAACTATCTCCACAACCCCATAATGTGATATATCATAAATTAGTCATTGACTTGATAATCATATACGTAATAAAATGATCTCTAATGTCTTTCCTTGTGAAATGTACAAATAAGTCAATATTAGATAGAATATAAATATTTCGATAAGATACAGTTTATTTACAAAAAATATGTAAGCATCATCTGTATACATCCATTTGTAGTATAAACAAATTATTAACCGCCTTCTTTCACATCTTCTCTGGCTTTCATTACTCTATGATCGCATGATGCATTGTTATCTCTAGTAACTTCAGTCTAGTAGCATCTTCCAAGTGATACTCCGCTGCATACTACTTGTCTACAACCCTATGAGTAGTATCCATCAAACTTAAAAGTAGAGTGTTATATAATAGTATCGATAAATATCAAACTCCATTTCGTATAACATACTTGAATACGTAGGTAGTTGTAGTGCAGTAAGATGTAAATTTCATTATAAACACTAGGTTATAATTCAATAAATTTCCATTAATGTTTTAAAGAAAGTTTTTGCTAATAACTAACTTCGAATATATATAGAAAGCAACTAAATATCATAATTCTCTAAGAAGTAATTTTGTCTTAATTACACAGTGAGCATATTTCCATCCACATTGGATCAATCATGTGTTCAGTTGTTGATATGAAAAGATGAAACTTTTCAAACTACAGCAATGTATGATTGATCGAACCTATTTACATAAATAACAATACTTTTATCATAGATTTATCCTATGATACATTTGTAAGACTCAAATATCGTATTATAACATTGATGACAATTAAATCAGTTAGAGCAATCTGATGTTTGAGTGGATAAGTATGATAGGGATCAGTAAAAGCTGATTCAATGACATTGAAAATAGTTTTAGTTTTTCAATTAACTGCATTTGTTATGAAGGAACGTTTTTAAACATGTTCAATTTTTCAAAGGAATGTAGGATCCAGAGTGAGGTTTGGACTGAGAAATAACTGTCTAGGTAGTTTAGATATCCTCTATTTATCATTTAAAACCAAAACAAAGTGACTGGATAAATGATGGTTCTAATATTCATCATAAATATAAATATACATCATTACTTAAACAAATATTACCAATCAGATATTCCACCAACAATTGTTCAAATAATCAAATCAACAGCAACAAATAAATGTTATTCTATCCCTCCTGGATAGATCAGATTCGTTTGACATACAATATTTGGTTGCTTTATAACACAAAGTGTTTCCTATTCTGGAAGAGTGCATCAATTCACAATCAAAATTAACAATTCCAGTCAAAGCAAGCAATCCAATCAAAACAGGAACAAATCAACACGGCTGTGGCCATGACTAAGTATCATCTTCAACAACATAAATGCAGTTCAGAAAGAAACATAGAAACTCAGTGAAGGCAAATGAAATAGAAACTATAATAAACTACAAATATTACCATCTCAAAAATGGAATCGAACAGATTAACAAAATGTACATCTGAATGAATCAGTAAGAACGAATTACAAATTTATACATAGAGAGATTTTCACAAACAAAGCCTTCAAAATTGGATCTTACAGGAAGCATCAATGTGCAAATAGGCAACTTAAATTATTTGTCATTAAAAAGATTATGACGTTTCAAAGCTTTTCGATAAATTCACTAGTTAGTGGTTGAAATTAATACAATGGTAATATTTATCATAGCTAGCTAAGTACAACATATGTAAGTCGATTTTAAAATGTAAGTGTTCAGTGGACACATAACCTAATGAATACTATTTATCACCACGACTAATCAAAGTTTGATTGTTAAAGTAGTAGACAGTTATTGCCTAACTGGTAATGTGAAGTTTTACTAGTCAACCATAAATTGTAAAATATGTTTCTAATAAAA
Source organism: Schistosoma turkestanicum (assembly GCA_944470395.2). Taxonomy (NCBI): domain Eukaryota; kingdom Metazoa; phylum Platyhelminthes; class Trematoda; order Strigeidida; family Schistosomatidae; genus Schistosoma; species Schistosoma turkestanicum. The sequence goes on from OX103973.1 coordinate 22,130,128, forward strand.
ATTATACTAAATTTTTATCAATTTATATATATTTGCAACTGGTCAACAATAAAACTTACTGCAAAACGTGCCAAAATATTCGCTCCAGCACCTTCACCAAAAAGAACCACTTGTTTTATTCTTTAAACCGAGAAAAGAAAAAAAGGAATTCCAAACAAAATTTAATTTAGTATATTTTTAATTAATCATAACAAAATTGTATCTTATCAATCATGTAATTTAGTTTTCTATGCTAAAGAATATTGAACACAAATGACTATATCACTTGAAATAAAAATTTCATCAGCTATAAAATATAAAAATCTTGAAGTAAAAGCGAAATATCGGTTTCAGTTTTTCCCAATTTTCACTTAACCTGTAGTGCAAATTTTTAAGTGAGGTAAAAAAATACTTGACTGTTTTACACGGTTGCAAACTAAAATCAATTGATGTATGTAGGATACTTTTTTCAGCTTGAAAATTATTCACTCATATCATCTGATTTGCTAATTGGTCAACATAATGGGTTGGAATGTTTCAAGGTCATTTGTCACAATCAGTCTAAAAATTATCCGAGTAAAATAATCCTGTATATATTTTTCAAATGTCACAAGTGAAGTTTGAAAATAAACTTTTCAGTGGATCGTTTTTCCTCAACACATTATTTAATACAAACGAGAAAATAATTTTCTAGATTATTCAAAGCTAATAGAATGAAAATTATTCATATCACAAAAATAAATCGAATAGAATTATGATGTGAATCAGCTAAAATCAATTTTTTTCTAGTTATTTTTAAATTTCATTCAATCAAATTATCATTATCGCTGAAAAAGTCTTGACTATTAGTAGAGTTGTTGTGATTTATTTTGCGCGTGTGTGTGTGTGTGAATGTGTTTGTTTAATTAAACTAAAGTCTTATTTATTGGTCGGCCATTGTTATTTGTCTATTTTTTCTGCTTCTTTTAAATAAACCAATTTAGTAAACAGCTGTTTATGAATGAATCATAAAATGAGAAATAAACAAGCATTTAACTCTGAATTTATTTTAAAGATAATCAGTGGCTGCCTCTAACTAGCTTAATCACCTCGTTTCAGAAGTAACAACAACAACAACAAAACTTTACGTATCCTTAGGCAATGAAAAATGAATGTTTTATAGTTGACAATGAGTTGATGTATTCATAAAGACAAACAATTTATTCTTATTCAATCGTAAATAAAAAAAATAAATAGGCTGAACTTGATCGTTTATGTAGTAGTCTACACTGGATCACTTGTAAAAAAAGGATGAGATTTTAAAATTTTTTCTCAAAGATCCTTATTGTTTAAAGTAGGGTAATGCAGAAAATTAGCAAAATAAATAATGTTTCCAATCAGATCTTCATCAGACTTTACTCTAGTAAACACTAGTGATATTTGTATGCATCTATAGAAAAATATTGAACCAACGAAGACCATTCATACGTCAGTAATAGCAAACGAATGGAATACATTTATTTTCTAGTCGACTAACAGTTTCTAATTAAACTAGGTATATGTTATTTACTTGGCAAAATAAGTGAGCGATTTCCTCCATGATTTGAACAGGTCCAAACAATAACAAACCTAATAATCATTTTTAGTAATCTATGCTATTCTTTTGTTATTTCTTAATGGTATTCTATCTCATCTCTTGCAGATAGCAAAGGCCATGGAGATTTAAACGCTCAACCTTAATCAACCGCATAAAACTGGTTTGTAAATAAGTGTATGATCTTAAATCATAGAATAGTATTACAAAAATGAGCAAGATGAACATTTCATTCTACATGGGACACGTGAGCTTGATTTACCTTAATCTCAGAGTTAATGTTCTCTATAAGGCTTGAACTGCAATAGCAGTAAACACTTATCAACCAATTTTAAATATCCACTGTCTCGTGAGATGCAGTGAATTGAATTTAAGATTCAAAGAACGGATACAAATTAATTAATCCTCACCCTGGTGCACAAGACAGTGACCATATGGACTCACTAGCTATGTGGATGATACGATGGCGCTCGAAGCGCACAATACTAGGCTCCAGACACGGCGTGAACATTAAACCCAAAAGGCAGATACATCAGGCTATCGACTTTGAAACAAAAATGAAAAAGTCTATCCTTGTTTCTAATGCTCGCTCTGCTTATAATGTTTATGACAGTATCAAGATAATGCGCAAAGAATGTAGTGCATATATAAAAAGATACTAAACAACTATAGTCTTATATATATATATATATATATATATATATATATATATATATATAAGGGAAGTTATGACCAAGAAACTATGTTAATCAGTAACTTAACTTTATAGAGAAAATCTCTAATATAGACTGAGTTTCGATTTCTTTTTTCTTCAATGTAGTCATGTTACATAAAACAGTTATTTTTTATTTCTTTAAATATCAAAATACATCCTGCTTATAGTTTTATCACTTGACCTAAAACTGATTGTTTCTTCCTGCCTACTACGACTACTACTACTTCTGTATCCTCCTGTCTTCTTTATCATTTTGATGTTGTCAAATATATTATAGTATAATTCTTTGTGTTCTACTATTTTATGAAATTCCTCTCTTTTTTTATAACTAGATAGGATATATCAGGATATACGTATAGGTATATACAAATGTTGTATCCTGTATTGCTAGCTAGTTAAGGCAACAAACAAGTTAACTTGTCTAAACTATTTCAATTTTATCAATCCTGCGTCTACATACCAAAATGTTATATCTAAACTGTAAGTGAATCTAATACAGAAAGAAAGAAGAAAAAATAATTCCTAAAGATTGTATTCCAGAATTCAAGTTATATTAAAAAAATAAAAGTATATGGTCAGTATTTCGGTGGTATGCCGGAAATAACAGAGTAAAGTGCATAGAATCCTGTAGGGAAATCAATAACTTTTTTTTGTGGTAAAATATAATCCTTGTGTACTCATATATATATATATATATATATATATATATATATATATATATATATATGTATATAACCAATAAATACATTTAAACAGTACCACAGACAAATTGCAATAGCCATATATCAAACGAATAATCAATATCGGTAGACAATAATGTGTTCAATTATTTTCAAGCAGTCAAAAAAAAGATTAGAATAGAGAATGGTTTTCAAAATGTCAAATGAAAAGAAAGCACATGTCGAAAAGTATATATATATGTATATACATATGTAACACCATAATACTAATAATGATAGTAGTAGTATGAACAAACTAATGTTTTTCGATTGTTGAACATTGAAAATAGATAGAAAAAGTATGTATATATGCACAAATTGTACATATATTTGGAGAATGTCATTATTGCCATGACTATATATACATAACGACGACGTCATAACTAACATAAAATGATATGTGTAGATATCATTTGGACTATTTGATTTTATACTTTCTGTATTTATTGATATATAGCCTAGACATGGATATATGTGTTTTATATGTAAAAGATTTTTCCGTAATTAGGTTTCATAGTTGTTACTTTTTTCAGGGCAAAAGGTAGTTGAGGTACACAGATTATACAATAAACTATTTACGTTTATCTTGGCACAGTTTTCCTCACTTATGTCACATTTACTGAATAGTAGAATAACATTTACATGAATTCGCATACCACTATCCAGATAGATATCGAGATAACAGTTGCATGTTTACTAAGGATTAATTGTAAGTTTGATTAATCGAAATAACTATTAGTGTCTCTAATCTATAAAGTTAACTATTTTTTCATGTGAAATAATGCTTTGTCAATGAGATAGAATAAATGTGTGCTACTTTGCTGTATGTATGATGAATTCCTGGTACGTTGTATCAGTTTGGTTTTAAGGCATCGATTACTGAGATGTTCCTGACTAGAGCTATTTTTTCGGGGTGTTCCTAGTAACTTTATTGATAATGTTAGTTCGAGTTCAGATTACCCAATAACGGAACATGATTAGTTCTATATAAAATAGGTATATCTATTAACAATTTATCGATGCACAGTACCAAAGTTGGTCAATGCGGTCACCTGGTAGCCGGTGACTAATTATAGGTTCATATACCACATATACCATATATCCTGGAACTTGTTTGCACCACTGATTTGAAATTAGGGTTTTTCAATTGCTCTAGGTAGATTTTCTGTACCTATCAACTTGGTTCAAGTGCTGGACTTTCTGTTCTCATCCTTTCGATCTCATAAACAACTTTCTCATCATGAGAAGGTAGTAAATAGGAATTCCATGACAGTAACCATAGACGCTTGGTCATTTGAGAGTATTTGAAGATGAAGAACAAACTTTCTCCACACTCGGCCATACCACAGCATTTGCGGGCAATTTCAGCACCTAACTATGCTGTAAGACTTATAGATAGACAATAGACAGAAATTTATTAGTAATGAAGCCATTCATAGTAATTCAAAGGTCGGAGAGTCATTCTGTTTAAAAGTAGAATACCAGGTCAATAGTTTGTAGAAAGCTATCCATCCCAATGATCATACTAAAAAATTTATCAATGAGAATAACATAGCATGTCACCATTTAAAAAAAAATGTCAATCGATCGGCTGACAGAATCTCACTACTTATCAAGATGAAATGAGAAAGACAGTATTTCACTATATCACAATATAAATAAAAAGACACTGACAATAATTCTATTTACCAAAAAAAAAATGATTGAAAGGATATTATTACTTGAACAATCTTTACATAGAATATGAAGTGACACTCCATTAAAAATACACTTATCTATAGTTAAACTTCATAAGAACAGTAAACAAATAAAAGATTGTGTTGATTATTTGTTCAAAATGAAATTTTCTATTTTTACAAATATTCATGTGCACAGCATTAGATTGCCTTTTATCAGCGAACAATGAAAGTATACTGCATGACTGCATGATTGTACAATGAAACCAAAACTGAAAAATTTCAAGAGATGAATTTTATATATATATATGTACATACGTACACATATATTTGTTTATTTAATGTAGAGAAGAAATCCGAAATAGAACATTTTCATAAAGGAATCAAAATCGGGAGAAGAATTTAGATTAACACTCACGAGAATTCGATAAAAAGTATGAAAAGCAACAACAGTCTTTTTAAAGTACACATTGGAATATGAAGAAAATATAAATTTGATAAGAACAAACAAATTGGAATTTGTTTATTGTTTTTTTTATATTTGTTTTATATTTAGTAAGTCTTATTCAAGTTTGTGTTTTATTCGTTTGTATAATGAATAAATATTGAGTATTAGCATTTGCAGTGAAATAATGAATCGATCATTGTTAGACCACCATGAGAAACGTGCAAGAAAAGGATAGTCATTTTTGTCCTAGTATAGGACTCATCAGAAGGGCACATCCGCGACACCCATTGACGGACCAGTGGAATGAATCGATAGAATTTAGACATAAACTCCATTAGGTACCAGCTCAATGATCCAGAGGTTAGGCGTTCGCGCTCAAGACCGAAGGTCCTGGGTTCGAATCCTGTGAGGTGTAGGGGTCGTGGATGCGCTCTCCTGATGAGTTCACTACCAAGACGAAATGGCCGTCTTTCAGTGCTTCCAGGTTTCTAATGGTGGTCTAACATTGATTGATTCATGGTTTCAAATGTGTAACTTGACAAATTTCACAACCCCATAATACTAAACAAGTTGTCATAAATGGATGTTATCTTGTCTAATATCATTTTGGAACAGTCTCGAAATTAAAGAATACTTTATCAATAATCTGACGTAGCTTTATTTAGTGTCATCTAAAAAAATATTTCAAAATAGGGGGTAGTATTACAAATTCAACTGTCTGTTTTAGTAGTGCTAATTTATATTTTCTGGCAAAAATAGAAATCACAGAGGTGTATTTAATCGTTTTGCTTCCCTACTCTTCTATAAGTCAATTTATGATTTGATTCAATGTTTATTAGGGATTTCTTTTATTCGTCGATAATTCTCGAAAACAGTTAGTCATTCAGTCACTTAAAACGTAGAACTTCGTACGTACATAGATCAATTCAAGTTGCCATAGCATACATTAGCACAGAGATGCAATTATCAATTCAAACTCCATAGAATTAGAGGTAGTGAAAGTATTCGCAGTAACCGAAAAGATTAGGGATCAAATATATCCTTTGAGATGTATACGCCAAAGGAATCGATTTAAAAAAGCGAAAAAGACGGTCATGAGGAATTCAAAAGATTAGGATTTGAGAGAAGACAAAGAAAGGATGCACCTACGCCACTGCAAACGGTTTTGAGCCATATCATTTGAAGTTTCTAACCATCGAATATCCTCTACTCTTAGTGATCAGGTTTCACAGCAATAAAGTAGGAAAGAGCGAAATGCTGCGCTGTAGACTCGTCATTTGGTTAGCAGATGGATATCTCGCCTGTACCATAAGTGACGCAATCGAGCCTTCTGTATCCAGGATGAGATTTCGTCAGTCACCGGGCCATTAGCACTGATGAGACTCCCAAGATAAGTGAAGCGTTCAACGCGCTCCGCTTCTTTACTCCCTATCACTAGTTCAGGTGCCCATACAATCCACTCTTGAACTAACATTTTGCATTTTGAGGGAAAGTAAAGAGCTTATTTAAGGGTAATGTACTTCTCTGATACATACAAAAGACTATTGAAAACCATTTTGTCTCAGTTTGAGAATTCCGTACAAATACATTGCGATATCTATCTGAACTAAGAACATTCACGTTTTTGGAAGAGTGCAATCTCACACTGCGAATTACCCAACATTGGAAAAATGTAGTAGAATGAATTTTGGCTACGCAGTTGAATTTAGTTTTGTTTTTTGACCAATCGCTCACATCTGAATTTCAACTTATATTCACTCATGATATACATTTATCTATCTTGTAAATCGCAAACTATGAGCAAACATAGGTGTTATGTTTTTCTTAGTTAATAGTTTATACAGAGAAAAAACGAATAAAAACTATTTCTTAATAGTTATTTAACAAGTAACAAGTTTAATTATTGCTTATTTGTAGTAACAAGGCAAAAGAAAACACATAATTATTGTAAACTGATGTTTATTTTACACTAAATTCTCGGTTAATTTTTTACAATGTTCTTGTTGTTAAGATTCTTAACACAGTTTCTTGTTTGATCACGGTTTAGAAAGCAAAAAGAAAGGGTTAATTTAATGACATAATGTTTAGTTATCATGATGATTATTTCATCGTAAAACTAGAGAATAAAATATTTGAGCTCATTAAAATTATTTTCAGTATTTGTATGTTTAGTATCAAAAAATGAACAAGCATGATTCTTAAGAGTACATCCATCGTTAACGAAATTCACAGGATAAATTGTTATTTCTAAATTAATCTCGCCTACAAGCATAACTCTAAGCTATGAAACATGACATTATGACAAAATCAAACAAATTTTAACTTGATTTGATCTAACTAGAATAAACTTCAGATCAATAAATTGTCTAAGATAAACAAAATCAATTTTTTGAAACCATGAATCGATCAATGTTAGACCACCATTAGAAACCTGGAAGCAATGCAAGGCGGCCGTTTCGTCCTGGTATGGGACTCCACAGCAGTGCGCACCCACGACTCCTGTACCCCGCAGGATTCGAACCCAGGAACTTAACAGTCTTCACAACCCCGTAATGCAAATTACCTGTGCTCACTAGTAACTAGCTTCGTGAGAAATCTTCTCCGAGTTCTAGTGGGAAGACGTGACCAGTGAAGTTCAACCTGTTCGGGTGTAGGCAGTGTCTACCGGAGACTGTGTATGAGATTGCGCAACACCGTGAATTGATCAAGTTAGACATTAACACCGTTAGATACCTGCTCAGTGATCCAGAGGTTAGGCTTTCGCACGCAAGACCGGAGGTCCTGTGTTGGAATCCTGCAGGGTGCAGGAGTCATTGCTGCGCACTGCCACTGATGAGTGCCATACCAAGACGAAACGGCCGTCTTGCAATGCTTCCAGGTTTCTAATCATGGTCTAACTTTGATCGATTCATGGTTTCGAAAATGTGTAACTTAACAATCTTCATAACCCCGTAATGCAAAATCATTATTGTTAAAAACACTTTATCGATTGAAGTTGAAAGAAGGTGTTGAACAAATAGTTATTACTGTTTGAAATATTTCCTTCCAAAGATCAACATATTAGTTGTTACTATGATTTATTGTAGAATTGTAAGACTAATAACAATTCACTGAAGAAAATTTTCTCTTCAACGATATCATTTTCTTAATCTATACTATCGTATCTATAGTGAATTCAGAAAATATCAGTATATATAATAAGACAATAAAAAATACTTTACCTTAAAAAAGAGACACATTATGGTGCGCGCTACTTATAAGTAGTATTTGACGCGAGTGAATACGTAATGTCTGGCAGCAGAAGATGGAGGAAGATCAAGAAAGAAAGCGTGGGAACACAATGGAATTTGTATGAAACGCATTAATAGTGAAATGTCAGACAATGGATTGATGATGGATTGAAGATTTGCAAATTAACGGTTACGATATGGTTTTCCTATTTTACTTAGTAACTCTGTAATTTTTGTTAAATATAATTCGGTTGCCCTCACCTGTGTTCTCCTTCACCACAACATGATCTCAGAATTATCTGAGTTTCTTCTTTTCAATGACCTAATGAATTTCTTTCGTTTTAATTTTAAAATTATTGAAAATCATGAAACTATGAATATCTTCAAATATAAGCTGCTTTGTCAAAACAATAATAATAATAATAATCTCTAGAAATCAAAGTCATGTTTCTTTGAATTTAACAAATCTTTATCATTTCAAGTTTATGTTTACTCTTAATTTCATTAAACTGTGAAAGTTTCCCAATTCTAAACGAGAAAAGAAATTCATCAAAGACAGTTGTATATCCAGTCATTTTTTCAGTTCACTTGTCGTTATTTAGTTCAGTGAAGGACAAATATAAAAAACAATACTTATGATTACTCAAATTTCCATAATCCGTGTGAAATACTGTTGTAAGTTTATATCATAACTAAATAAGATCGTTCATTGGAACTAGTACTATACCATCATTAGTTTCCCAGTGAAAATGTAAAACATTTTAGATTTTAGTCACATAACTGAATGATACTAAATACTGTTACCAAAATGTTTCCTCTGATGAGTTATTCTAGTCCTCCTGTCAATATTTTTTGAAAGATAAGGTAGATAGATGTTAGGCAGAATGTTTTTTAATTCTTTTCATTATTTTTCTTAAGTCAATTTCACTATCCTTAATTAAATTAAATTAAATTGAATATTTGTTTGCCCATTGAATTAATTATTTCAAATGATAAATATCATCAACATGGATTTTTTAAAACAAAAATATGGTTTATGCATTAGAGAAAATTAAACATTGAATATAAATAATAATAATTTAAATTTTAAAAGAAGAAAAAAAGTAAAAGAAACGCATTTATTTCATTTAACACAACTAATATGTATGTAACTGTTACAACTACTTGTTGAAATAGATCTATTTATATTTTCATGCAACACAACATGCACCAACCAAATCACTCTTGATGGAGATGCCTTGGAGGACATTAACACCTTTACATATCTGGGCAGCATCATCGACAATCAAGGTGGATCCGATGCAGATGTGCGGGAGCGGATCGGCAAAGCAAGGGCAAGGCTGCATTTCTACAGTTGAAAAATATCTGCAACTCCAAACAACTTTCAACCAAAACCTATATCAGGGTTTTCAATACATTTATCAAGACAGTTATACTGTAAGGAGCGGAAACATGGAGAACTACAAAAGCCATCATCCAGAAGATACAAGTGTTTATTAACAGTTGCCTACGCAAAATACTTCGGATTCGTTGGTCAGACACCATCAGCAACAACGAACTGTGGGAGAGAACAAACCAGATTCCAGTGGAGGAGGAAATCAGGAAGAAGAGGTGGAAGTGGATAGGATACACACTACGAAAAGCACCTAACTGCGTCACGAGACAAGCCCTCACATGTAACCCTCAAGGCAAAAGAAAAAGAGGAAGGCCAAGGAACACACTACGCCGAGAAATAGAGAAAGATATGAGAGGAATGAACAAACATTGGACAGAACTGCAGAGGGAAGCCCAGGACAGAGTTGGTTGGAGAAAACTGGTGGGCGGCCTATGCTCCATTGTGGGTAACAGGCGTAAGTAAGTAATTAATTTATATTTTCATATCAATGACAACAACAAAATAATTGAATTTACTCAGATTGTTTTGTTTGTTTGTTTGTTTTTCAAATCTATGTCATTCATTGAATCAACCAATTTTTAATTAGGATTGTTTGAATTTATTAAAACAAAAGCAAAAAAAAATTCTAAAACAATTTCAAATGATTGATGGTTAGTTATTTAGTGCGATCAGTTTTTGTTTGTTTGTTTGTTTTTTTACGGATGGAAAAATAGGGAAAACAATTTGTTGTTCATTTTGATTGAATAAAAATGGAACAAAGAATCAGGAGATTTTTTTCTTGGAAAAGGAACAATGAGAACAGGCATTTTAGATTATGCTCTAAAATTTCATCAGAGAATGTGAATATATATATATATATATATATATATATATATATATATATATATATATATATATATATATATATATATAATCTAATGTCAGATGAAAATTTGAAACCATAGTACACACATAGGTATAGATAGATACAGGTCATTGCAAGTATACGGAACATGCTCATACGATATGCATAGGCCTAAACCTATACACACCATACCAAAACACGTAGGTATAGATGCACCAAGCATAAGCAAGTATACTGTATATGCATATATGATATACATAGGCCAAGACCAATGCACACCATAATACACACATACGCATAGATGCAGTAGTATTCAAGCAACCAGACCGAGGCCTAGTAGTATAAGGGAAATGATAGAGGACAAGTCCTTAAATCATTACGTCAAGCAGGGATAGGATTCAGTGTTTCGCAGTGTGAAAGCCTCTGAAGCACTTACGTCTACCCGACAAAACATTAAGTCGTCTACAAACGATTTAGTATGCTCACGCACATACAACAGTTAGATATCGTGTCGACCCTCGTACCCCGAAATCCGAAGCACGGTTTATGGTCATCGCTCTGGTATAAAACCAGATCTAATGGGCCTAGCCGAACATATAGTCCAGTCCAGACACCAACAGGAAAACGTAAACTAGCCGAGCCACGTGTTGGAGACAGAATGTACTGTTGCAAATTTGAACGGGATTCAGACTTATAGGTGTTCAGTCTTAATCCCTCAGATGATAGCTTCGTACTGTTAGCCTTTCGACCAGGCACATATACCAATTATCTAAACCTGCGGTTCCTCTCGTACTAAACAGGATTAACACAGCAACTATGGTGAAGCTATGAGAATAATGACTTTTGAGCTAGTGTACTTCACTCAAAAATAAATTAGCTGTTTAAATCTAATATATTTTATTCATTCTAGTGTAACAGTTATGTATGTTCAATAGTGAAGATTTCAAGCTCATAACGGAATGCTTTTAGTGAAGTTGTGTTCTTTGAGTTGTATGGTTTGATTGAGTAACCTTCATTATTTACCGTACACAAAATTATTATTATAAAAACAACTCCCATTGAACTGTTTAACTCAGAGAATACAACATCATTTACCTAAGTACAACAGTCAGTTTGTATAACAAAGCATAATACGTACAAGTTGTAAAAGTGTTTTCTCTCATTGTAAACATAGAGCGTGCACATTAGGTTACAGCATAATTATATATATACATACATACATAATTATTTTTTTCATAACTGTTATCTAGATTTTAAATAGTTTAATTAGGAAAATCATTCAACAAAACTAAAATCGGGTCATAAGTTTGTGTTTTATTGGTGATACGTTCAATGATCAATGATTGCCTAGTTTCTTTTTTTAAATATTAAATGAGGACATTATTTTTATTATTTTTTTTAAGAAAAAATGAATAAAGAATAAGGATTAAATTAAATCCCTTTTATATAATAATTGAGATTATATGATTAATTTAAGACTAATTAGCACTTCGGTACACGCATATATATGCTCAATTGTCATGGTTTACGATGAATGAAAATAGTTCATCAAATTTTTAACCTGTCTACTTGCACACAGAACATAATAATGATGATAATATGCAGTGGATTGTACAAACAAATCTAATTTATGCATCATTTAAAATATCTGAGCAGCATATCATTATTCAGTTCAACACAAATGATATGATTAATGATTCCTATTAATTTAAGCTAAGAATATCAGTATTAGTATTGAAAAAGAATGGAACTATGGAAGGCTATGATGTTGTATCTTTATACATTAGTATTCCTATTGATAGGTACTTACTTACTTACTTACTTACTTACTTACTTACTTACTTACTTACTTACTTACTTACTTACTTACTTACTTACTTACTTACTTACTTACTTACTTACTTACTTACTTACTTACTTACTTACTTACTTACTTACTTACTTACTTACTTACTTACTTACTTACTTACTTACTTACTTACTTACTTACTTACTTACTTACTTACTTACTTACTTACTTACTTACTTACTTACTTACTTACTTACTTACTTACTTACTTACTTACTTACTTACTTACTTACTTACTAACGTATTGTTTTCTAATTTACGCCTGTTATCCGTAATCGAACACAAGCCACCTAACAAAATTCCCCGACTAGCACAATTTAGTCAATTTAATCATGAAATCACGTTTTCCAAGCAAACAAGCAGAGGATCAATGGGTATCTCTGTATATTCGATTGCAGCCAACCTGTTTATGTTACATATGTAATCAGGTATTTTCGCCAACGACATTCAACCATGTATTTGGCTCAAATATGTGAATAATAATTTTATTGTCATGATAAAGATTCGCCTATGAAGTAACTGATCATTATTCTCTTATCGTACGGTAGATTCACTAGTAAGAATGAAAACGAACACGGTGAGCAATCACTTTGAGATTGAGGAAGTTACATCTAAGCAGAGCTCTAAACATAAGTATTTCCTGAAACACAACACACTCTAAACGTTCTATTAACTTCAATTCAGTGCAAAATTCTACCGAACCCTTAATCTCTTTGAAATACATCTGAAGAGGATAAGCAAAAATAACAGAAACATATGATTAATATTTTAAAGTTTATTAATTTTCCTATGAGTATTCATAAGAATATATTAAAACAAGACATATCATCCTTAAGTAATAATTTGATTGAACTGCGATGAACTGGTAACAAAGTTATACCATACCGCCTTGGTACAACCGAAGAACTCTAAACACTTCTAAAAGAACACAGAATTAAAGCATACTTGTAAGCAATTAACAACCTTCAAAACATTTTAGTTCGTATCAACGATAAGGTTACCCTTAAGTCAATTTAGAACTGTTTAGGATTGGTTGACTGTGATTCCTTCTTAATTGGAGAGTTATCTCGTAAAGTTCTAACTTGAGCCAGAGAACATCTTCAAAACATAAAACTTGAAAGAATCCAAATTAGATTGTCAATATCAGTGCATGCCAGTTATCAGTTATTGTTAAGTTGATTGAAAAAAATATGAAATTAATTCAAGAAAGCTTCTTCAAGTAGGAAGAAAAGAGAATAGCTGAAGCTACCCATATATATATATATATATATATATATATATATATATATATATTGATAAATTCTACTGCCTTCAATCAAAATAAGGCCTTACTATCCATCCAACTTGGACCATCTATCCTTACTACATGTGACATTACAAATGTCACATTTTTCACATCCATTAACGTACACACACACACACACACACGTAAATATGCAAGTACATTTCAAATGAATCACCTAGAACCAGAATGACATGACATCGACTTGGTCAGACCTGATTTTGACTTATCGATTGTACTAAATATTTGTTCCTTTGTTCCCTTTTAAAATTCAGGTAAATTCAGTTCGTTTATATTATTTATTCCCTAAACAAGCAGCTTACATTGAATTTCGAAATGTCTTTATTTTCACAACTCACTGAAATATTAAAACTATATTATTTTTCATATTAAACATACAGTTTCGTCGACTAGATTTTGATTTACTAACTAGATGATATAATTGCTTACATTTTTAAAAAAAAAACTTGCCCTGAACAAAAAAAAAGTATTTTGTTTAATTAACATAAACTATACAAAAGTGTACATTTTAAATCGACAACATCTCTCAGCATAGTAATGATTAGAGATAGACACACGATAATCCAGTTAAAATGATGAGCTAAAATACAATTTTGCCTAATGTAAAATATAACATCAATACTGATAGACTACTGATTGGTTGGATTATCAATTTCATTTACGGTTAAGAAATAAAACAAGAAGTGACGACATTGAACAGAAATTCTATGTATCCTAGAGATTATAATCAGTAATAATGACAAAATGCACAACAGGACTCTTGAAGTAGAATAGTTAGTATAAAAATAGACAGAATAAATTTATGCATATACTAGCGATTTGAATAGAGAATCAGTGAATATCACTTCTTTTTTTTCTTTTTCAAGATAAATTGTTCAAATCGATTGTCGTTTTCTACACGAAACATTAACTATTTACAACCAATTTTTATTTTAAGATGGAAAAATCATTTCTTTTTACGCTAATATTAATTGCATTTGAGAAAAATGTTAGCTGAAGTAATGATGAGAAAAATGGGAGAAATATTTCAACTGCATTAAAAGTGAATGGAAATCTACACGATCCTGTAGGATAATAAGTAATTTTTCCCAGATGAAGCTTTAATTGATGAAACCCGGAAAGATCAATGAAGAAAAAACGATAAGAATATGTTATTATGTACATATAATCTGATCTCGAAGTTGTTTATTACGAAAGAGCTCTAAAATAACTACATATGTAATGATATATTGAGGCATATCAGATTTGATCAGTAAAATTGGAAACTAGAATTTTATTGTTGCTATGTATTTACTGAAATTTCAACATATATAAAGATTACTTTCTTTTGTCACAAAAAGCTGATGTGTAACAGTATCCGTTTTATCAGAATTTATCAAAGACTAAAGATATGGTGTGATTTACGAAATGTAAAAATGAAATGAATGTGTTTTTGACACAGTGTTGAAATTATGAATCGATCGATGATGGACCGCCACTGGGAGCTTAGAAGCACTAGACAGCGGATTCATACTAGTAAGGGACTCATCAGCAGTGTGTGTCCACGACTGACTCTGCAAGGAGTAATCGGACTCAAGACCTTTAGTCAAGAGTGAGTCAGTTAATGACCAGAGACAGTAGTTGAGGTCGCGTAATGTCATGGATTGATTGAAGTTAGACATTAAAACTATTGGGTGTCGGCTCAGTAGTCTACAGGCTAAGCATTCACGCGCGAGATTGAAGGTCCTGGGTTTGATTCCCGCAAACAGCTTCGTGTGTGCGCACTGCTGATGAATCCCGTGCTAGTACGAAACGACAGCCCAGTACTTTCAGGTGTCCAATATTACTCTAACATTGATCAATCCTTGATTTTAATGGAATTCAATAGTCTTCACAACCTTATAATAATATTGATTATTATGGATATTAAAGACTCGGCTAAATGTCAATGAATGGCAATAAATTAAACAACAAGACTGAACGTATTCTCCATTAACGAGAGGTTATAATTTTGTACACTATTGATAATCAACAGTATTGAAGGACAAATAGTTTTTGGAGCGAGAGATCTTTTTCGATAATTTCTTCATCAGATTCAACTGTTATACATTTCTATATCATCATTTTTCTGTTACAAAATATAAAACAATTGAATTGATCCATCTGATAAATTGGTTAGTGGCAAAATTCAGGTCGATTGAGTTTGAATTTACAAAAAATTACTCACCAAACGAAATATCGTTATTGTTAATATTGACAAAATAGGTCATACATAAAAGGTAAGAGAAAATTGGAGTTTTGATTAAAGTAATGAATTCTAATCAACATGAATTAGGTTTCTTTACATTAATGACAGTAGGTTCAGCTACATATACTAAGTGTATTTATACTCGCACATTTTGGGACATTTCAACAAAGCAAGAGTCATTAACTCCATAAAAACACCGAAATTAATAAATCATTGTAGATGGTTTCACTCTTAATTCCAGTGGTTTTCTTCTCATCGCCATTATAATTTGCACCACTCCTTTCCAAGATATTTTTCTTCATCCTTGATCACAAATGCATCCCTTTTCTCATTTTACATAAGATGCTTCTTATGAGTAATTATTCTTACCTTCATTAGTATTGGTAATATAACATCTACGATACGACAATTCTCATGTTTTTTCAGGCAGAGCTTTAGAGGTTTGTGTTTTTACACATTTAAAATCATCAATCAGTCATTGTTAGACCACCATTAGAAACCTAGAAGCACTGGACGGCCGATTCGTCCTGGTATGAGACTCATCAGCAGTGCGCATCCACGACTCCTGCTCGTCGCAGAATTCGAACCCAGGACCTTCGGTATTGTGCGTGAACGCCTAACCATCGGACCACTGGGCCGGTATCCAACGGTGTTAATGTCTAACTCTGATTGATTTACGGATTTTGCGCGACCTCATCCATGTTGTTTCAACTTGTTTTGGTATACAATTTTATTCAATTGATTAGAATTCATCACCTTAATCGGAACTCTAATTTTCTCTTACCTTTTATGCATGACCTGTTCTGTCAATATAAACAATAACAATATTTCGTTTTGTGAGTAATTTTTTTTTAAATTCAAACTTAATCGACCTGAATTTTGCCACTAGTCTATTGTAACAGAAAAAAATGAGGATATTAGAACTATGGATAAAGTGTCGAATAAGGAAGTTGTCGAAAACAATTGTTTGCTTTAATATTGCTCACTTTCAGTCACCACTATGTTAGTTTATTAATAATATTTGTCGTATAAGATTATATTTTTTTTTCTTGAATAAGATGAAGAGTGTTGAAGCTCTTCGAACCAGAGTTTAAATTTTAGATGTACGAAATTAGAGGTTAAGAATACTTATTTCTACTGAAACAATAACAGATACTGGTCAAATTCATTATGAACTTTCTGTCCAGATTGTTGAATTTTATAGTTTATATGAACAATTCCCTGTGGCTAGACAACTATGGAAACCTAGTAAGCACAATTGTAACATACTAGACAAAATACAGTTTGCTTACAAACTATGTACATATAGTCATCACTCAACTATTTTCAATTCAATCCCAGGTTGTTGATTATCTTCTGGCATTCCTCTTCTGGTCTTCAAAATAACCAGATCACGCCATACATTTAGACCTCCTGACACTCCTCTCTTTGGCAACAACTTCTAGGCGACTCCGCTGCATACTACTTATAAGATATTTTGTGAGTAGCATCCTCAACAATTGCAGAATCTACGGCAATAAGCAATGGAATCTAGTTGAACAATATCATGAACTTATTGAAACTTGAAATATGAACCATTGAATCCTGACTTCAAACACTTAGAGCTCACACTGAGACCTGAGGCTCTTCGGTCTGGAGTCCCATACTACAAAGAAATAGCTATTCAATGCTTCTTCGCTACCTAATTTTGTCTAAGATCAGTATGTGATGTAAACTGCAAGATACTAAATGGTCAATCTAACTAGCGAATCCAAATTTCAACTGTCTGCTCTAAGTTCTGTTTCTAGCTATTAATTAGCATCATCATGTTAACAGGCGAATATATATATATATATATATATATATATATATATATATATATATATGTAATGTACTAGTAAAGTAGTATAAATCTCTCTTTATCTTCAAAAATTATCCCTAAATTAGATCATGATTTATAGAAGTGCAAAATAGTGGTAACTACTGGTAAATAAAATATAGTTACATTTAGGAAGTACTGATAATTTTATGAAAGTACCAACTGATAAAATATTAACAACACCGGTTAACAATTTTGCTGCAATTGACAATCATGGTTTTTCAATTGTATTATTCAAACGTTAAAAGGAGTAAATAGCAGACCAATTATCGTTCGTAATTTAATTTGACGAAAAAAAATCTGATTGTATGTTTTATGACAAACTTTAATGAGTTGTCAAACAATAAAAATCAGTAAGAAATGAATAGTTGGTTTTGTCTCAAGTTGGGGACATCACTTATTTGACGAGAGACTGAATCCATTCTCATTGATGAGTAAGATGTTTTTAATTGGCTAAATAAAAATGTAAATGATTTAGGTCATCGATGAGTTATTTGCTTAGTATGAAATTAATGACTGATTACCTCACAGATTGGTGGAACCCAGGAAAATCCTACTCTATGTCAATCAATAGCTAGTACATAATGATTCTTGAAGTCATTGGTTGTATGAAATTAAGTTTTGAATTTTAAAGCTAATTTTTATGAATCGACGTACTAACCATTCTCTGATAACCAATAACTAGTTATAACATCTAATTTGTGGAGTTCTTGTGTCAAAAAAACTTTATAGGGTATGCCAATAATCTTGGATTTACAAACGTTCGGTTCACCAAGTAATAGTAAGTTTGTGGGACAAATTATCTACAACTACACGCGACCATGAGGATCATTGAATTGTGACTCAAAAATAATTAGAGGTCGTTACATTAAGTCTACAACTAACAGTTCTCACAGTTCAAAATCTATGCCAAAATGGGCTGATCAGATGACCTTGAGGTTTCATTTCCTACCAGGAAAATTCATGTCTGTGATTGACTGCTGTGTATTTTAGTGTGCTATTTTCATAACTGTCCCAAGGACGTTACTATGATGTGTAAATAAACGAGAGTTGTGTGCTTGATTGTATTGTGATTGCTGGGTGTTTGTAGAATATACTTTCAACTCTTACAAAGTCTTCTATCTTCAGCTTGGGATTCAAGGTAGCCTATCTGGACGCTGCTAATAGTCTCGTTCGCGTTTATCGACTAAGGTGAACTCGTAATAGCTTCAAGCGTACCTGGTGACGAATCCTACATATTGCACATTGAAATCATCAATCAATCATCTCGTGCAAGACCGAAGGTCCTGGGTTCGAACCCTGCGAGGTGCAAAAGTCGTGGATGCGCACTGCTGATGAGTCTCATACCAGGACGAAACGGCCGTCCGTTACTTTCAAATTCAATTTCATTTGACCCTTTAATTTAACCTGTACTTCAGTTTCAGAGAATGGCATGAGAATTGTTAGGATAAACGCAATTAAATACGAAACATAACCACCACTTCTCAACGATATACTAGTAGAAGTATCTATTGGTTATTTTATCCTGTTGAGTAGTAGTTCTATCATCAAATACAAATTAGCTAAATATATATATATATATATATATATATACAATGCGAAGCCAATATTTTTTTAAATTCAAAATAAACTAGGCATTATTTCACAAACTAAAAGATAAATGTATATATGCAATGAAAGCATCGAGCATGAACACATAAAATGATGCAATATTTTATATATAATAAGAAAAAGCAAATATCACATAATTTTGACATACTTTAAATGCCCTAGAACGTCACGAAATGCATCAGGTAATCGATTGATCGGAGGAAATACATAGCTAAATTGAACATTGAAAGAAAAATAATAATAATAATAATGTTAATATCATGATTAATGATAGTGCTGTATTAAAGGAATTCAAAATATGTGGAACTTTAGTTTATCGCCATTCATTATTATCACATTGTGATATATATATACAGGTACTTTTATGTAGGATAACATCTATACTGTAGAACAATGCATAAACTTAAGAAAAAAGTTTTAAAAAAAACCACGTGAAAAAAGAAAACATAGTTTCAAGACACTGTATCATAAGAGGCTGTAGAGAATGAAAACCGGAAATATTCTAATCATGAAAATGGATACTTTAGACAAGAAAACATTGAAACTTTTATAAGTCAAGATGAAAGACTCCAAGAGTTTGAATAGAGAGAGTGTTGGATTTTATAGTATACGTCTAGAAATTGATCTTAGCAAGATAATTAGTTTAAACTAGGAATGCGTCTAGGTATGCGTCTATTAACACCTTGTTTGATCAAACTGAGGAACCTAAGATCTCGGTCGGTGTTTAACATTATGATCATTGAGTCAGTGTTCAGTGGGTTACTTTCCTAAATTACATCAATTCACCATACTACACGACCTTCTTCAACCATTATCAGTGATGATACTCGTTTGATTGATTGCGTCTCTGAATGTCATGTTTCTAGTTTCTGAATAGAACTCTAGGAATTATCTATCTCAATAAGGTATTAGAGAGTATGCACTCCTCGGAATTATTTAACAAAGAATGCTGAATGTTCTACTGAAAAATATCACACAAAATGTATTCATAGAATGATATTTTTGTTCAATAAATATCATACAAATATTATACTGCGTTAAAATGAATGTCATACCGAATAAGTATTGCACTTGATCAAAAATAATATAATCTTAGCTTCTATTCCACCAACCTAACAGGAACGAATCAATCGGACTTTGATTTTCATCTAATCAAGTGAATTTGTGGACCAGTCGTCGTAGTTGATATATGTATGTATATTTTTCCGAAATCTATTCGCATTAGTTACTTACAAATAAAGGTATTCGATTAGGGTTTTTTGTCATCTTCTTACTAATTAAGTTAGAAGATAATTAGATTTCAATCTTTACTTGATTAATTGTGTTCTATAGTTCGATAAAAATGAAAATAAACAATTCATAAAAGTCAAAAGTCGATCAATGTTAGACCAGTTGCACGACCATTTCGCTCATCAGTAGGTGCAAATCCACTAGTTGCGCACTAGAAGAACAAGTCAAAGACCTTCGATTCTGCGTGTGAACATCTAACCTGTAGACCACTGGTGCCGAATCCGTTGGGGTTGATATTTAACTTCAATAAATCCACGGTATTGGGCTACCCTATCTGTTGTCTTTAGTGGGCAACTGCTACACACCTAAGAGAGTTGAACTCCATTGGTCACGGTTTATTTCTAGAACTTCGAGAATTTTCTCAGCCAGTCATTCAGCTAAAACGTAGAACTTTGTACGTATGTACATCACTTGAAGTTACCATACCTCATTAGCATGGCGATTGAAATTTCGATTCAAACCCCATAGTAGTAGAGGTAGTAGAAGTATTAGCATTTATCAAAAAAATAGGGTCTGGTGAAATTATTCAAGAAGTATAATCTAGTAAAATAAGTTGAAAAAGAGACAAGTAAGTGTCCCAAGCTAATGATGTCCTGAGAGAGGACAAAGAATGGACGCATCTCTGCAATCGCAAACGATTTTCATCCATGTTATTCAGTCTCTAACCATTGGTTATTATTATCTTGCGGACCCCAACACCTACCAAGGTGGCTTAGTCGAACTGTCGATGACTTCATGAATTTGTGTTATGTTTTCGTTTGGCCACCCCTAGCTTTCTTCTGGCCCACCTCCACACTATAAAACATAGCTCATCAAGGCAGTCAGAGGTTGGGCATTCGTAACACATGTCCCAACCACCTCAAATGATGAAGGTTAAATACTTCATCAATTGATCTGCCATCTTAAGCTGGTACCCGTTTCTTAACACCAGCTTTGCTTACTATATTGTCCCAGGATATATGAGCAATGCTGCGAAGACACCTAGGATCAAAAACCAGCAATCTACGAATATGTCCTTCTCTTACTGGCTATGTTTTTCTCACCCATAAAGTAGGCCGGAGCGAACTGCTACTCAGTAGACTTCTCCTTTAGTTAGCAGATAGATATCTCGCACAAGATAAATGCAATCATAGGATTATAGAGATTGTTACTTTCCAGTTTCTAATAGTGGCCTAACGTCGGCTGATACGTGAATTCAGTGAAACTCCACAATCTCCACAACCCTATAATGACGAAAAAAAGTATTCGCTACAAAGTAAATTCGTTCATTGTTTATCATAATATAATAAATAATATTTCAGTTAATATTTAATACTCTAATCTATGCAAATGTTATTTCATCAGAAAATCTTGATTTTTTTTTCCATCTAGAGAATGGACAGTAAAAAAAAATAAGGAATTTAAATCCCTAAATTCCATAAACAAAAAATCTTTTAGTATCAGTAATTTTCATGAAGTGATAAAGTGTAGTGTGGGGTTGTGTAATAATCCTGTATGGAATGTTCGTCGAGTATTTCACACCATTATTATTATAACCATTATTATTTTATGAATAACGCGTTCTAGTGGGATCTGGATACAAATGGAGTTTAGTTGTTTTGATTGTAAAAAGAAAACAAAAATGTTTTTAAGTGGTTTTTGGATAGTGAAATATACGATCATTTATTAAGAGGGTTTGTTTTTCTCCGCAGCATTAAATCATATCCATTTCAATTTCATTGATAATTACTATATTATCTGTTTTTAGTTGTAGTTTAAGTTATAACCAATAATTATAGTATTTTTGTTTATCTTGATAAGTTTCATCAAGAATTGATGTTATTCTTATTTTCGGGAAGAGTTTTGGAAGTTTGTGTTTTTACACAACTCTGCCCTAAAATATCGTAACTAGTGACTAGCTTCGTGAGGAAATTCTTGGAGTTCTCTAGTTGAGAAGACGTGACTAATGGAGTTCAACCCTGTCGGGTGTAGTCAGTAACTACCAAAGACAAATGTGTGAGGTCGCGCGAAAATCCGTAGATCAATCACAGTTAGTAGGCATTAACACCGTTGGATGCCGGCCCAGTGGTCTGATGGTTGGGCGTTCGCGCACAATACCGAAGGTCCCGGGTTCGAGTCCTGCGAGGTGCAGGAGTCGTGGATGCGCACTGCTAATGTGTCCCATACCAGGACGAAACGACCGTCTTTCAGTGATTCCAGGTTTCCAATGGTGGTCAAACGATGACTGATTGATGAATGTATTATTTTTATCTTTGTTTATTGTGTTATGAATAATTTGGCCCAAATAAGAGTGCAAATAAAAAGATTATGAATCAATCAGTGTCACTGGCCGGTACATTAGCCAACCGGTTGAGCATTTGCACACGAGACTGAGTGACCCAATGTAACGAACGAACACATTAAGACCAGATGTTATAAGTGATTTATTCAAACAAAACATAGTTTACCAGCAAAAGTATTTACACAAACAATCGACAAACTTTCATTTGTAAAACAAGCATTTTTACTGGCTATGTTCTGCTACATGTCTTTTAGTCTTTAATACAATCTGATCACGCCAAACATCCGGATACGACACTCGTCGTTTCATCTGCCTACTCCTTATAATCAATCAACAGCAACGTAGAACCTCGTACGTAAGTACATCAGTTCATGTTGCCATACCACATTAGCACAGAGATGTAATTGTCAATTCGAATCCCATAGTAGTAGAGGTAGTAAAAGTATTAGTAGTAATTGGAGAGACTAGTGTACAACACACTGGGTTGAATCTAGGCTTGTGGTGTTGTGGACGTGCATTTCTGATTCATCCTATACTAGGATAAAACAGCCGTCTAGTGCTTCCAGGTTTACAATGGAGGCTTAATATCTATCGATTCAAGATTTCGATAAAATACAACGATTTCCACAACCCTATAATAATAAATGAAAAATCTTTAAATCTTCATGTAAATCGAATTTTAATTGTTCTCCAAGATATGAATAATGGGCATTTTTTTTTCTTTTTCTTTTTATATAAAGTGATGACAACAAGACTTTCTTAAAATTAGTTTCATATTATTTTACTAACTAAACATATAACGCGTTCAACATTGAAAATCATTAAATCTCAACTGTCACTGATTTTCTATTAAATAGGTTGATTTAATAGAATAAAACAACCAACTGAACAATCTCATCAAATTTCCTCAATGACAATAATTTTACGGAGTTTGATTAACATCATTATCATTTATAATTCAAATATCAAAGAATAATATTTTCAATTTAAGCTGCATGGCACTATATTTAACAAAATATCAATAATTCACAGTAGTAAAATTTCATTTCAGTAGTATCATTCAGTACTATTACGCTCTTGTTTGTATAATTATTTTAGACATCCTGTATTCTAAATTAAAATAAAACCTTTCCTATCTGTTTCATCGACAAAGCTATTAAAAGTTCACTGAAATTGTTCAAGTATCAAATAGTTTAACATAGAAGTCAGATGGAAGCAATATGTATACGCCTAACGAATTTAACGAAAATGCAGAGGAGATGTAAATGTGTCTGAAACAAACATAAAAGTAGAATTATGATAATAATAAAGACCACGGTAAAATCAGCGACAACTGATGAACACAATGACCAAGTTTGTATTGACGCATCACAACTACAGGCGGAAACTTGGGGAACTACGAAAGCCATCACCCAGAAGATACAAGTGTTTATTAACAGTCGCCTACGCAAAATACTTCGAATTTGTTGGCCAGACACGATCAGCAACAACGTACTGTGGGAGAAAAGAAACCAGATTCCAGTGGAGGAGGAAATCAAGAAGAAGCGGTGGAAGTGCATAGGACACACACTACGAAAAGCACCTAACTGCGTCAAGATACAAGCCCTCACATGGAATCCACAAGGCAAAAGGAAAAGAGGAAGGCCAGGGAACACATTACACCGAGAAATAGAGAAAGATATGAGAGGAATGAACAAACATTGGACAGAACTGGAGAGGGAAGCCCAGGACAGAGTTGGTTGGAGAAAACTGGTCGGCGGCCTATGCTCCTTTGGGGGTAACAGGCGTAAGTAAGTAAGTAAGTATCATAACTACAACCATGATTGTATAACTTTTAATTAAGAAAAAAAAATAAAGCCTTGTCGGAAAGAAGTGTATTTGCCAAATTTCAAATTTTCATATTTTTTCGCCTGAAATATCCACAAACTCATCTTCTGATTGTCATTAATTTTTTTTTCATTCTTATCAACCAACACTTTAACAAATTGTCATTACACATTTGTTTTTTGTGTAATGTTTGACAAAAACACTTTTTTTTAATTTTCACGCATTTAACTCATTCAATGAATTATCCGTATACATTCATTGATCAATTTATAGTTTCATATATCATGCAATAATCACATAAATTTACTTGATTTTATTCATTATGTCACAATATTAAGAATAATTTCAGTGTTTATCTATGAAATTTTTGAAAATTTTTGCAATTAAATCGATCATTTTCACTTTTCTTGATTTCCATTAAGTGAACGTTAGTTATGCGTCATGATCATTTTATCCGTAAGTTCATATAATTCAGTTGAATAATTTGAATGTTAATCTATTGAACTGTTAAAGATTACTAATTATTTGAGTGAGTAGTATATTATCTAATTAATTTTTATTGTATCAATCTATTTATTTGGTTGATGTTATCCTCAATGTATTTAGCGCTTACTAGTAGTTCACTGTAGACGAGACCAAAACAGATTCCATCGGGGGACGAAACGAGAAGGAAGTGTTGGAGGTGGATAGTATATACTGTTAGGATATTCACCAAATATCCTAAGAGAATTATTGGTCAATTCCTATTGGTTGATTCCTACTGGTCAATTTTATAGTCGTACTAGATATCAATGTCACGTACTCTAATACTGTTTGTTATTCTTTGTCTTGACTATCAATGTCACTTCAAATGTTGCTTCCTTTTGGACGTCTTAATTGTCAATGTCACAGACTTCAATGCTGTTTCCTATTCGACCTAAATGTATAAATACGCATTATCTGTAACGTTTAATGACCAGGACCAGGATCAGGGCTCGTTCCCGGATCCCTAGTCCGGGATCCTGATTCTCTTCTGAATTCGGACCTCGTACTTTCTGGATGCTTGTAGAATACAGGTTCTACTTCATATCACGTCTTCTTATTTTTACTCAATATGGGGGTTGCGATAATCGGATTGAGTAGCATGTCGTGTCGCCGGATCATCGATCCTCGCTCTAGTTTTCCGACTAGGTAAACTCGTAATAGTTCAAGCATATCAAAATGACGTGTTTACGTGCAGGAATAACATATACACACTGTGAAAAACAACTAGCTGCATCAGGAGGCAACCTCTAACTTGGAACCTCCAGAGTCAACGGAAAAGAGGTAGATAAAAGGAACATGTCGCACCGGAAATCAGAGGTAGACATCAAAAGAATGAACATTCATTGGCTAGGACTGGAAAGGAAGGCTCAGGACAGAGTAGGTTGGAAAATTCTAGGGGGCAGCCTATGCTTCATCAGGTGTAACAAGAGTAAGTAATTCAGTAAGTAGCCCACCAATGATTACTCAATGCTTCGGAACACTTTAACGTATATCTGGTGAGTGAAAGTTACACATTAGAAGGTAATTTCCACTAATGGTTTGATATCAAGCTTTAACATTCAGTATTTTCGTGTTTTTCATTCAGCGTGTCAGGTTGCATTAGTTTTGGAGACATTACTAACAGACTACTTCAAATAACCGTAAACGTTAAATCAACTAATAAGAGTTAGCTAAATCTTCAAATATCATTTCGTGAAGAACAAGATCCTTATAGAATCAATCACCATTTTCAATATGTTAACGGTAAGACATCCGTGGTAGAAGGTGTAATATAAATTTAACTGTATACTAACAGTATATCTTTAATTGATTAGATATCTACAGCATTATTTGCCAACTCAGTGGTTGACAGGTTAACAGCTTGTTGAGGAATTTGAAAGTCTTCATTTCGATTGCTGATAAGGTCGTGGATTCAGACAGCTGAGGAGTTCATCACCAAAACATAAGAGCTTCAAGTTTTTAATGGTTATCCAACCACGATCGATCTATGACAAACTATGAGAATCATAGTTGGTGAAAACCGGAGGCGTAATCATATAATAAGTCAGAGTTAACGGTGAATTCAAAATAGACCTTGTATGTTTAAATTCACTTTACTGACAAATAGAGAAAGAAGATACAAAAAATCAAGAGTATTTCGCCAGAAAAGTAATATAATTTTAATAAGACTATGCTGATTTTAGAAAACTTACTAGTTTTCCAAAACTATGGAAGTATTTTATTCTCTCAGTTGAATGTTTAGTTTGTGGAGCTTTCATTGTTCTTCTGCTGAACAACATCATCAGCATATATTTCAGATGGTAGTGAAGTATTCGAATTTATCCACATTTGACCCAACTCAATCTTGATTGGTTGCTGTTGACCTTAAACTTGTCGTTGTTTGCACCTTTGTTTTCATTGTACTTCACTTCTGCTATCTGAAGTTTGTACTGATGATGTTTTATTCAGCAGAAGAACAATGAAAGCTCCACAAACAAAACATCCAGTTCAGAGAATGAAACACCACCCTAATCATCCACCTGAGCTACAATTTTTTCCCAAAACTATTTATATCAGTCAACCTTGATTTCCCATAACATTATCTTATTCGTCGTAACTGAAATCTGTTCATTTTGCCTATCCATTTTATAAACATAGATAATTCTAAAAATTATCTTCTGTGTCAACAAAACTTACTAAAACAGAGGCAGAAGAGAACTATCAAACAGCATTACAAAAGTATTGTGGATGAAAAAAATGCCCTTATTTTGGCATTCTTACTCTATCCATGAATGTGTAAAACTGTAAATCAATAATTATATGCTTAACTTGGAAGTTTGTCAAAAAAAGGGTCTTGTTATAGTATAAAATATTTATCGTGAGACAAATAAGCAGATGTGAATTTTTTTTTATCCCGTTTACACTATTCTCTTTACTATCTATAACATCAAAAAAGAGTTTTAAAATAATTCTAAGTAGTCTGAACAGAAATGAAAAATGTCATTTATCAATGAATTACTCACAAAACCAAAAAATGCGAGTTTTTTCTTATTCTGACTATTTTTGGACTAATAGTAGTCATACAATGAACAGTAATCTGAATGACTCGGTATGCAGTGATATAAAATGCAACCCTAAATGTAGAGTTAAGTTTTTTATTTGTTCTTCAGAATATTGAAAAATTGTTTTACTGATAAACAGTAACTAATATTCATCGTTATCTATAACCAACTATTTCCTCTCGAAATGCATAATGTTGCTTCAAGATTGGCTTGCGACTTCACCGGAACTAGTGATAGGTAGTGAAGTAGTCAAACGTGTAGACCGCTTCACTTATCTGGGGATTCTCATTAGTGCTGATAGTCTGGTGACTGATGAAATCTCAGTTCGGATACAGAAGGCTCGATTGGCATTTACCAAACTGTGTCACTTATGGCTCAGGCGAGATGTCCGCTTGCTAACCAAAGGATGAGCGTACTGTTCAGTAGTTTCCTCCGTTAAGAGTAGAGGACATTCGTAGGTTACTATTCTTCAATCATCGGTGTCTCTGAAGCATTGCTCGTGTATCATGGGACAACGGTATAAGCAATGCTGTCGTTAAGAAACGAGTTCTAGGTAAGGATGGCAAATCAATAGATTAAGTATTGAAACTTCATCAGTTGAGGTGGTTGGGACGTTCGTTACGTATGCTTAACCACCGACTGCCGCGACGAGCTATGTTTTGTAGTGTAGGAATAGGTGGGAAGAAAGCTAGAAGCTGCCAGACAAAAACATGGCAGAAATCCATGAGGTCACTGATAAGTGGACTGAGTCATGTTGGTAGATGTAGGCTACCTGATTGGGGTCCGCAAGACGATAGTCACCAATGGTTAGAGACCTTGAACGACATGGCTCAAAATCGTTTGCAGTGGCGTAGGTGCATCCACTCTTTGTGTTCTATGAAATCCTAAGCTTCTGCATTATTCATAATCTCTCTCTTTCTCCTTCTAAATTTATCTTACTGAATTATACTTCTCGAATCATATCTTCGCTCCCTAATCTTCTCCATTACTGCTAATATTTCTACTATCATTATCAGTCTTGGATTTTAAGTAACAGTTGCGTCTCTGTGTTGATGTGGTATGGCAACCTAAACTGATGTACTTACGTACGAAGCTTTGCGTTGTATCTGTCTGTCATAACCAACAATCTAAGCCTTTAATCAATATAACATTTATAACATGCAAATCAATACTTTAATTGTTCAGAAAAAAAAGAACATTTACACATTTATTCATATCTATTTTTTTTACCAGAAAAGTTTTCTTTTCATTATTAGAAGCGTACATTTTTACGGTAAGACAAACTGTTTTCTTTTTTTTAACAAAGAAATAGCCATCATAAAGGAAATTTTCACACACACACACACAAACCCACAATAATATAAATGAATATATTTTATTTTTATGAACAAACGGAATTAGTTAGATAACTAACTAACTATTCAAATAAATAATTTATTGAAAATTAGGAAAAAATACATTGAAATATTTCCTAGGTATGCAATTTAACGATTAGCCTAAAATATATGTTTTTTTCAATACCACAAATGATATCCGTTTATTTGTTTATATATATATATATACATATATATATATATATATATATATATATATATATATATATATATATATATATATATATATATTGACAATTTAACTAACGGAAATAACATAAGACAAAGAAGAAGTGTTTACTGCTGAATTAATCCTCATCTATCTAGTAATTGAGATTTCAATGAAGAATGAGAAATGAATACAACGATATGCAATACGAGGAGATGAATAATTTTTTTCAAATTGTTTGTTTTAATTTTTATAAAAATGGAATTAGAAAGTGTAGGTCTTTAAATCAACCGTAGTGTAATCCTATGTTGATTGGTAGATAAAATGATTTGCTTTTGTGCATATCACTCTGTGTTTGCTTGTAAATTTCAACATCTACTCAACTATTTATTAAAACCCCATTTTTTGCTTATTGGTTATTCAATCAATAGTTCACACTATAATGCATTTATTCTCAACAAAAAACTACCGAAAAGTTCTTAGTATTATTGAATGAGAAAATGTAGCCTTAAGTGATTTTGAAAAAATAATTTTAATCAAAAAAACAAAAACTTATATCGTCAAATGAATCGTGAAATGAAAAAAAAACCATAGAAAATTGTATTTTCGAACTAATTTACCAATATTTTTTGTTGTCTATTAGAGTGAACTTATTTTTAATAAATAATAATTTGAAATCATCAATCAATCATTGTTAGACCACCATTAGAAACCTGGAAGCACTGAAAGATGGCCGTTTCGTCCTAGTGTGGGACTCATCAGCAGGGTGCATCCTTGACTCCTAAACCTTGCAGGACCTTCGATCTTGTGCGTGAACGCCTAACCTCTGGACCACTAGGCCGACATCCAACAGTATTAATGTCTAACTCTGATTGATCCAGGGGTTTTGCGCGACCTCACCAATTTGTCTTTGGTAGTTACTGCCAACACCCGACAGAGTTGAACTCCTCCACAGGTCACGTCTTCTCACATGAAGCTAGTCACTAGTGAGCACATTTTACGATATTTTCAATTAGAGTTATGGAGATAAGTGTTTTTACACATTTGAAACGAAACATATTGCACAGTCCATCAAATAATTTTGAAGGTTATTCTCAAAGCATCAGAAGTTTGGCTCCAGCATGAAGCTGATTAGTTCCTACATAATAGAACTTTGGTAATAAATGTCGGAGTTTTTTTTACTTCAAAATAGCCATGTATACAACTCATACAGTTCTAATAGTTCTAAAAATGGTATCAAAGCAAACTTTGTATGCATCTGCAATTCATTCTCATATATTCAATACTTTAAGAATAAACTGTTATGATATATGGTGTCTGAGATCTCAGTGTGATACACACCAATACCTCAAATTGGCCATTTGAACAAGAAGTTAAGAGTAGAATAGAAAGTCTATTTAAAAACCGAGTGAAACACTTTAATACTCTTTCATATATATGCATTCATCTTCCTTAGAAAATGAATCCATTTCTTGACCAATGATAGACATGCATCCTACAGGTCATTTTTGATGGTCATCAAATAACCTTCTCAGTTGGACACTTCTGATTGGTCGACTAATATTATATACCAATGAGAAATATCAGCCAATCCATGCATTGTCGAAGTTTATTTCGATACCCTTTGTGTATCAGTTTAAATTATTCACATCACTTAGAATAATTGTTTTGCATATCTACTATATTAGTTTCAGGTTAATTAACTTAAACGATCTCATTGATAATAATAACAATAATTCAAATTTTAAAAAACCCAAAAGATTGACTGACACTTCAGTAAACAAAATCTGAATAAATATGAAAGCCCTCAAAACTGGAAAAGAATAATAATTATTATTAATCTAACCGATAGAAATTCCTAAGCATTCATTTTTCATGATCAAATTTCATTGAAGTCAACTAAACAGTGATTGTGGTAAAACATTTGTAAAAACCGAACCGATTTACCTCAATATTACAGTTTTCTTTAGTACAGTTCACAAATCCCTGTTAAAATGATATCGCTTGCAAATGCAAATGATTAGCTTATGAAAAGGTAAAATTCAATCTAGATGGAATTTGTTGAAAAAACTCTAACTAAAATAAACAGAATTCCCCCGTAATACTTGCTGTATAACAATCCTCCAAATGATGTCGATCAGTAAGGAAAAGTACATTTGAATTATAGTTGTGCTAGAACAAATGCTGATTGATCAAGTTGGCGATACTAAGTTGGTGATGCCAACTCTCTAGTTTGAATAGCTTTGCACTTGCTTTGATCAAGTGTTGTCGCTAGCCTTCACTCTCACTACATGATTCAAAGTCAAGTATACGAATCTCTAATTAATCAGTTGTAAAATGAGACATAATCAAGTTTTATCAAAAATCTAGTTCCGAAAGGAAATAAAATAACCATAATAACGGTGACAAAAAATTTTTAATCAAATAATTAATAAATAATAAGAATATCTGTAAGATCATGCATTCTTATTAAAACAAATTTCTCTACTGTTAGGAAAACATTTTAATGATCATATTGACCAATCAATTGTTATTTTTTTGAAGGTTATTTTAAGTGTTAACATTACTTCTGTTTGTTTATAAACAATGTTCGCCAATCTACCTGCTATCAGAACAATGAATGCAACTTCAAATCACTCAAACTAGTAATCATAGACCATCACACCCGATAAAACTTAATTATTTTCAGAGTTGAAATCACGAAATGATCTAAGCTCGATCACCATTAGAAACCTACAAACACTGGACAGACATCTTGTCCTAATATGAGACTCCTCATCAGTGCAGTCACTAGTATTATGGACTAAATAAATATTAGACTGGTTTTTAATTCATCACTCAAATATATTACGTCTACTCACTCTGTTTTACTACACGGTACTTGTGGTGAAAAAAATTCTCACTGTATTTAGACCAATATTGACCAAAGATTACATAAAAAATATCACAAGAGTAGCTATTTTTAAGGAAAAAAAACTTACAAATACTCACTATTCATTAAAAATAAAACTAATTTATCAAAATGAAAATTGATCTTCATTATTTATAATTTCCTTCTATTTTATTTTTTTGCCATCTCAAACTTATTTAAAGAGAGACATTTTTAATGAATTTTCATTGCTAGTTTTTGCGTTTGTGTGTGTTTAATGACAATTCTTTGTGCTTTTTTTCTGCTGTTTTATATTTCATTGTGAAGTAGAATAAAAACACACTAATAAACAGGACAACTACCATTTCTAATTCTGTTTTTCCAAAAAAAATACTATGGAGAACAGAATTTGTTACAAACTAAACTGAAATTAAATATATTTAACCATTGTTTGTTTTAAATGAATGAAGTAAATCCTAGAGAATGGTGTTAACAAGTTTCAAAATCTAATTAGAAGATTTATAAATTTTTAAAAGAAAATCCAGTTGTTCAATAGCTTCAATTTTTAATTAAAACAAAACAATCAACTTATGTTTCTTCAGATTTGTCTTTGGACGCTTTTAATATCACAGACAGACTGTGGTTTTATAACATAAATATGTATACGTGTATATTTATTTGACATTAACACGACATTCAACTGTTTTGATACTATTTATTCAAACTTAGACCAGTGTTCTTGTAAGTATTTTTTTCATTTGAATTTTCTTATGCTATAAGTAGTATCTTTGGTTTCTAGTGAAATAAGTTAAAATCAGCAGCTTATAGCAATATGAAGTGATGGCAGTTGGTTTGCATAGTCACTAAATAACTTTTTGATGACACATTTGGACTCATGAATCGATCAATTTTAGACCATCATTAGAAATCCTGAAGCACTGGTTGGCCGTTTCGTCCAGGTATGGACTCATCAGCAGTGCGCAAACACAACTCCTGCTCGTCGCAGGATTCGAAGCCGGGACCTTCGGTTTTACCCGCGAACGCCTAACCTCTGGACCATTGAGTCGGTATCTAACGGTGTTAATGTCTAACTTCGATCAATTCACGTGGTTGCGCAACCTCATACACAGTCTTCGGTAGTTACTGTCTACACCCGAACAGGTTGAACTTCTCTGGTCACGTCTTCCCACTAGAACTCGGAGAAGATTCCTCACGAAGCTAGTCACTAATGAGCGCAGGTAATTTGCATTACGGGGTTGTGAAGATTGTTAATTTTTTTTGAAACCATGAATCGATCAATGTTAGACCACCATTAGAAACCTGGAAGCACTGAATGACGGCCGTTTCGTCTTGGTATGGGACTCAGCATGATTCCTGCACCCCGTAGGGTTCGAACCCAGTACGTTCGGTATTGTGGGCGAACGCCTAACCATCTGACCACTGAGTCGGTATCTAACAGTGTTTTTTTTATTACTGATCCATCCATTGTGATATATTTTCTACTTAATGTCCATTCATCATTATGTATGTATATGATCGTTTAAATTGTATATGTTTGTATTTATGTTGAACAAGTTATGATTTATTTAACTAGTCTAAGTAGTTTAACATCTATATAAAGCAATTTTATCGAATGTCAGCTGATTAGAGACTATGAAAAATATGTATTTATATATGTTTAAGCTAAAAAATGCCAACGTCTATTATAGTGAAGGACTTGAAAGACAAAGCTACAAAGAACACAATCTGTCAAATAAAAAGCGGATAAAATTCTAACACTTTGTTATTGGATATAAAAGAAGGGAGAAAAAAAATGCTTAAACTCATTAACTTTGATGTGATGATAATTGATTGTAAAGGTTTTAATACATACGGACTTTTCTTTGGAATTTTCACTAGATTCAATTCAATCATGAAATTAATTCAAGATGACAAAGTGATTATTTTAGTGTAACATCCCTGTAGAGAAACAGATAGTTAAAAGAAGTTTTGGTTTTTGTTCCTCTCTAACTAAAAGGGACAAATCACTTACTCATGTAATTTTTTTCTATGAGGCAAAAGTGTTTCCTTTTTCTATTTACTAAAAAAACAAAAAACTGGATCAGTCAGTTATTCTTTCCAACTTCACACATACATAAATATAGATAAATATATCTGTAGAAATGTAAGCAGACGTTGAGAATAATTGTTAGATATAAATTTTATGAGCAAAAAAAATGTATTTCTCTTGTATTCTAATAAATATTGTTTACAACTTGGCTTTGTTTGTTTAACAAGAACGTGAAAGAGAAAAATTGAAACAAGATAGTATATAAATATATATATATATATATAAAGAGGTTGTAAAGATTGTTAAGTTGCACATTTTGAAACCATGAATCAATGATCAATGTTAGACCACCATTAGATACCTGGAAGCACTCCAAGACGGTCTGCGTTCGAATCCCGCGGGATGCAGTAGTCGTGGATGCACACAGCCACTGGTGAGTCCCATACCAGGACGAAACGGCCGTCTTGCAGTGCTTCTAGGTTTCTAATGGTGGTCTAACATTGATTGATTCATGGTTTCAAAATATCTATATATTTAAACTGTTTTGAAAAATTCTATGATTCAGAAAGAATGAAATTGAAATCGGGGTAACTAGTTATGCCTCATTATTAAATTTGAAGCATTGACAAGTAAATTGTATTGGTTCTTTAAATATGATATAACGGAACAATATAAACTTGAAGATTTTTTGGTTTACATCAGAGACTGGACGGTGTAATGTTGCAAAGTAGTTAAAAGTAGAAATGTAAACTAGTAGATGCTTATTCATATGTGTAAAATTCAAGAGCTCTTCTCCAGACCTGAAATTCTTAAGTTCTCTCTCTCTGTTGAAGAGTCCCATACAAGGATGAAATATCTATCCAATGATTTCTGGTCTACTAATAATTGCCAAACTAAAATCAGACACTTTAGTAGGCCATAGCATGCAACATACCACACAAACCTCTTACTCATTATAAAACTATTTCTTCGCAAGGTAAAAGAATACATTACTCAAATTATACTGAGGTTTACTTCGAACAATATTTGAAATACAGCTAGATAAAAAGAATATTCAGGATTTTATTCTGTGAAATAATATTTAAAAGTTTTCTGGTAAAGCTTATATTTATCAAGTGTGATACAGAAGTTGGTGATGGTCTAACATAAATTGTCTGAAAATTTCAAGTGTTAATCGATGACTTTTAACTAAGTAATTTAAAAGTATTCAATTCACCTCACATTTGGTTGGGTCATGTATTCGATTTTCTGTTAAAGTTATGGATTTGACCTAATACGTAATATCATAATAGGGACAAAGTAAGTTTTTATATTACTTCCCGGTTTTTGATTGGCTGTCCATGATATAAGTCATAGGAATATGAACACAATTGAGAACATTATTTTAACGGGATGAAACAATTTACCACTCCTATAAATTGATTACTTTAATTCATACTGTAAAACTAATTCATCAAAAGGTCAGGTTGTCGATAAAATAAAGCAAACACTGTCTATTCAAAATACCCTAGATTCATTGGGTAGAAAACGCCAGCTATAACAACCTATTGTGGTACAGAAAAAACTAACTACTAGTGAAGAAAATAAGAAAAAGACTTTGGAGCTAAATAGGACACATTGTATGAAAACCATTTGACTATATAATACAAGGCCAGCTCTAAACATGGAATCTTCAAGTCAAAAGGAAAATACATTGTGCCTGGAATCGGACATAGATATTAAGATCATGGAAAGTACTTTTCAGCAACTGGTATAGAGATTTCAGGACAGAGTTGATTACAAATCACACTAGTTAGGGTTCTATGCCTTAAGAGAGGTCATAAAATATTATATTGAATTTGACCAATGAATTTTCAGTTATTCTTAATACTACAGAGAAAAAAAAATTAAAAAACCTGACTGATCAATGCAAATTTCTATTGATTTTTTCAAGTAGTATATTCCAGTCAAGTGGAGTGCATGAAAACAAAAAAAAATGTACTTCAATCATGTCTATTTTATTTTTTTTTAAATCTGTCACTGAAAAAACAATGAAGTGATGTCAATTTACAAAGTAAAGAAATACAATGATAACTATTGACAGCAAATTTTCTTCATATGGTTTGTTTGCATCAGCCAACTGTTAATGTTAAAGTCAACAATGGATTATTAATCTCCCACTGAATCGTATGCTGATTGCTTTGATAGTGTACTAAGTAAAAAGTCATTTTAAACAGTACTGGATGCTGGAAGGCAACTAAAAGGCAAGATTCAGCCTACCCTTACAAAATGAACTAAACTGCACCCCTATTGCATAACAAAATGGTTGTGTGAACTTAGTAGTTTAATGGAGTGTTTTAAGTAAAAGGGTATCGGTTTGTAGAAATAATGTGACTATTAACAAACACTCGAACTTGTTCACTTGAAAAAAATTCTTTTATCCAACAATATCAGTGACCCTAATTCTACTACTGTCAACGACTATTTAATGCTGCTTAACAATCGTAGATATTGATTGATTCATCATATCCAATGAGAAAATCAAACAGTAATAATCATATTTAACATCAAAACAACTAATGCATTTATTCTTAAATAAACACATATTTGAAAACTACCTATAGGGAAAAACATGATGATTTTTCTAATGATGAATGTTATCTACATTGGGGAATTCTGTTTTGTTGCTGTTATTGTTAGCGTTAATACTAGATAATGAGTGATAGTTGAACATATGATACTATTAATGAATTTATACAAATGTACTAAACTGGATTTGATTATGTCATTGACAAATTCGTTAATCATCCTGTTAATTTACTTATAAGTAATGTGGAATGTTATACAAAAATTGTGATGGTATTTATTGATTTTTATGGCATTTTGATGATCAGTTGAAAATTGTTTACATCTTCTAAAGTAAAATCAAAGTAATTACAATAGATTTCGATGAGATTGAAGTCAGCAAGAATAATACACTAGCATTAGTCTTTACTTTGTGAAGGTAACTGAAACATGGCAACTATCCAAGATGTTAAAGTCCTTCTACTAAGTAACACGTTACCTGCATTAGTTTTTATATTATGAAAACTGAAAACTAGGTAGAACTATATTGAAATGCCACCATAATTCTAAAGTTACGTTAAACATCTTCAAGTTCTCAAGTTATAAAATATTTTATAATTGCAATCATGAGTCTACCATTGTTAGACCATTATTAGAAGCACTGGAAGCACTGAAAGACAGCCGTTTCTTCCTGATACGGGACTCATCTGCAATACTCATCCAAAACCCCTGATTCCCGCAGGATTTGAACCCAGGACCTTAGTTCTTGCGCGTGAACGCCTAAACTCTGGACTAATGGGCCAGCATCCAACAGTGTTGGTGTCTAACTCTGATCAATCTACAGATTTTGCGCAACCTCACCCATTTGTCTTTGGTAATTACTGCCTACACGCCACAAAGGTTGAACTTCACTGATCTAGATGTTAGGCATTCGCGCGCAAGACCGAAGGTCCTGGGTCCAAATGCTGCGAGAATCAGGGGTTGTGGATGAGCACTGCTGATGAGTCCCATACCAGGACGAAACGGCCATCTTTCAGTGCTTCCAGGTTACTAATGATGGTCTATCGATGATTGATTCATGATTTCACTGTGTAAAAAAACAGATCTCCATTACTGTAATTGAGAATTATTTTATAATTCTTCATTAATGTATGTTTTTGTCTACTCGTACCAAGTAGAAAAGCAAAACATGATACATAAATGTAGTGTTCTATATAATTGTACCCGACTGAACAACAATCAAATCACTAATAAAAATATCTATAGTTTACTGCACTTATTTTCACTATAATCATCATAATCAACAATTTAGAATGTAGGCAATCGAAATATTTGAATTTGAAATCAACAATTGAATAATTTCAAAAGTAATTAATTAATTATTTATTTATTTATTATGTGAAACACTGCACCTTTTCATCAATAGACTATGTGCACTTAGCTGGCTACCAAGACAAACTAGATTTAATTTTCTAAATCAGAAAAAATATTATTTTTCATTGAGATTAGAGCAATTTTAAGAAAATAAAAAAACAGTCAATATTTTTCTCTTTGGGAAAAAAGCACTGTATGTTGTGTGATTACGTATTATCTCAACTTAATTTTGAAATACTTCATTCATTGAACATCTCAACATAGTCCACACAAGATTAGTTCATTTAAATTAGCGGCCACATTACAACTTGACCAATAGAATCCGATCATCACAAAAAGATAAGAAGATAACATGACATAAGGCATTACTTAACAAATCGCAAAGCTATTTCACACACTTGATAAACTGAAAATGGGAATATGTGATAAATACACACAGAAATCAAACACTTATTTTCAATAAGAAATAATACCAAGTATTACCTAGGAAAGATAAGATCTGAAAGCAGATGATGAATTTTTGCAAAATATGAAGAGTTAGTGTCAACCTTGTCACAGTATTCACCAATGATCTTCATTCTACATTGTAATAAAAATATGAGGATACTATCGATTAAACTGACGTTTATGGAAAGATTTACCAATCATATTTGATTGAAAATTAGTTTTATCGAAAAAGTGTTAAGTGTAGCACAACTTATCAAGACAAAAATGAGATAGCTATCAATATTTATTCAGATTATAGAAATAATTGAAATATTCTACACTTAATATGATACCGATAAGAAGGGGAATTTATTACTTTAAACTACCAGATGTGCAATTTTAATTTGTGATTATAATAATAATAATTTGATTGTTCATTGTTGTAGACTCAACCACAGTTTTAGTATCAATAAATACATTTTTTTTCCTAGAATTTTACTTGAAATGAACTAACCTACATGACCATATTTCCATGTAATTGCTTAATTTAAATATTTTTCCACAAATATCTAAGCTGTTCTGGAATAAGAAAAGATAGCGAAATATTTAAGATTTTAAACTTATTTCAGCTACCATAATGAACATTCTTAGAGATAAATAATGTCTGGCAGTAGAATCCAAGGCACACATTTCGTCCTATTTAGGACTCGTCAGCTAGGTGTACTATCATCCATTTCTCCCAGTAATGCTAGTATCCTAAATACAATTGTAGTGAAGGAGAATACAGGTGAGGGCGACCGAATTGTATTTAACGAAAATTACAGAGTTACTCAGTAAAATAGGAAAACCATATCGTAAAAGGTTAATTTGTAAATCTTCAATCCATCATCAATCCATTGTCTGACATTTCACTATTCATGTGTTTCATACTAATTCCATTGTGTTCCCATTCTTTGTTTCTTGATCTTCCCCCATCTTCTGTTGCCAGACATTACGTTTTCACTCGCATTATATACTACTTATAAGTAGCGCGCACCACACAATATCAAGAGATAATAATACTATTCGATTATTTATACATGTAAGTAATGTTTTTTTTCATTCAACTCCAACTGTCTGATAATCAATCTAGTTGCATTTGTTTTTGACAGATTAATTCTCATTGTAAATTCAGCTATATATAACACGTGATTTATTGGGATTTGATTAACCGATGATAAATACTCACTCACTCACTCACTTACACTCGATTCTCACATAGACAAACTAGATAATATTCCATAGTAATAATATCTGTCAAAATTTTTCAGTCAGTGAAAAAAAAATTTATCGAATAAGTACTACTAAACTGAATAATATCAAGAAGCAATAAGTCAAAATCAGAATAGCGCATACAAACAACGTACATAAAACGTACGTAAAAAAAATTGAGGACTATAGTTAAATTCTGAACTGCTTTCTTTTTTTTTGGTGTTTTAGAAAAAAGAAAGGTTGATAAAAAAAATCAGTATTTCCCAGTGTAAAACTATGCAAACTATTATTATTGATTAATATGTCAAATAATTAGATTTACGGTGGTTATTTATCTATCTATTGATTTGAAAAGTAAAAAAATTTCATAACTGATGATGATTTCGTTGAAAAAATGGTATACAACTGAAATTTACACTTGTTCGCTATTCATAGATGAAAATGATTAATTAACTCTTGGAAAAAAGTTATTCAGTTACAACGTATGAAACAATGTCAAGTAACAATCAATGAATGCTACTAGTTGCTAAGTCAAGGCACACAACTAGTAACTCTGAAAGTAGTTTGCAAATAACTGGATGTTAACTAGATGATTTAAGGATCCTACACATGGACCTACGTAGGGTTATAATGAGTACGGTTTAAGAGTCTTAGATCAGGACAAAAACAGAAATGTAATAATTGCAGGCTTTCAATGGTTGTCTAACTAATGCAGGCCATTTATCGAAGCTGTGTAATTGAATAATCTACAAAAATCACTTTGCATTCATACTATTTACCAGAGTGTAACATCATATAAAGATTCAAAAGAGGTGCGGATACTTGGATGACGTAATTGTTGGAGTGTCAAATGACTTTAATGAAGAATTAATCGTGGTGTAAATGATATGATACAAAAGCTAAAAACTGGTGAGCAACAGATATGACTCAAATAAATTACTGTTTTTGAAAGGATGAATGGTGTGAAAGTACAAGTCAAGTCAACAACAACAACATAGAACTTCGTACGTACGTACATCAGTTCAAGTTGACATACCACATTAGTACAGAGACACAATTGTCAGTTCAAATCCAATTGTGATAGTGGTAGTAAAAGTATTAGAACTAATCAGAAATTTTAGGGTTCGACGATATTATTCAAAAAGTAGAATCTATTGAAATGTACTAAAAAGAAAACGATAAAGGTGATGAGGAACTCTGAAGGTCAGGATTTGAGAGAACACAAAGAGAGGATGCACTTGCGCCATTGCATACGATTCTGAACAATGTCATTCAGGGTCTCTAACCATCGATTAATATCATCTCGTGGACGTCAACACCTACCGACATGACTCAATTTACTTGCCAGTGACTTCATGGATTCGCGCCATGTCTCGGTCTGGCCACCCCTAGCTTTCTTCCAACCTATTCTTACATCAAAAAACAAAGCTCGACGAGTCGATCGGTGGTTAGGCATACGAAACACATGGCGTAACCACCTCAACTGATGAAGTTTTAATACTTCATCTATTGATCTGTCACCTTTACCTAGGACCCGTTTCTCTACTCGGTTGACCAAGGATACACAAGCAATGAATTCAAAAGACACTGTCGATTGAAAAAAATTGTATGTGCGAAAAATGTTGAGCAGTAAATTCACTACCTTCTTCAATACTTATTATTCTTACTTTACAAGTCTTTTAAGCAAACTAGTTATAAGAAATGATATATTAATTCTAGAAATCCAAAGAACATACCCGGCTTACTATCAAGCAAATGAAACATAAGGTGAGTAAACATCTCTGTCCACAGTTTGAAAAGGGTAAGATTAAAACAATACACACTTTTATTCTATGATACTTCGTCGACAGTGATCATATGTAGTTGAAACTAAATTATGTATAGTAATCCATTGTACACCTTTATTTTTTGAAAGAGGTTATATCCTATTTTCTAAATTAAGCAGAAATCATAAGATTTGAATTTACAACCTTAGTTTATGTATTGAGAAGAAATTTGTTGCAGTGATATTCTCATTAGTGGGCTGGATATGGTTTAAAAAAAACAATTTTCCAACTATATTTACTATTATTGTTATTTTTTATATCCTTTGTTCGTTTGTTCTTCTTCAATTCTTTGTCCTGTACATTCTTTATAGTCCAATTATTTGAAATTTTTTATTTTATTTTAATAATTTCTATCCATTGTTCTTTTCAATGCTGAAACGGTGTTATCGTTTATATATAACCTTACTATCAGTTTGTACTTCATATTTATTATTAGTAGAATTGGATGGTAGGTAGCAGCATGATCCAGGATACGTATCTCCTTTTATTTGACAATCATCAGCTGGATGCACTGATGCCGCAGAGTTGATACTTAGCCCAGAACTCAAACTCAGTATGGATCACCTCAAACACCACTTATCTACTGATTCTACATAACCACTGGCTTCTGCAATGGGTCGAATTGTAATCTATTTGTACTGATTATCTGAATCTATCCATTGATGTTTAGGACTACAACTGATTGATGGAAAATTCAAATAACCAACGTTGAAGGCATCTAACAATTAGCTTCACAAATGAAGTTCTTGTTGGTCAGATCTAATTGATATGACATGGTTGGAATATTTAATAAATTATTGTCTATGTCAAATATTCATATCTTTTTTATGGAAGGTGACCAATATTATGAATCATACAACATGGCAATTGTTATCGTTAACTGATAGATCGATTGGAGATAACAGTGTTTGAATAAGGTAGTGAATGATATGAATTCAAATCTACATATGACCATAGATTCTTTTAGGATTGAAAGTAATCACTTGTAATGGGGTTATAACAGTAAAAAAGCCTGTCTTTGTATTCGAGCCCATTGG
Source organism: Schistosoma turkestanicum (assembly GCA_944470395.2). Lineage (NCBI taxonomy): Eukaryota > Metazoa > Platyhelminthes > Trematoda > Strigeidida > Schistosomatidae > Schistosoma > Schistosoma turkestanicum. Next base: position 22,172,938 of record OX103973.1, read on the forward strand.
TTACATTTTCCTATTATGAGACTAATTTTGATTGGTCAGGGCAGAGTGAACACTTTGATCTCAATACTACTCGATTATTTTTAAAAAATTCACAAAGAATAGATATAATTTTCAAATATTTATAGATAATAAAAACTTTTGAAATGAAACAAAGTTTTTATTCTATTCGATTCCATCTACTCGTTCGTTACTTTAGTCAAGAACAAATTCATCTTGTAGCATAAATCTAGTCGTTTTAATTTCCTTATAGTCATGAAAATAATTAAATTTTTCTTGGAAAAAAACGATTGATTCACGTATTGAAAGCTTCCGCGTAAATGAAGAGAAAAGAACACATAAATCATTGACTATTGAGTAGAATATGATAACTGTTAACTGACTAGTGACTTTGAAAAGTTATTTAGTTTGTTATTATTATTAGCTTAGATTATGCGACTAATACGTATTCTAAATGATAATAGAAGTCATATCGTTGTATATCTCATCAGAATAGCTAGGAGCGGGCAAACCAAAACATGGCATAAATTCATGAAGTGACTGACAACTGGACTGAGCCATGTTAATAGGTTTAGACTACCTGGTTGGGGTCCACGAGATGATGTTTGGAAACTTTGAAAATCGTTTTGCAATGGTGCCAATGAATCCATCCTTTGTGTTCTCTGAAATTCTAATCTTCAGAATCTCTCATAATTTTATTTTCCTTTTTAATCTGATTCCACTGAGATATACATCTCAAGTCATAGTTTTGATCCCTAGTCTTTTTAACTACCGCTAATACTTCTACTACCTCCTCTACTACTATGGGATTTGAACTGATAATTCAATCTCAGTGTGTTGATGTTGTATAGCATCTTGAAATGATATACGTATGTACGAAGTTCAACATTGTAGCTGAATGACTGATGTAGCATCAGAGTAGCCTTTAAAAATACAAGATATTCCTAAGTTATTAGTATTTGATGATTGATACCTATGAATCGTTTCTCGGATTTTTTGAAACCACACAAGAAACAATGTAGAGATTAAATTCAAGATACTAGTAAAAGATGAAATATTGAATGAGAAGGTGAATTTACTAAGTATACTTGTCTTGACATAAGTAGGAATAAGTTGAGATAGAAATCTAGGAGCGATATGAATAGTATATACTATCAGTTCATGAAATCGTTGACATTTGAACCAAGCCATACATACACCTTGAGACCGCTTGATTGAAGTCTGTATCTTAACTAATAGTTAAACACTTTGAATAACGTGCTCAGAATAAACCACAGTAGAACAGATACATTCACTCTTTGCCTTCCTTCAGACGTACATGTATGTCAAGTTTCATGTTGCACACAAAAAGTGAAGTTTTCTTTTTGATTAGTCTTTTAAATGTGTTTTATTTTCACAAATTTAAAAAGAACGACAATTCAATTAAATCTTTGCTTACTTTGATGGCAATTCTTCTTCACCATCTCCTTGACCTGGTAAATCAATATGAATCCATGTGGATCGTTGCATAATTGGAAGCATTTTTGAATGTACCATAAATTCTTCATATTGATAATCTGAAATTTTGATAAATAACAAATCAAAATAGTGAATCAATCAATCCTTGCATCTATACGCTTTTTGGGAAAGATAACTGATGATGACATTATACGATGAAATAACTAAAATCCATCATCATGGTTTGAACAATACAATACAACTATTTTGAGCAACAAAACTGTGATTAAATCATTTTATATGAGCAGTTATTGAATTAACCTCATAGTATCTTCGAAAACTAATCGAAAAAAATTGAAATTATTGGGTTGGTATTCTTAAGAGCAAGTATATGTCGACCTTACGTTCGCTAAGTCAGTTCCTAAATGTTACAGCAGCATAAACTATCTGTTACTTTACAATAACAACTATTAAGCTGCCAAAGACAGAAATCAAAAAGACGGAAATAGACAAATTGATAAAGAAAGATGCAAGAGAAATGAACTATTCTAAAACAATGAAACCTTTAATACCTAAACATTTTAGTGGTTCAGTTTATTCTTGTTTGTTATATCAGATAGTCTCCCAGACAAAATATGACCTAACTAGTGAATGTTTAAAACATGTATCTTTATAATCAAAAGTTTTTCAAATAATTAAAATTATGGATATACAGCAGTTATTCCGAAATTTCTTCGAAAAATGTAATCCAAGTTAATTAAACACATTTTAATATATGTGAATTTAGATACCGAATGGAATGTAATCTCTAATTACAAAAATACAAAATGAAACACAACTTAAAAACATATTTTTTTCATTACATAGAAAATGTATTAATGATGTGCACGTAGTACACAATATTAGACAAATAATCAGATAAGATGTCATATAAAAACGATTGGACAAAGTAAACTTTTCAACCAGTGATGAAAGTAAAGTACACTTAAGGTATGAACAGAAATTATCTTCAAGAAAAAATAGGGAAATATAAAAACTTGCATTACAGGGTTGTGAAGATTGTTAGGTTACACATTTTTGAAAACTGTTGTTAAGTATTACTTATAATAACTAAACGATTTCATATTCATTTAAGACTATACACGTTTCCATGATTGTTTTGACACTAAGAATCAAACATTGTAGTCATTACTGGGGACGTTAGGTCCCCAGAATTCACTTGGACAAAGTCCTAATTTTTTAATTTTATCCTGAAGTTTTGAATTTCATTGTTTTCGCGCTAAAGACGCTTAGCTTACATTTCCCACTCGGAAAATTCTTGACTGTCATTGGTTGATGGGTTATTTTAGAACGCTATTCTGTGGCTCTCACCAAGGGCGTTTTATCAGTTGTATAAATAAGCTTGAGTTATTTACTTGGTAACCTCAACCTTTCTGGGTGCCTGTAGAATACATTCTCTATGCCTTATCAAGACTTCTTGCTCTAGTTAGCAGAGCCTAAAACAATCGGATTAGAATAGCCTATCGTGTCACTGAATCATTTATCTGCGCTCCGTTTACCGAGTACGGTGAACTCGTAATAGTTTCATGCATATCATTCACCTATAAGAATGTTTGTCCATATTTGAACGAATAGGCTGACAATAGAATTTTCACGTATATTTTAATAGTCCTTTATAAGCAGAAATATTTGCATTCACTAAAGTGTTACCAAGTGGTATAAATATTTTTCATATGTTTTGTGTTCATACTGAACCACTAAGCAATGTTCATTTAAGACCACAGAAAGAACTAAACTAAACATCTTCAGGTTTTTCGGCATATCCTTAACTTTCAGACTGTTTGATCAGTAAGTATCTAATGGTTTGCATTTCCTAATTTTAAATAATTCACAATATTACTCAACCATTTTCTAATGCCATTGGTAAATGACAACCTCAGTCCCGAAATGGCTGATTGCAATTAGAAATAATATAATTTATTCATCAACAGGCATTGAAAGGAAGCAGTGATTTGCTTTAATTTACAGTTGCCCTTAAAATTAATTCCAAACTATCAACACTCTATTCAGATTAGACTAGACTAGACGAATGAACTACTGTTTAGTAAAGAATGTCAACATCATCTGTTCAACATAAAGCATTCCCACTTGTAGTGATAATCCAACATTCAACTACATAAAACATAGACTGGCATAAATATGTAACTAAATAGTATTTAAAAAATATCCTAATATTGGTACTTTTTATTACAGACTTTTGATAAAACAAACCTTATTTCTTTAAAGTTTACACATACATATTTACATACATATATAAGTAATTTAAATAAGATCACCACTTGTAATAGTTTACAGTGTAATCGGAATTATCTACACACACACACATAATAATAATCATGATGACAATAATTGAGTTATTTTGTTTTATCTCGTTGAAATGATTAGAAAAACTAAAATACAATTCAAATTAAACTGAAGTGGAAATTGGCAAATAAAATCAGGCGTATAATGACAGTTTGTGAAAACAACTTACTCAGATAAATATATATATATGTATTTACGTATACATGAAGACTATCTATCAGTCAAGTGAGCAAAAACAATCAATGTAAATATCATTGGAAGAGATTGTGAACACACACAGAGTGAGTATAATGAATACTGATGTTCTGTTTTTGTAAAAAATCAGAGTATTATGCAAAGAAACAGACACTCTTGTATTTGGAAAAAAAAATTTGATGAGATACGTAGAGAAATATCACAGAGATATGTCGAAAAACAAAAAAAAAGAAAAAGAAATATCAACAATGTCCAAAATTTGGTAGATGAGAGTTGTTGTTTAAAATAATTCCACTTGAATGCATAGCTTGTTATGCATACAAGACAAAATTAAAACTCAATCAAAGAATGATTTTAAACAATTTTTCAGTTTGTTTAATGAATGTTTTTTTTAAAAAAATATTTATTCATCATAATAATATGATTGTTGAATTAAAAAAATAAAATAACCGTGAAATTTAGGGCATATATATGCTTTTATATCCTGTTCAGTATATTATTTCAGACAGATTAGATGTAGTATTTGAATAACAATGTTGATGTTTATATTGAGACTTAGATTCAATACTTATTTTATGCATGTTGAAATCATTGTTAGACCAGCATTACGAACTTGGAGGCACTGAAAGACTGGTGTTTCGTCCTGATATGGGACTCATCAGCAGTACGCATCCACGATACCTGCACCTCGCAGGATTCGAACCGGGAAACTTTGGTCTTAAGCGCGAACGCCTAACCTCCGGACCACTGGATAGGTGTTAATGTCTGATGAGTCCCATACCATGACGAAACGGCCGTCTTTCAGTGCTTTCAGGTTTCTAATGGTGTTCTAACATTGGCTGATTGATGATTTCATTATGCAATAAACACTAGTCTCCGCAACTCTGATTGACAAATCAATACTTATTGTTTAAAACGAAATGTTTCAACTTGGTATGTAATATTTTCTTGCATTTGAATAGTCTAACAGCATAACACATCGAATCTACACTTAGATAGTTAAAGTCAGTCGGTCGATAGCTATAAGCTAAAGTTTTCTAATAATTGAGATTGTTTTAAGCGACAAAAATTTCCTTCTTTAAAGAAAAAACTATTAACATTACTTCAAAAAACCTTGAATTAATAATGTATACATTTTAATCATATATATTCTGCTGATACGCTTATAGATTGTAATATTCACATCAATAATTAATGTTGTTGTAGTTACAATAACTACAAATTATTTTACCATGTTAATTATCATAATATTACATGGAAAAATATTTGTTTTGTTAAATATATTTCTCAATGTGTTACACCTATTTCTTTTTCTCATGAATGTAATGAAAGAATAAACTTAACATAAAAATTCACAGATTTACTTTTTCAAATCTAAGCATCGACTATTATCATAAGTTCATTGTTGACCAGTCAGTGTGTACAAAATTTAAAACAATAAATAGGTGCTAGTTAAAGCTATTTTTATGATTTAAATTGTTCTACTATCCCTGTGATTTGAACTAACAGTTGCGTGTCTGTGTTGATACAGAATGGCAACCTGAACTTATGTACTCATGTAAGAAGTTGTATGTTGCAATTGATTGACTGATTATCCCTTTAAAGGTCAAATATTTATCATCAGTAATTTAATTGAATAATGTATTCTTTTTGATGAATGAACGTTTATATATTAACATATATGATTCTTGGATATATCTATATGTCAAGAAGACTGAATGATACTATCTGATTAACCAAATTGAAGTATGTACTGTTCTTTAACTGAGCATTCAATGTCAGTCCATCAATTTAGTTTTATAAAGAATTAAAATTACTATAGAGTTGTGGAAATTGTTGAGTTTGACTGAAATCATAAGCCGACCAATTTCGGACCACCATTTCTGGGAATCCACGACACCGCAGATGGGAATCGAGCTCAGAGCATAATGGTTTTGTGCAGTAATATTTAACCTGTATATCAGTTATTCGGTATCCAGTGCTGCTAATGTCTAACTTAAATCGATCTAACATCTACTGTCTTCAGAAGGTATCTGCCGCATATTCGACACGGTTGACCTACACTGGTCATTATAACTAGAACTCTAAGAATCCCTTAGCCAAGCTAGTCATCGACTATTTCATGATAAATATTGATTTAGAGTTGTGGCAGTTGTAAGGGTAATTTATGCTCAACATAGAAATGGATTTGTAATGTCGTCCTGCTTCCCAATTAATCGATATTTAAATGTGCATTATTTGTTAAATATGCTTGTAAACTGACTACGATTATACTCATTTCTACTTTCAAATTTATCTAGAGATATTTCTAATAACTAATCGTCATCATTTGCATTTACTTCTGATCGAAATATTTATTATTTCATTCACTTTGTATTTTCGTCCTGATTCGTTCATATTTGAATTCATCATTTCAAAGAATTTACCTAAATAAAATGCTTTCTTTTTTTGCTTTGACTTATTAAAAGAGTCATAGATAATAAAAGGACAAGGACTTACTTCTGTGATATGGTTTGATACAATGCATGTTATTTGAGTAACATTTTTTAATAAAACCTTAAATTTTGTTGTTTTTTTTTTTAAAAATCCACCCAAAATTTCCACTCTAACTACCTACCTACCTACCTACCAAAACTATTCACAGAATAATTTTAAAAAATAAGAGATTCATTCCAGTATAAAAGCAAAATTTTGAACTTTGTATACAAAAGAAATTTATTCAATATCCTATTATTAAATTTTATTAAAATCATAATATTTTTTTTAAAAAATGTCCATTTAACTTAAATAATTTTTTCATTTTCAATTAACTAGTAATTATTATTATTAATAATTGTTTCCGGTATCATTTCATTCAATCCTTTTTTTAATACAATTTTATTTATTTAATAATTAGAGCAAATGTACATACTTTTCATTTTATGCTAATATATTTCTTCATTCATTTATAATTTAACCTGAAGAGGCAGGACAATGAATGTAACGCGATATTATTGTGTGGATTTGCTTTTTCGGATGCTTACAAAATTAAAAACAATAAGATGAGTTAATTTATATGGGTTATTCAAGTTTTTCCATTAATGTTTAGGATTATGATTGATCAATTGATTTTATTACTACCAATTAGGATTAATAAATATTGACAAATGAATTGATTGACCGAAGATAATTTTCTAGTTAAGTATGATTGAGGAACTAGCGTGAACCCAATAGTATTGCTTTCTACAACTATCCTATGCTAAAACCCAACGAGAAGATAATTAAGAGAGAGGGGAAAAAATCTTAACAGAAAAAGTTAAATTGGGAAAAGAAAACTCGAACTGATTACAACAACTAAATAGAAGACAATAAAGGTCATACAAAAGTTTAAATTGGGCAAAATTTACTCAAAATTATCACTACCGTGAAAAATTAACCGAATTAGCAATGATTAACGAAATCTAAATAACTTTAGGCATTAACTGTGGTAATAAATACTTCAATTCATATCAATAAAAGTTTTATCAATGGTGTTCTCTTTAGATTTTATTTCAATTTATAAAATTTTTTTTGAATTAATAATAAAAATTAATTTCTTGCTTTGTGAAACTATTCTGTAGTTTAATATAAATAGATTTTAAGATGGCCGCTCTTGTTCATTCCGTGACTTCAAAGATTTTAAATCATATGATCTTACAAAATAATCTTTTCAGTCATTAATAATAAATGAATGAAACAATATAAATATCATGAACATTATGCATAGAATTTTTCAATTAGATTTATGGAGACTAGTGTATCTTGTACATTGAACTCATCAATAAATCATTGTTAGACCACCATTACAAACCTGGGAGCACTAAAGCACTCCTGCACCTCGCAGGATTCGAACCCAGAACCTTCAGTCTTGTGTGCGAACGCCTAACCTCTGGACCACTAGGCCGGCATGTGAACGTTCTCAATGTCTAACTATGATTGATCAAGGGATTTTGCACGACCTCACCCATTTGTCTTTGGTAGTTGCTGCCTACATCCGACCGCGTTGGGTGTTCGCGCACAAGACCGAAAGTCCTGGTTTCGAATCCTGTGAGGTAAAAGAGTTACGTATATGCACTTCTGATGAGTCCCATACTAAGACAAAACAGCCGTCCAGTGCTTCCAGGTTTCTAACGGTGGTCTAACAATGATTGATTGATGATTTCAATGAGCAAGATACATAGAATTGTTTGTTACAAAGATAGATCAGTCGCATCATTCAGTTAAAATGAAAATTATCCTATTAAACATTTGGGAACAAAACCTCAGATACTCAATATGATTTTCTATTAACAGTTTAGAATTTTTTAATGAGTCATAGAATTAATACTAATCAAATGATCACAAATTAGTTAGTAGTATATAAATATGGTTAAAATCATCTATGTATGAGTACGGAAGTAATTGAACATAGAACTTCAGTAAAGTTGTTTAATTATAATATTGAATGGTTTTATTTTAGTAGTATACAACTTAGAACAAGCTGTTGTAAAACGGATACATCGTTTTATTTTTACTAAGTACCGATGAAATATGAGTAAAAGTATAACAATTTTAATTTATAAAAAGAAAAGACAGGTCATCTGTAAATCAATCCCATTTGTTGAATAAAAAATATTTAATAGCAATTTAGGTTACGTCAATGACCAAGCTTCATATAATTTTACTGAAAATTGATAATCATTATTCTTACTCAATAAATTAGTTAAATACAGTGTAAAAATTGTCACATATATATAATATGCATTAAGGGGTTGTAAAGATTGTTAAGTTACATATTTTTGAAACCATGAATCGATCAATATTAGACCACCATTAGAAACCTGGAAGCATTGGACGGCCGTTTCGTCCTGGTCGATTAATGGTTTCAAAAAATGTGTAACTTAACAGTCTTCACAACCCCGTAATGCAAATTACCTGTGCTCACTAGTGACTAGCTTCGTCAGGAATCTTCTCCGAGTTATAGTGGGAAGACGTGACCAGTGAAGTTCAACCTGTTCGGGTGTAGATAGTAACTACCGAAGACTGTGTGTGAGGTTGCGCAACTCCATGAATTTGATCAAGTTAAACATTAACACCGTTAGATAGTGGCCCAGTGGTCCAACGGTTATGCGTTCGCGCACAATATCGAAGGTCCTGGGTTCGAATCCTGCGAGGTACAGGAGTCGTGGATGCGCACTGCTGAGGAGTCCCATACCAGGACGAAACGGCCGTCTAGTGCTTCCAGGTTTCTAATGGTGGTCTAACATTGATCAATTCATGGTTTCAAAATTGTGCAACTTATACATACAACGAATCAACTTGCCATACCTTGATAGTGGAGTGGGATAAAATTTTCTGAATGGATTCTAAATCATTAGAGATATTTATAGTAACAACGGTGGTAGGGATGTTTTGGTATCAAAATTACAATTCGATATGGATTAATGAATTTTTAAAAAAATTTTTAGGTAATTTTGAAACTTAATATTTATGCGAAGGTAAAGAGTGAATACACTTGCACTATAGAGAGAGTAATTCTGAGACATGTAATCCGACATCGCCAAACATTACCTATATTCCAGCCGTATTCAGTGAACGTATAATTAAGTAACGTGGTAAACTGGATAGATAATTTAATATTATATTTTTTATACTTCTCATCTAAGTAAGTATAAAAATTTTCATTGCATTTACTTGTTTAATTATGATGATGAGTGTTGAGAAAACAAATGATAATAGTTTTAATGTTTTGTAATGATTATTCCAAGTCTATTCACAACCACGTTTGACCTACTATTGATAAAACTTTTGTTATCGTATTTTATGTTTCTTACTACTATCCGTACACCTCTGTCTTCCTACTACTAACTTATACTTTTGCCTATTATGTACATTGACCTCATTTATTTCATTTCCTTGTGATTATTGACTCAAATTGCCTTGATTGGTTAAACGTTTTCATCATAAATATTCATGTATATTAGAGAGAGTAAAGCCTGATGACTATCTAATCGAAAACAGTAATATTGTTCACTTATATGTGCTGTTCTAATAAAATAAATTGTCCAACTGTACAACTGATGTAACTATTCACACGGGAGAATAACTTCATCTGCAGTAGTTACGACTGCATGATTCTCCAATCGGATGTACCGGTTTAGTTGTGATTAATAACGTCTGAAGATATTTTCTCCCTCATTATGTCATCATGATCTTAGTTGATGATGTAAATCCTTTCGATTTCAATCGATAAGAACTATGACTGCTTAGAAATAGTTGTTTCTTGTCGGGTGTGTTTCACATTCGCATTGACGTATAAGCTTGTTTTTAAATATTTTACTCATAAATTGATTCTTCTACACTACTAGTTGTAACCCAATCATCTGAAAAAAATGTTTTATTTATTTACTAGCAGTAATTTTGAAATCAATAGGATATTGAGATCGACTTTTTAATTACATGTCAAAATTGATTTCCGAAATTCTTAATAGTTTTCTTCAGAATAATGGAAATTTGATGAAAATTATTCACAAATTCAACATAAACTTATTGTTTTCATAAAATTTTTATTAAAGTTTTAAAATAATGAAATTTTTCAAAGTTTTTAAATCGCTAACTAAATAAGTTCTAAATTTATGATCAGTCAATTATGCCCATAAACTTGATGAAAAAAGCTTACCATTAAAAAGAACTGTTTGTGAAGACTTTTGGAATTCATAGTTTATATCATTAGATGACCTTGGTTAAATAAATATTAACAGTCAGCAGTCACTGGATAGCTATTTCATCCTATTTTGAGACTCCCTGTTAATGTATACACACGTTCCCATCAGGGATCGAGCCTAGAACCTTTAGGTCCGGCAGCCAGTATTTCATCTTTAGACCACCACTGAGCTGTAATCGATTTATCTGTGTCGAAATTATGCTGGTAATCAATATTGCCCGGTTCATCCTCCATTATCCTTGATAGGAAACTACCTTATACTAGTTGAACTCTGCTGATCAGACGTTATTTGTAAAACACCGAAATGGAACAATTAGATATCTGTCTAGTGTTTTCCAATTTTCAGTGGCTGTTTAACTAAACTAACAGAATATATATATAATCTTTTCCTCATTTCATATCTTTCTCATTAAAACAAGAAAAAGTTGAACGAACATTCAATTGTTCTTGTTAACTTCCTATTTAATTTGCACAAACATACATCAAAAAATATCGTATTACAATGAATCTTATCATACTAGAACAAATACACAAACGTTTATAAATTTAACATTGAATAAATCAATGTTATCAATAGAAGAAATGGTAGACTTTGTTTTGATCAAATCCTAATTGTGTACATTGTATAAGGTCATTTAAAAGACAGAACAATCGTAAAAAAAAATAAAAATGAGTTGAATTAAATTTCTAATCCTCATTTTCTATAAAATATAAAAGAAAATTTCAGTAAAAAAAAGCTTTCTTTTTTTTTCTTGACTTTTTTTCATTTTCAAACATGAATACAATCGTGTTTATTTAAATAAAAGAGATCATTTAACATAAATAAATTATAACCAGTAGAGTAGAAAATTGAAATATTATGTTAATTTTTCTAAGTTCTGAAATCAAGAATTAGGGTCATACTAGTAGGGACTCATATTGATGTTCACACAGGGGATTGAGAACCTGATACCTTTCGCCTCAAACGCCTGGCTAGCTATCCATTTAGCAAATGAGTCTTATGCTTTCTACTTAGTGGCAATATCGAGACAATCCACTCAGGATACACATTTGTCAACAAAAAAAGCAATCAATAGGATACGAGCAGTTTAGAGTGGGAAAAAAATTGAAGTGAGCATAAATTTTCAACATCTTAATTCTGATAAAGAAATATAACGATGTATATATATTAACTTAGTTATATAAATTAAATCATGATTGGTTGATGAGAGACCACTTGATGTCATTAAAATTATCAACCGATGAAAGATATACATAGATGAATTACATAAAAATATGTTTTATCAATGAGAAAAGCCTCACATCCTCCTAGTCTGTACTTAGTGATAATAAAAAGTTCTGTCATTGAAAAAATATCGTTCTTCATCAAATTGTTTGGCAAAGTTTGTTTTTATTTTCTCAGAATGAAAATATATTTATGATATGAATGAAACAACTTAACAAGAAAGCTTAAATGAACCATATAATTGAAAGATTGAAAAGCTTTACTTCTATCTGAAGTTTGTGCTGTTGTGATGTTGTTCAGAAGAACAATGAAAGCTCCACAAGTAAAACAACCAGCTCAGAGAACAAAATACCACCACAATTTACATACTATAGGCCATGTTAGTGAACTGTAAATTCTAGTTAAAAACCAAGTTGTAAAGTGGTTTCTCATATACTGAACATTCTCAGTTAACCAGATAATGGGGCGTGGAAATAAGTACGTTTCATTTACTAGATCATTATAGTATCCACCCTAATACAAAAGGTCAGATCCAGAGATTTAGTCATTGAAAGAATAGTTTTAATGGGGATTATATAGACTTCAATAACTTTTGTCCAACAAGTTATTCAGTCGACTGAAAAAATTATCTCCAAAAAGTGAAACTGAAGAAGAAATAACTATTGTTGAAAGACGACTGATAAATGATGGTTATTCATTTGCAGTGTTATGCAAATGGTAGTTTTAGCTTGAAGTCATGAATCAATCATTGTTAGACCACTATTAGAAAACTGGAAGCACTGAACGGTCGTTTCATCCTGGTATGGGACTTATCATCAATGCGCATCCACAACTTCTGATAACCGCATGACCTTTGGTCTTGAGCACTGGTGATGAGTTAGTCCCATACCAGGACTAAATGACCGTTCAATGCTTCCAGGTTTCTAATGGTGGTGTGAAAATTATTGATTCATGATTTCAATGCCAAATGATAGTTAGTCGTAAATACGTATCAGCAAGAAAACAGAATGCACTAGCGGTATGAAAATGATCTGATTTCAATAGTGACGAAGCAAACACCAAGATTAATTGCATACTAAAGAATATATTGAAAAGGACTTATGCACCAATAAACTAGTTAAACTATGCCGACTAATTTACTTGTTGAGATATTCAAAAGTGAATAACTACACACTTTCCATTGCCTGTAACAGCATTTACCAGTTTTTCTGTATGCACACAAACACAAATATTGAGAGAACAAGCAAGTGAGTAGTCTTTTAGAAATTAAAACTAAGATATCAACATGTATTTGACAATGAAATCCTCTACCCTCTATTCCGTTAAGGACGAGAAATATGTGTTTTCAAGTTATTCAAAGTTATCAGTAAGCTAAATGGCTTCAAACTTATTGAGTTTACCTTAAAGAATCATTATCACAAAGCTTAATTATAATATATATCTATTCAAAAATATACAGTTGTTGATTTTATATCATTTCGATAACTTTTATTTTCCAAAAAATTTAGTTATGTAATATATCATTTTGTGTTTAAAAATGATTAATCCCTCTTTACTTCATTACTTCTTGTATTTTAAATGAATTTTATGCAGTTTAATTGTGGAATTAGTCTATTTCTTTTTTAGTTGTGATTACGTAACTCTTGAAGTTTACTTTACTAGTAATGTTTCTTCAAGCATCTTAAAACGTTCTTGCGAAATTTCCAAAATTTTTAAAACTTTTTATAATTCGCACATTTATATTGTATTTTTGTACTTAACTTGGTTAATTTATTATAAAGTACATACATCTGTTTTTATTATAATGATTAATGCCGATTCTAGTTTGTAAGCAGCTGAAGAGAATTCATAAAGTAAAAATGAAATCGCATTACCTTACTTAGTCTATTAGAAGCAAACCATAAACAATAAATAGTCTAATATAACATTTCAAGTTCATTCAGTCAGTTACAACGTAGGACTTCGTACGTACGTACATCACTTCAAGTTGCCATACCATATTAGCTCAGAGACGCAATTGTCAGTTCAAATTCAATAGTGATAGCGATAGTAGAAGTATTAGCAGTAATCGGGAAGGTTAGTGTTGTACTCGCTTCTAGGTACGCTTAAAACTATTACAGGTTCACCTTAGTTGAATAAAGAGAACAAAACAACGAACCAGAGTCTAGATAGGCTACTGTGATCCGACTGTCCCAATTGTACCAACGAGAAGTCTTGATATAGCATAGAAAGTGTATTCTACAAACACTCAGACGGCACACACTACATCCAGGCACACAAATCGCGTTTATTTATACTCCATAGAGACGTCCTTGGGAGAGTCACATAATAGCACACTAAAATAACGCAGTAACCAATCACAGCCAAGGATTCTCCTGGTGGGAAAGGTGATCTCAAGGTCAACTGATCGGCCTATGAAATAAATCCAAAATAAAAATATTTATCAATCGAGTTCTCGATATCTAACATCCCCGAAAATTAGGGTTTGAAGATATAATTTGAGAAGTATAATTTCTATGTAAGGATGATTGAATAACTAAATCACTATTGTTTTATTGGTGAAGGTTTGTAATTTGCCGTTGTCCATATTCAGTTTCTTCTTCTATATTCCTAACCAGAGGGGATCAACTCTATATATTACAGTGTCACAAGTCTTCAACATATCTAACACATGATTAACAAAAGAATCCAAGATTCAAGTTTTAACCCATTTGTGATACACTATTTACATCAAACCAAAATAGATAAATTCGCTTCCAACTACCAAAAATGAAATAGTTCAAATCCACATTACTAATCATATACAGGTCATAGCTTATAAATAAATAACTTAGTGGTTATCTGGAATTAGTAAGTCTGTGGGTAATGCGTTGTCGTTAGAAACAAAAAATACAGGGTTCTAGTAGAGAGATGGATATTAACACTAAGATGTGCATCCATATAGGATTAAACTCATAGCACGTATTCTCCTAATAGACACAATCCATTCATCCGGAAAAATTTTCTATTGAAAACTAAGTTCCTTCAGGGATCTAAAGTAGCATCAGTTCGTGATGTAACTGCAACAAATACCGTTAAGCTATTCACGCTTTTTCTAATACTCTGTAAACCCAGTATTATATAAAACTGTTATTTTTTGCATTATTACAGACTCAGTTCTTAATTATCACTTAATGAGTGAATCCATTTAGTTAATTAAATCCTTTACAGTGTTTAACCGTAAACAATCTTTTTACATAAAATGCCCAACAAACTTATTTATCATTCAAAAACTAACACGGAATATAAAGCAACTTCAATACAAGAAACCCTCTCATAACATTGACAGTTAATTGAATTTTTGTCATCACAGAATTATGAAAACTGTTAGGTTTCATTGAAACCGTGAGTCGAACAATGTTAGATCACCATTAGAAAACTGGATACAAGGGACAGCTGTTTTTCCCTAATAAGTGACCCATCATAAGTGCGCACTGATGAGCCCGAAAGTGATCAATGGATAAGATAGCTCGATATTATGAATTGGTTGAAGTTAAACATTTAATGCTGAATTACTGGTCTAAAGCTTAAGCTTTCGCGAACAAGACCCTAGGTCTTTAGATTGATTCCCACTTGTGAAGATTGTGGATGTGCACCGCTGATGAGTCTTATACTAGTAGGAATAAAAGGCACTTTAATGCTTCCAGGTTTCTAATGATGGTCTGACTCTAACCGATTCATGATTTCAATGAAACTGAATAATTTTTTTCCACATCAAAAAGCATACGTTCACAAAAAAAAGGGATTGATAAGTAAACATGTATTTTTATTATTTAAAAACTGTATAACATAGTGTATATAAACAAAATTTCTAAAATTGTTTATATACTGTTTATTTTAAATATATATTTAATTTCATGTATTATTATCCATATGTACTTACTAGTCGGTATTTTAAAAAAAATGAGCAAAGATTTTTAATTAACTTTTTATCTAAAACTATATAATAAAACAAAATCTTTCAAATTAAATTGTTCAATTCCAAATTATATATAAATTGATTTATTTTGTAAGAATCAGTGAAAATCCACATCTAAGTTTATAAACAATGTGTGAAATTTCACTACTGTTTCTATCTCAGTAATAGATAAGAATATTTTATTACCAAAGAATATTATTTATGATTATTGTATATTTTTATTATAAGTGAGAGTTTCTTTGAACGCGCTGAATTTAAGATAGACAGGAATTAAAAAACCGAAAGTCAATGAATATCTGTCAATAAACCAATCAACAGCGTAAGTACATCAGTTCGAGTTGCCATACCACGTTAGCTTAGAGATGTAAATGTCAATTCAAATCCTATAGTAGTAGAGCTAGTAAAGGTATTAGCAGTAATCGGAGAGATTATGGTTCGAAGATATTATTCAAGGTGTAGAATCTATTGAAATAAACTTGAAAAAAAAGGAGATAACGCGATGAGGAATTAGGAAGTTTAGGATTTGAGAGAACACAATGCGCCATTACAAACGACTTTGAGCCATGTCATTCAAGGTCTCTAACCATCGATTACTATCATGACAACTGAAAAATGGGACCCTTTAGCAGTGCACATCTAAGACTCGACCATGAATTAAATAGCTAACGTGTTACCTTTAGACAAATAAGTTGTTGAAAAGATTTTTTTTGTATTTCAAACTTCAATCAGTTCACTGTATTATGTGTGTTAGGAATAATAGATCCCCAGAACTCGCTTCATAAATGCCTTATTTTGGATTTCACGTTCGCCAGCATGGGCTGATCAGTTGACCTTGAGATTTCATTTCTCACCAGGAAAATCAATGGCTGTGATTGGCTGCTGTGTATTTTAGTGTGCTATTTTTGTGACTGTCCCAAGGACGTTTCTATGATGTATAAATAAACCAGATTTGTGTCCTTGATTGTACTGTGTGATTGCTGGGTGTTGTAGAATATACTTTCTATGCTTACCAAGACTTCTGTTTTGCAGTTTTGGGATTCAAGCTAGCCTACCTGGACGCTGGTAATTGTCTCGTTCACGTTTATCCACTAAGGTGAACTCGTAATAGCTTTAAGCGTACCTATTGACGAGCGTAACAATGTGATAATCTCCTGTTAATATCAATGATACCCTATCTCGCAATTGACATGATTGAATTTTGTCGATCATTAATTTTCACCTGAATACAGAGAATAATCTTCATAGTTATCAGTTAGTAAGCATAAAATGATTGATGGTAAATCAATTCATGATTAGGCAATCTTATAAAATCACCATTCGTTTTATGAAATAAAATTTTAAATCTTAAACCAATAAAATATAAAAAATTAATATTTATATTCAAATAAGAGGCATTTATCTACGCTTCCATGTGTATGAAAAAACAATAATTCAGAAATAAATAAGAAAACCATCGCGTTTTGCTCAACAAGTTGTTTATTTGAACGCTTTTTAGGTGAAATAATATCATGCCGGAGACCTTGAGCTATTCTAAAAGAGTTTATTTCAGATGGGTTTTTTTCATACATTGGGTAAACAGATAGACAAGAATGGAGAACGTAAAAGCAAAGCGAAGAGAAGTGAAGCGGAGAATGATGCTGAGCCAGCCCAATATGATAAGGCATGACTGAATATTAATAATTAGACAAAAATAAGCTAAGTGGATAATCTTCAGAGACCATGCAAATACTCCTGAAGATATCTGTAATCTCATCAAGTACGGTCAATTATTTTTACAGATATGATGCACACCAGGACTAGGTGTTTTTTGTACATTGACATTCTAGAGGTTAGGCATGCGCCTGCAAGACCGAAGGTCTTGGGTCCGAATCTTGCAAGTAATGGGAGTTGTGGACGCACACTAATAATGAGTTCCATAAGCATAAATATAATGTAATGAACTTTTATTGATCATCTCCATAACAGTTTCATGTCAACTAGAAAATTATTCAAACTAGACAGAAATATGCATTGAACAATCAACTTCAATGCATAATCAAACAACTAGAGCTTATTATTATTTCAATTGAATATTTTAAAATAAAAAGATGATCACTTCTATAAATAATTTTATAGAAATTGCCGAACAAATGAAAAAAAGCGTCAGTACATCAAGATCTATCGTACCCACTCAGTTGGTAACGAAGTAAATGGTTCTCACTTTTACCTTGATAGTTCATTGACATCACCTTTTTATTAAAATCACATAAAATAATTTTGCAAAACAATTTCTTCTAATTAAGTTATTTCTAGATTTTTGTCACAATTAGAAATTGTACATCCAGTAGTCAGAAGAGTTATTTGAAGTATACCCTTTAACCTAAAAAAAAACTATATTTCACCTGGTGATTAGTTTTTCCGCATACTTTAGTTTTACCAGCTGGAGAATTTCCATAAGTTCTCTACCTTTTATAAATAAATTGTTTCAGATAGTAAAGCCCATCATAAATTTTCGAAAAGTATTCCATCTGATCATGAAATAAATAGCTTTCTACTTAAACGAATGAATTCTTAAAATCGATTAACTGGAATGCATTTGAAAATGTAACAAATAGTCTTTAGAGATCCTAAATGTATATAAAACTAATTAAATTATCCTCAAGAAAACTCACTAAAAGTGAGTTTTTAAGATTGAGGAATTTCAAACGTTTCTTCAAAAGAAAAATAATTGTTTACTTTAGATAAGAATAAACACTGGCATGAAATTTGGATACAGAGTTTTCTGTTGATCATCTTCAATCAGCTAACATCAGAACATCAAGTCTATGATAGAATTTAGTTAATACTTGTTAGGATATTCATCAAATATCTTAAGAGAACTATTTTTTTTTGGAAGTCTAATTCTATTGGTCAATTCCTACTGGTCAATATTATGGTCGTCCTAACTGTCAATGTCACAGACGTCATTGTTGTTTCCTATTTGACCTAACTGTATAAATATGCATTATCTGTATAGATTATTATTCCTTCATTCCTTCTGTACTCGACCCCCATGAACAACTCCATCTAACGGTGTTATGTTCTGATATATTGGAGATTTGGGGTCGTACTGGAATAACTGAATTTGGTCAGTCGGTAGGATTTCGAATAGCTACATAGCAGCATTATAACAATACTAAAGTAATAATTAATGATAATCAAGGTGTTATTTTTGCAATGTAATCCCATGCATGTGGTTAAAATAATGACTTTTCATCTAATAACGAATAACTTTACTCATTAAATGTTCATATAGATGAGTGAAATTATTAGTGTACAGATTGTAAATTTGCTCTATCACCGAAATAATTAATTTCATGCTTTTCTAAAAAATACTTCTACTTTTTTATTTACATCTCATTACATTATCCATATTTCATTGATATAATGTAATAGAAATTTATGCGATATAAATTATAATGTATTTTGTAAAACAAAAGCTAGTTTGCATAAAATAATCTGTTTAATGAAACGCGAATTTATGTAACATGTTGAAGTAATAAGTGTGGTAGTTTATGACGACATAATTTTTACCATTTTTAAATAATTGATATTTTAATTCTGTTTTCTTCTTTCTTCATGGGATTAAAACAACTGACTCTATACACGACAGCTTATTTATTGTATTTTCAACTTTGATGAATTTTTATAAAATTGAAAAATTCATAAATGCATTTTTTCAACTGAAATGTTTTGATGAAAACTGTTGGTAGAGTTAGATTCCTAAAATTCACTTGATTAAGGTCCTAGTTTTGGATTTTACGCTTTCGCGCTTCGGCTGGTCAGTTGACCTTGAGATTACAGTTCCCACACAGAAAATCCATGACTATCATTGGTTGATGTGTTATTTTCGTACTCTACTTTTGTGGCTCTCCCAAGAACGTTTCTATCATGTATGAATAGACTCGATTTGTGTGCTTGTCAACCTCATATTTTATGGGTGCTTGTAGAATATACTTTCTACGCCGTATCAAGACTTCTTCCTCTATTTAGTGGGGCCTTTAGACGCTCGGATTAAACTAGCCTATCGTGTCACTGGATCATTTGTCTTCGATCTCGTTTATCGACTAAGGTGAACTCGTAATAGTTTCAAGCATATCAACTGACGAGCATAACAAAAAATCGATAGCTTCCTTAAGTTAGCGAGGTACAAACATTTAGATGTTTCAATGTTTTGTCTTTAATCTTTTTAGGGATATTAATAGTATTGATTATGATACCCAAGAATTTTCTAGTCTATTTAGCATAGGAAAGTTATTGTCTTAGCAAAAAAAACCATCAACTCCCCAAAAACAAGCAACAGAGCTTTAAACTCACTGTTTGCTTGCAAATATTCAGGAAGTTACGTAAGGGAAAAGACTGCGAATTGTTTTGCTAAATTTAATTACTTATTTTATTGATGTAAAAATAGCTTATGAGTAGAAAAAAAATTTCAACCAAAATTTTACTTCTCAAATATATATGACATAAATTGCATGCAGAGAATTTCATAATGCAGTAAACTTATCCATATTAAGTAAACCCATTATTATTACTATTATTATTATTATTATTATTATTATTATCATTATTAAATAGATTAGTGTACATTTTCATTCACTCTCTTGACAACACAATGCTTTAATGGAAATTAAAATATACTTATTTCAGACATTATTTACTAGTAGCATTTTATCAGATAACCAAGAACAATAGTAAGTAGTAGTATGTTATGTTTTTATTCATAAAAAATAATGAATAATTAGTCTGTATGTTTCTTTAAGATTAGTTTTTAATTGACCGAATTCATAAGTTAAGAAGTGGTAGTTTGTTAGGTTGTGCTGAAGAATTTTTACATTCATTGGCTTATAAGCTTAACCACACATGGTAACGAAACTATCACAAATTGATTCATGTTCATAGTCAGTTCAGAAAAACAATCTCTTTCATCCATATTGAACGAATTGATAGGATTTAAGGAATATGTCTAGAAAGATATACTTAAGTTTTCAGCATATTATCTACGGTTCATTGTTTCCTCAAAGTTTAAGTAACCAGTCAGTAATGCTGAGATTCTGATTAGGGATAATACGTAGAACTTGCAACTCGATTTATATTTGTTACATAATCTTAACTGTCTACACAAATGTACTGTTATTTCTAACAGTACAGAAGTTTTTCAGACAGTTAACAATGCTTCGATGGAGTCATGAATTCAACTTACAAAACAGTAAATTTCAGTCTTATTTGATATACCAAACTGAGAAAACACCATGCTAAAGGGTCTTACGTAACATAACTGGAAATCGTTTGTGATAACATAAATATTAAGATTTTGTCATTTCCATCAAAATCCTTGAGCTTATTGTTACTTCATACATTTTATTCATGATTTTTCAACCACATTTTTGATATTTCAGTTAACCATTATCATTTAGGCAGTCAAGATTAATAACCTTGGTCTTTCACTAGTTTATTTCGTTTAGTTGAAAGACATGATAATACTTGATGATTAATATTTACACATTTTCGGAACCCTTGAACCGATCAATGTTAGACCACCATTAGAAACCTGGAAGCACTAGACGGCCTTTTCGTCCTGGTATGGGACTCCTCAGCAGTGCGCATCCACGGCTCCTTCACCTCGCAGGATTCGAACCCAGGACTTTCGGTATTGTGCGCGAACGCCCTGACCGATAGACATCTGCGCCGGTATCTAACGGTGTTAATGTCTAACTTGACCAAATTCATGGAGTTGCGCAACCTCATACACAGTCTTCGGTAGTTACTGTCTACACCTGAACAGGTTGAACTTCACTGGTCACGTCTTCCCCCACTAGAACTCGGAGAAGATTTCTCACGAAGCTAGTCACTAGTGAGCACAGGTAATTTGCATTACGGGGTTGTTGTGAAGATTATTAAGTTACACATTTTTGAAACCATGAACCGATTAACATTTATCCAACATTAATAATAATAATCGATCATTTGGTGTTTGATGAAAATTCAAGAAAAATATCCTGGTATTATTTAGTTAGACTAAATATGATTATCATTTCAATTTTTGAGTTGAAACAAACTTATACAAAATGATTTCAATTCCAGTGTCTATATTAGAATTCGTTTCTCATAAATCCATACACAAGTTCTTTAATTGTATATTCTCATGTCACAATAGATTTAAGGTTGCAGAGAGAAAGATAAACATTTGATGCCAATATAGTATTATTTACCAGTTCAAGTATTTATCGATCCAAAGATAATCATTGAAGTGGATAGTAAACAATGAAATAAAGCAATTGCCCACCCAGAGGTATTTTTAACTATTCATATGCATACATAACTGTACATATATGTACAGTTATCATCACCATGTGTACATCAATAATGTGTGCTTTAATTTTAAGACAGCTAGTATTTTTTTAAGGTCATAATACATAGAATGATGAAGAAAACTTATGACTATTTAGTTTTTTATTTACAAAATTTTTTTATCCCATTTCAATGGATTTTTTTTTTCAACATCAAGTTAACTTCTTTTCTTTTTTTTTATATGCTTTTACTTAAACAGTATGTATGTATGTATATATAAGTGAACTGAAACAATTGACCTTATTTAACATAATATGATGTCGGAGAATACATATTCATTTATATATATTATTCCAATTATTATCTATTTAAACGTTTTGCCTTATAATTGTTACCATCAAAGTAGTAATCTAATTTAATTAACAAAGAGAAAAAGACAGTTTCATAAATCAATCGATAATTATTGTTTAGTTAAGGAGGTTTTATGGAGATTTGGTTGTATTCATCGTAGACAGAATGTATAGGGTTCGTAATTTGCAGCAGAATTACAAAAGAGTCCTTTATTATAAAGAGGAAGGTGTTTAATGCCGTATGGTTATCATTGGCACCTCAACTAAGATTACTGTTCGACAAATACAGTTAAGAAATCTCTGTACCAGAACATAATGTTTATATGAGCACACGGGTTAGTGAAGATTATTCATTTTGAATGCATTTTACACAATAAACTGAATATAGTGCACTGAACCACTTTTAGCTATTGTCCTTCAAGAACTTACAACCGTCTGTCCACAAATAAACAAACCGAGGCACTTCTTTATAGGTATACTTTCAGGAATATGAGTTAAAATCCAGGCGATTTGAAGATACATGATTTGATAATTAGCGAGATCATAGATGGAGACTGCCGAAAAAAGTTTAAATCTTGATTTCTTGTACATTTTTCGTGAAATATCAAATTCTCTTTTGCAAAACGTTACCAATAGCGAAGTTACTTAACCTGTAGCTAAAACTGTGACTTTTATTTAGGAGAATTCGGAGACTGTTAGAAAAAATTCTACGTAGTTTATTATAGCAATAAAAATGAGTGTGTGTCACACTTATATCTGTTATCTTCATTGTAATATATATATAATTTTTCTTATGGTAAAGCATAATATTCACAAGCAAAACGTCAAAGTAGAAATCAATAAAGAACAAATTAAAGATTCATCTCGAAGAATTTAAATGATGCAAAGTGCATTTTCAAAAGTTTAAATTCCCTGTATTATTCTGTTATTTATCAATCATGCTGGACTATAATACACCAAATTCGTTTAAGTAAATCTTTTGTGGATAACTAAGAAATTTTCAGTTAAAATTACATTATAATATCTCACATTTGTTAACTAAATGAACAAAACAAAGACTTAATATCTAAATATAACACACTCGAACAATGAATGCTTCACAGTTGATCTCACTCAGAATAAACGAGGCAAAATTCTTGAATCTATTAGTTGTTAATAGTGGGATTCAGATTATGTCTGTTAAAGCATCTGAACTTTAGTAACGTGATGTATCTAATCTCTATGATAACTGATTACAGATTCAATCATTTAGTTGGTCGCCATTCATGAATTTATGTGTCATTATAACAAAAAGATGAATCATGCATATACATATCAGAAAATGCTACATTGTTTGGTCACAAATAATTCATATAAATATCCCAACATACTACTGATCAGGTTTAAACTATAAATCAATCAAATTCCAGTGTAAGATATTTATTTATTATATTATTCTACAATTTCATTTATATACTATTAAACAAACTTGTTCAAATTCAAGCCTTTAAGATGACTAGCAGTTTATAAGTGTATGAGATATAATATTTACTGTATTAGTTACTTCTAGCTTTCAGTAAACACTGCATTTACTTTTAAAGAGTTTTGCCATAAAACTGGCTTAAAGGCATTTTTGATAAAAGACCATAAACCAAAGATTGCATAATGATTAATAACCAACACACAAGCAATATAACTTATAACCTTATACAAAACCTTGAAGCAAGTTGCTAATTAACTCATTATACATTCAAATTTTCATATTTTACTATTATTAAGATGTGAATTGCTAACTCCTATAAGAATTATAACTGTTCCGCAAAAACTAACGAACTAGAACCTTTGACAAACGAAAAAATATTTATTTCATGAAAAAGGATTTCATTGGACAATACCCTTTCAGTATATATATATATAAAAAAGTTTTAAAATAATAACTTACGATTGCAGCCCAAGTCATGACAAGTAAGAAATACAGGCTTTGAAGGCAAGATTCTGCCCTGAAAAAAGAGAATTAAAATGACCAATAAAGGATCATTCATATATTTAGGTAATAATAATTGTAACAACTGTTTCATTTCAAAGCTGATTATGTCTTTACTAGCATATTTTTGAAAAGCTGAGTAAATGTAGACCACAGCTATTAGTTATTGTTCAGATAGTCTGTCAGCTTGATTAAACAACAACAAAATTTTATATTTTAAACTTTTCGAAGACATAATATTTATCATATATACTCTATGTTGTAAAAAACTTTTAAAACTTATGCAATATGGTTCAACTAAAGCCAAACGCAAAGGATGAGGTTATATGTAATCCAATTACATAGACAGTATTAATTCTTACCCAATCACTAAAATGTACTTGAAATGACTAAATGGAAAGTAAGACGGCCGTACAAATAGTAACAAAATATTACCTTCTAAACTAAAATTTGCCTAATGTTTGTGGAACTAATCATTCAAGATGACCTCATCATCTGTAACTACGTAAAATTTCATTTATCAAACTATAGGTAACCTACATTCTGAAGAACTAGATGGCTTTAATACCTTCAATTTTTGACGTTCGAGGATTAGTTTACATCAAATATAACATGATTTATACCTAAACACTTCCAAGCTCAAAAATTATAGAGTAATCGATAAAATATTGGTTAAATTTTAAAAAATATGTTAGGTTAGCAATTCAGAAGGTCAACAAGTTCTTCAGGAGTCTGATATGATTCATCCTATGTTTCCAAACTAAATGATGAACCGTTTATTCTAGGCACTAGACCAGTCGATTATTTATGACTAACTGATTAAAACCCAAATAAAAGATTGGATCGTTAAAATATTTACAGAGATTACGTACAGTATGTTTGATTTGAATATAGTACTTGTTCTTTTCTAGACAAGTTTTAACTCTTGCATTTTTCCGGTAGAGACAAAAATGATACTAATCACAGTAGAATATGTAATTTGACAAGCTTTTATGTTGAAACTTCCCAAACAATAAATACTGAATAGATGAATGTAACTTAGTAAGGCAAGTGGAAGAAACTTTGAGATTCTATCCTATTAAACTGCATTTGACTTAGACAAAAAGTTTACATACCGATTGGAAAATCACAAAAATGATATGGAGTATGCTCCATATTCTATACCTGCAAAGCATTATTGTTTATAGAATGAGATTTGTACGAGAGGAAAAACCATGGTGTATATCTTATTGAAATACGGAGCAAAATTATTTTTGGACTGTTTAAGATTTACTATTCAGTTTCTATATCTAGCTTTAAATTATTTTTACCAAAGTTTCGTTTCTATTTTTTCCTCATCCGCGACCACCTACCATATTTGTGCTTATTTTGATTTTGTTGACTAATTTACATGTTAAGTGGGACATACGTTGGTTTTAGTTGCTAATAAGTACTTTATAATTGAAATTCGGATGTAGAAACTTGTGTCTTTTACGGAAGTTCAACATTCTTTTCCTATAGATTTTGAATAAATAGAGCTAAGCACTTGTTAACTTGCAACGAAATCCACCGGATTCATAGATCCAACCTTGATTCAGAGAATATTCATCAAAAAGCAGTACATTAAGAGCTTTTAATCTATCGAAATCAGAACTTTAGTTTTTCAATCACCTATTCCAAAATGAAACTCAGATCATGCATAGCTGGTCACAATTTAAAGATTTAGTGTATTATAATCTTTTAAGTGCACTTTTAAGGACAAGTTTAAGTTTACTTCATGTTTTCATAGTGATAACAACTGATTTTAACATTATTTATCCAATATTTTGTATAACGTAACGTTACTGCATGTTTTCTGCACACAACAAATTTAGTTTCTAAAACTTCTTGTTATGTGCGACAGCCATCTAATTTAGTACTTTTTAAATCTTAAGAAGGTAATTACTGCTTTTATTCCTAAAAAAATATTTCATGTATAGTTAGTTAGTTATATTTTAAGGTAGCAGAACTAGCAACGGCATCCAGTTCTACTGAAATCAATAAAAATCCTTTTCTTTAAGCAGTGCATCTATAATTATCCAGTCACTACAAGATAATAATTATGTACTTTAGAATGGAGGTTAAATTCTGTGTGAGCATAAACAATTATATGCACCGCCGTAATTGATAAGACGCCAAACAAAGTTTGATAAATATTAGATGTCAAAGATCTGTTACTTACACGCCCAGAATTTTCTTTCTCATTTAGAAGAGAGCATAAACAAACATTTTAAAAAAATAACATGGATTTACTTACAACCTCCATTACCTAAAATCATAATTTTCGGGCTGAATTTAAATCAATGGCTTGGTAGATTTTAGTCAGAAGTTGCTATGGTCGTACATCAGTATTGTTTAGTATAGTTGCTGTACATTATGATGTATAATAGTAGAAACTACCAACTCAACTACGTCTTGTCATTAACATTAAAACTAATTAAAAATTATGATTAAATATATAATAGGTTTTAATTAAGTGATGAGAAAGAAACAAAATGAAATAACTTCATGTAATTTTGACCGAATCTTTGTTCCAGATATATAACGCTTTGCAACGAAACGTATGGATTTAGGTTGCGCACACTCATAAGATGTAAATCAAAAATGTTTAAGATACAAAATTTATTTATACAATTGCAATATTCATATCTTATAAAATGGCTTTCAACTAAATATATCCTACCTGGACAAACACATTTAATTGACACACTTCTGTATCAATAACTTGATGCTGAAAACAACAGAACATAAAACTGTATTATTTGATATACTGTTTCATTTGCCATTCCTATTCCAGCCATTTTTGGGAAAGTTAGTTTATATCTTTCCACAAAGCAGCAACAAGTAACAAATTTAAAAAGTGAGCTAACGTTGGTTCTGTTTTACTGAATCAATAAAACAAACACTTTGACAAACTATTTATCAGCTAAATTACTGTGATTACTTTCAGAAAGGAAAAGTAACTTTCGGTTTTCAGCCAAAAAATCTTCCTCTGACCCTTGACAGTTCTAAAAACAATACTGGATTTCGTCCAAAATATGACCAACTTACTTCGGAAGCCTTAAACCCCAGGTCAAAATTTCGCATTGAGAATAAGTATTGTGCTGTAGCTACTCAAAGCTGACTTAAAATAAGGCGAAACCTACATCTCAAGACTCATAACTTGTCATATTTTGTATATATTCTATTCATGGTTCGCATATTTAATGCCAAATAGCTTAGGATAAGTAATGTCATAATACCATATGTAAATAACAGTGAATCTACAGATAATATTTATTTATAACTCTTAGTGGAGGACTGTGAGACTTAGATAAGCCCTAGTAAAATCACCTACCAATTCGAAAAGCTTCTAAATCAAGTAACATCAGCAGACATGGCATAGTGTGATGGGCGTCTTGATTGTAGAAGATAAGTAATATGAAATAGTCATTTGCATACTATTGAGTAACGTATGCAACAGCGTCATCACTCATCGCATCTATAATCTCTTCTCCCCAACAAACTAAGCTATTTTTGTCAACTTCTATTTGTTATAGCCGGTCAGTAAAATGGTTGTTTCCCCTGGATATCGGAAGTACGTTATAAATGTTAGATATTAACTACGAGATGTGACTTCAATGTATGCTAGTAAGTTGCAACACTGTGTTCCCAGATTGAGTAAACTAACCACCAACATTAATGATAATCAAGTCAATCAAGATGATCAAGATTCTGGTTTGAATGCAGTAAGAATGAAATTAAAACCAGAGGTTTACCCCTTCTTTGTGCAATTTGGTGCCTATAATTAGGGTGCCTAATCTCTCTGGATCGCATAAAGCGAGAAAATTTCGGAAGTTTTCATAGTCCTATATAAATAATGATGTCACCACGTAAATACAACAATACTATGGTGACTTATGTATAAGAGGCATAGTGAAATAATACATTATCCTTAGGTTGAATTCGTCGATATAAGCGTTGCAAGAGAAGTTCGAAATATAAGAACTATCTGTTGTGAACATCACTAGTTCATAGGGTTCCGAATTCATTTGTTTTATTTAGGTCTTGGAACTTATTTCTTTACATCTTTAACCTTGGTCGCATCGGTTTCGCAATTCTGAATAGTTATTTTCGGAAATTAGTTTTGAGATGATGGAGAAAATTTGTAGCTCAGGTGGATGATTGTGGTGGTATTTCGTTTTCTGGGCTGGATGTTTTGGTTGTGGAGCTTTCATTGTTTTTCTGAACAACATCAGAAAAAGCTTCAGATAGAAGTGAAGCATTCGAATTTCTCCAAGTCTGACCTGTAGCTTGTTCTGCTAACCTCCATCTTGTTTGGTTGCTGTTGACCTTAAGTCTGACGTTGTTTGCACCTTTTGTTTTGACTGTATCCCCCTTTGATCTGTTTCCTGATCCCATGTCACCTATGATTTTCCTGATTGGTTGATAAACTGGGTCAATGTCGATGTGTTTGTTGATTGCTGATTGACCTGAGTGCTAAGCTTCTAAAAATTCTCTAGTGTTCTTTTTCCTCCTCGTATCCAGTATTTCCACATTGTTCCGATCGAATGTATGTCCATTATTGTCGGTGTATACTGATATAAGCGAAGAATTGTCGTTGCGTTCGACCGCTAACTGGTGTTCACGTAAACGAAGCTGAAGAGGCCGTCCATTTTGTCCTATGTTATGTTTTTGGAACAAATACATACAGATCTTTGCAGTAAGTTTTGTTACAATTATTTCTAGAACAACGCTTTCGGCTGAATGCTCGTAGGTTACGAATAAACTTTTCGAATCTGAATATATTTTTGCGCTTTTGCTATTTGGGTCATAATAATAAATAAATTGATTGTCCGTAACTAAAGAACAAACAGGGGCAGAATTTAAACATAGCACGAAATGTAGAATCCAAACTGAGTTTTGGGTTTAGGAATATTTGTTCAGGAAGTTTAGATACGCGCCTTGCCCAGTTTAAATCCAAAACAAGTGATCTGTGTAGGTAACGGTTCTATTATTGATCATAAATATAAATATACATCACTGCCTGAACAATGCTACTGCTCCTATTCCTTCAATTAAAAACACAGAGTCTTTCCAATTCTAGAAGAATGCTCCAATTCCACTCTGAATTACACACTTCCAGTTCGTATAATCGCACTAACCGCCAGCGGAACAAAGTCTATATGGCTGTCGCCATTATTAAGTATCAACTTAAACAATATAATTGTTGGGGATGTTAGATCCCCAGAACTCGCTTCATAAATGCCTTATTTTGGATTTCACTTTTGCCAGCATGTGCTTGATTGCATAGTGATTGCTGGGTATTGTAGAATATACTTTCTACGTTTATCAAGTCTTCTGTTTCGCAGTTTCGGATTCCAGGTAGCCTACCTGGACGCTGGTAATTGTCTCGTTCGCGTTCATTGACTAAGGTGAACTCGTAATATCTTCAAGCGTACCTAGTGACGAACATAACAATGATGCAGTTTGGAAAGAAACAGAAACCCAAAAAAGGCATAAAAGTAGAAACTACAAAAATAATACAAATATTATCACCCCAAAATGGAATTGAACAGTTTACTAAAATGTAGAACTGAAAGAATCAATAAGAACATATTACAGATGTAAACATTGGGGGATTTTTCGAAACAAAGCCTTCCGAAAACGATTCTACACAACATCCTTTGGTAGGTCCGCAAACGCTGCTTCGATGTTGAGTGGGTTTGGTGGAGGTGGTCGATTCTTGGGCTTTTCAAAGTGCTGTACCCACTAGTTTCTCTGTACTTTGATGTTGCTGATTGCTTCGCCTTCTTTGCTTTTCACTAGTCGTTCTGGTTTACGATAGTTTCCAGCAACCTTCTTTGTTGTATCTGTTATGGCGGGCACTTAAAGAAGATTGACTATCTTCTAAAACTGTTTTTTCTGCTTAAGATTCATTATTTTTGGTTGTATACAAAGTAAGCATTTTATTCCTATTATTGTGACGTTGCTCTTATCCTATACTCTTGTTTGAGACATTAACTGTTGTTATATCATTTCTCATTTATGAACTATAGTTAATTGACTGCTATGCGTTACCCCAGTTCACACTCACTATTACTGTTATTTTGTATTGATGTCAGTTTTCTAATTGGTTTACGATGCAGTCTGATTTTGCATGTATATAAAGGCATGATTGAAATAATAAAAAAAAACGATCTGATCTGATCTGTCTGTCTGACTCATAAGTCGTTGTTTTTCCTCTATTTCCGTGGGGCTGGTAATTGAGAGGCTGACGTGTCTGTACAGTGATTAGCGATCATCAAGGTCATTGTATAGATTGCACAAACACAATAAACTGGCGACGGTTTTTGAAGTGGATCCAACCTACGCAGTCATTGATCATTAATTCTGCTACAATTTATTAGCCAATCAGCATTCAGTGTCATAAAGCGGATTTAAAAAGAAATCAATATGACTATCACATTCGAGCAAATGAAATTATGTCTACAGCAGCAACAACAGCAATTCCTAGCCTCTCAAGAACAAATGCTGGAGTCATTAATGTCAAAATTTGCTATCCAGTCCAGAGTAACTACTGAAGAAAAAGGAATAGAGTTATCACTCAGTTCAGTTCCAGAATTTATTTTTGATGCAGAGAATGGCCATACATTTGAATCATGGTTCGGTAGAATCGAAGATCTTTTTCAAGTGGAATATAAACATATAGATGACGCGAAGAAGGTGCGTTTATTAACACAAAAACTTGGTCAGCATGAATATTCTAAATACAAGAATTATATCCTCCCACGACATCCAAGAGATCTGACATTTAATGAAACTATTGACATTTTAAATGCGATATTCTGTGAACCAGCATCTTTATTTCATATTCGTTATAAATGCCTTCAATTGACAAAAGATGCAGATGAGGATTATTTGTCTTATGCAAGCAGAATTAATCTACAAGCCGAACGTTTTAAATTAAACGCATTGTCAAATGATCAGTTTAAATGTTTATTATTTGTTTCTGGACTCCAGTCACCAGCAGATGCTGATGTTCGAACAAGATTGCTATCACGCATTGAGCAAAACGATGACATGACACTACAGATGGTAACGTCAGAATGTCAACGACTGGTCAACCTCAAAAATGATACGAAGCTTGTAGAGACCAAAGGTAATGCTTCACTAAATTGCAATATCCATGCTGTCAAATCCAACAAAAGTAAGAGTGTTCCAATGAATGATCAACGTCAAACTAAATTATTCAAACCGTCTTCGAAGTGCTGGTTTTGTGGATCTTGGCATTTCGCGAGATTTTGCCGTTATAAACGTCATAAGTGCAACATTTGCTATAAAGTTGGTCATAAAGAAACAGTCTGCCGACAACAGAATTATTTGAAATCTGGACGACGCATAAAGTTTCCCCGGAATCATAAGAGTTCCATACGTAGTATATATTCGACATTCACGTGTAATCTTGCTGACAAAAGAAGATATGTAGATCTATTAGTTAATGATGTTCAGATTCGTTTGCAGTTGGATACAGCATCTGATATCACACTTATTTCTAAGAAAACTCGGGAATTGATGGGTTGCCCCCCATTACTGCCTACTGAACATACAGCGCGTAATCCATCTGGAGATATTCTAAAACTCGTTGGGATGATAAATTGTGCTGTTAAATTCGGAGTACATTCTTTTACTGGAACTTGTTATTTAACAAACAGACATGATTTAGATCTTATTGGTATTGATTGGATTGACAAATTAAATCTTTGGAAGGTGCCACTAGACGCAGTGTGTACATTGAAAGATCCACATATTCCTAAAAACCTACCTGTATTAAATGTTACATCAAACAACAACGTCTTGACTACAGCTCATCTTTTTGAAAAGCATTCGAATGTATTTCAAGATATTTTGGGATGTTGCAATATTGGTAAAGCCAAATTATATTTACGTCAAGGAGCTACACCAGTTTTTCGTCCAAAACGGCAGGTACCCTAAGCCTCTATCGATAGAGTTGATAAAGAACTTGACCGATTAGAAAAGCTTGGGGTTATACAACCTATTACTTTCTCATCATGGGCAGCTCCGATTGTTGTCGTTCAAAAAGCTAACGGTACTGTTCGTCTATGTGCTGATTTCTCTACTGGATTAAATAATGCTCTGCAAAATCATTCATATCCATTGCCATTGCCCGAAGATCTATTCATTAAACTCAATGGTGTACGTTATTTTGCAAAACTGGATTTATCTGATGCCTATTTACAAGTAGAAGTTGATGATGATTCTAAGCCTTATCTAACAATAAATACTCATCGTGGACTTTACCAGTACAACAGACTACCTTTTGGTGTAAAGCCAGCGCCTGCTATTTTCCAACAGTTAATGGACATTATGATATCAAATCTTGATGGTGTTGCCGCTTATCTTGATGATATTATTGTTGTGGGTTCCTCTAAACATGAGTTATTATCGCGTTTGGATAAAGTACTTACACGAGTATCACAATCTGGTTTCCAACTGCAGAAACATAAATGTGAATTTTTCCTTCAATCTGTTAAATACCTTGGATTTATATTTGATAAACATGGGCGCCGTCCAGATCCAGATAATATACATGCTATCACACAAATGCCTGCACCTACCGATGTGGTGACTTTAAGATCATTCTTAGGTATGATTGGATATTATAGTGTTTTTGTTCCATCTATGCAAAGGTTACGCCATCCCTTGAATCAACTTCTAAAAGCGAATGCAATATGGAATTGGTCAGAAGCATGCCAGAATTCCTTCGAAGAAATCAAGAAAATCTTATCCTCTGATTTACTACTAACCCACTATGATCCAAAATTAGAGATAGTTGTCGCTGCCGATGCTTCTAACTACGGTATTGGTGCTGTTATTAGTCATCGTTTCCCTGATGGTAAAGAGAAACCGATAGCTCATGCGTCTAGATCTCTAAATGCTACTGAGAGGAGATACAGTCAAGTAGAAAAAGAAGGATTGGCACTGATTTTTGCAATAAAGAAGTTTCATAAAATGATTTATGGTCGACCATTTACGTTGCTGACAGACCACAAACCTCTCCTCTCTATTTTTGGGGCAAAGTCCGGCATTCCAGTACATTCTGCCAATCGTTTACAGCGTTGGGCAATTATGTTGTTAGCTTATGACTTTAAGATTCGCTATAAATCAACAATGACTTTTGGTCACGCTGACGTCCTCTCCAGATTAATTGCGACTCAAAAGTTTGAGAACGAAGATGTTATTATTGCTACGGTGTCACTGGAAGATGATATTCATCACATACTGCAAACTTCTATTCAGGCTACACCTTTGTCAGCAATGGACGTAAAATCTACAACTAGGACGGATGAAGAGCTTCAGACAATTATTCGCTATCTTTTGTGTGGTTGGCCCCCACACCTCAACGCAACAGAACGACAATATTTTCATCGACGAGACGCCCTTGCTGTTGTTGATGATTGCCTTATGTTTGGTGACCGTGTAGTTATTCCCAAATCTTTGCGCCACAAAGTCCTGTCACAATTACATTCTGCACATCCAGGTGTCGTCCGAATGAAAGCATTGGCCCGCAGTTACGTAAACTGGCCAAACATTGATACTGATGTTATGAATTATGTATTGAGATGTTCAAAATGTGCACAAGCTGCGAAAGCCCCTAGAAAAACCGAACTTCGCTGCTGGAAACCAGCGACACATCCATGGTCGAGAGTTCATGTAGACTTCGCTGGTCCCCTAAAGGGCAAACACTACTTAATTATCATCGATGCTTTTTCTAAGTGGCCGGAAGTACATTGTATGAGGTCTACATCAACCATGGCTACACTAGACAAACTGCGTCAAATATTCAGCTGTTTCGGAGTCCCAGAAGTACTTGTCTCCGATAATGGCCCACAATTCGTGTCTGCAGAATTCCAGAAGTTTTGTGCTCTTAACAGCATTAAGCATATCAGAACCCCTCCATATCACCCACAATCAAATGGGCAAGTCGAGAGATTCGTCGACACTTTTAAGAGAGCGTTACTCAAAGCCCAGGGGGAAGGAAGATTAGAAGAGATATTGTATAAGTTCCTGTTTGCTTATCGTTCAACACCGAATCGTGAGACGGTCGGTGAAGTGTCCCCTGCGGAAGCTATGCTTAGAAGAAAAATCAGAACGCCATTAGATAGTTTGAAGCCAAATTTTGCAATGACTATCGAACGTAATTCCAGAATGGAAATACAATACAACAAGAAGCATGGAGCGAAGCCCAGAAGATTCTTACCTGGACAAAAGGTTTAGGTACGTGATTTTCATCGTAAAACAATGGAGTGGGTTCCTGGAATTATTCTAAGGAACAGAGGAAGAGTTATCTATGAGGTCGGAGTAAGCAATATGAAATGGCTAAGACATGCTAACCACATCCGACCGTCCAGATGCGATGACGGGAATGAAGTTAAGCTGAGTACTCCGATGACATTAAACATGTTACTTGATTTGACTGACAGAAGCAATCGGAAAACGAAAGCAGTGGAGACAAGAACAGCATCATTTCTAAGGAAATCAAAAAGAATTCGACGGAAACCAAACAGGATCAGAGTGAACCCCTATGATAAATCTTACCGATGATATTTATTTTTTTTCAAAAAAAAAGGGGGAGGTGTTATGGCGGGCACTTAAAGAAGATTGACTATCTTCTAAAACTGTTTTTTCTGCTTAAGATTCATTATTTTTGGTTGTATACAAAGTAAGCATTTTATTCCTATTATTGTGACGTTGCTCTTATCCTATACTCTTGTTTGAGACATTAACTGTTGTTATATCATTTCTCATTTATGAACTATAGTTAATTGACTGCTATGCGTTACCCCAGTTCACACTCACTATTACTGTTATTTTGTATTGATGTCAGTTTTCTAATTGGTTTACGATGCAGTCTGATTTTGCATGTATATAAAGGCATGATTGAAATAATAAAAAAAAACGATCTGATCTGATCTGTCTGTCTGACTCATAAGTCGTTGTTTTTCCTCTATTTCCGTGGGGCTGGTAATTGAGAGGCTGACGTG
Organism: Schistosoma turkestanicum; assembly: GCA_944470395.2. Classification (NCBI taxonomy): domain Eukaryota; kingdom Metazoa; phylum Platyhelminthes; class Trematoda; order Strigeidida; family Schistosomatidae; genus Schistosoma; species Schistosoma turkestanicum. The sequence goes on from OX103973.1 coordinate 22,208,520, forward strand.
TCTGTACAGTGATTAGCGATCATCAAGGTCATTGTATAGATTGCACAAACACAATAGTATCGTACCACTGTCTCAAGTTTCCCTCTGTTGCGGCCTTTTCCGCCTTCATTGCTATATCTTTGACATATCCACGTTTGTGGGCTTTGGTGCTCGTCTTCCCTTGCTTCTTTGTTTCTGTGTATTCAGCTTGTGCCTTAACTTTCTCTGCTCTTGTTCGGGTGATGCTGACTGCTACCTTCTTGTTCCTCGTTTCTTCAGTTCTTTTCAGGCAACATCTAAGTTTTAAAATTGCTAACACATTTTCCGTATAAGTATTTTCACTTACGTAAATATTACAAAAGATGCAGATTCTACTTACAGATGGCTAAACTTTTTCACACAGATTTATATATATAATGTTTCAGACTCTGAAATGCACAACACGAGATTTGGAGTGAGTTACGGTGATTGCGTTGCGACGAACCACTGCTGGTTGAGAACCGATACACGATAAATCTAGGTTTGATTGTAATAAGAATTAATGAAAATTAATGCAAAGATCTTCTTGTTAAGGTTCGTTAGATAATAAGTTTCCGTGCTCCTTGATAAAGTAGCCAAGCCTTTGTTGATTCTGCAAGGTAAAATTTAAAGAGTAGCATGAGGTGCTGAAAAAGACAGATTTAGAGAAAGGAAAGAGGAGATAAACAGAAAATGTGTTTGGATGGTAGAGAATTGTGGAAATGAAAAATACTTCGCTTACATCGGAAGTTTGTGCCTCTGATGTTGTTCAGAAGAACAATGAAAGCTTCACAACCAAAATATCTAGCACAGAGAACGAATCACCACCACAAATGCAAGTTCGTCAAACCGTTAATGCATGAACAAGAAGGAACTCACAATGATACGGGAACTTTGATTTCCTTGTAACTGAAATTAGTTGAGCAGCATCTTCAGATTTTTCAGTTTATCTGTATATTATAACTAAAAACTAAAACTGCTGTGAGAGCTAAGAAAACAATGATTCGAACTAAAATTTGAAGAAAACTCCGAATGTCGCAGATAGCATCTCAAAGGTGTAACCAATTACTGTTAGTAGGAGGAGGGGAGGGATGTTAATCCGGGTACAATATACTCATGTTGTGTTATTAGTCACCAAGGTTAGTCCAAATACTTGGTGAACTATAAATTAAGGCCTGGGAACTGGGTGTCATTTCCGAAAAACGTTGATAAACCTCTTTAGAGTCTAGCCACAGAATTACTGGTCTCTTCAATTTGGTGATTTCGTCACAGATACGGATGGTAATTGGTGATCTCTCACACAATAAACTGTGTCGTCTTACAAATAAATTATATCTCAGTGAGCATTTTGTTTGCATACGTCTCCTCATGAAATAGCAGGATGCAACAAATCAGTGAAATTGATGTTACTTTTCCTTGTTAACCTCGTCTACGACTCGTGTCCGTAACCTTGCACTGGTTTTAACTTCCTACCAAGAAATCATATTACAAGCAGATCTGGACATTTATACTAAAAAAGAGCTCACTCATGACTTCTTGAGCTACAGAGTTAAAAAGAAATGGAATAAATAAAATATCGCAAAAGCATCAGGTCACTGTGCCTCATTATTATATTCTGTACATCAACATTATTGCTAAAAATTTGGTTCTTCTGAATTTCCTCTATTCATACGAATAATTGCCTATTCGTTATCTTGCTAGTGAATTGTCATCATTAACCTACATAAGTGCAGGTGTAGAGTTTGTGTTCTGATATAAAAAGTCTGAGTAAACATACCTTTGTTTTATCCAAAAAAGTATCTGCTGAGGCATTGTTCGACTTTAAACAAGAATATTTTCTGTTCTGCTCCTCGCCCCGTCCTCTCTATTTCTCTTTTTCAGCACCTTATTTCAACCCTTCAATATTAGTCTGGATATTTGCCGAAGGCTTGGTTACTTTACCCAGGAGCCTTTAAATTTATTATCTGACGAATATCAGCCAAATCTTTGCACATTTACCTCGTCAATTGTTGTTACATACAGACCTGGCTTTGCCTTGCATTTTTTTTGCATTTACTAGCTGCTCATCGTAACTTAACCGCCGAAAATCGCTCCAGCTATCTCATTGAACATTGAGGCGTCCGAAAAGTAATTTTGTGTGAAAAGTTTCATCCATCGATATTAAGCCAACGTGTCTCATAAAACGTTTCAGTAACTGAACAACCTTTTAGGGAAAATATGTTGCCAATCTTAACATTTTATCTTGCCTGTAAACTGGCATTCCTCTTGTAACAGGTTGCTAGTTGAGAAAAAATCATTATTATTATTGATTTCTTGTGTTTTGCCATCAGAAGTGTATAAGTGTTGTTCCTTAGTCTGTAATTTGCCGGTATTTTACTAACAAGAGGCTTTCGATTATTTTATATAGGAGTATAAGGTTGTTGTCATACCAATGGCGCCATGGAGGTTCTAGGGAAAGATGCTTGCATCTTTCTGTGTAGTCAATGTTATGGCTCCATCCAAGCAGTCGTCGTACGAAGCTTCTCTGGACAGTTCCTACTCATATCTTGTCTATGATGTGCCTTCTAAAATGCATGATGCCAGATTTGTTCTTAAACGGCAGCCGCCATGTTTCGCTCCAGGTAAATAAGTTATCAAGCTCACTTTGTCTCGTGGATTTATTTTCATCCAGATGCTCAGGCTCGTAGCTCTATACTATTTTGAGATCATCCGCATGTGGGTATGATCGTCCAAATTTCGTAGTTTTACATGCATCCGTTATGTATTTAAGAAACAACAGAAAACCTAATACACTTCCCTGGATATCTCAACTGGTTATTGGTCTCAGTAATGAAAGGCGGTCGTTGTATTTAACAATTTGTTGGTGTCCATTTAGAGTGAAACAACCACGTAGGTAATGAGTTACTGATTCCGAGTGACTTCACTTTATTGTGGGACCTTGTCAAAGACTTTCTTAAAGTCGAAAAGTAGTGCTGATACTAGAAATCCTTGGTCCTGTTTATAGAAATATTTATTACTCTCGCAGTGAGCTCTGGATCCAAAAGGTGTAGGTTCACACGCGTCTCGCCCAGTCCAAGTCTAAAAATGACAAATCTGGGAAAGAAGGTTTCTATTTTCAATCAAAAAAGGAAATACAGACAATTACCAAAACAATATTACACCTTCGAGTCTTTAATCACAACAATAAGTTCCAATACTGAAAGAATAAGTGCTTCCAGTTAGTTGCAACGAGCTGCTGCTAGAGCGTCAAATCCAAAAATAGCTGTAGCCATATTAAGTATCAATTTTAAACAACACATATACAGTTCGGAAGGATACATAGAAACTTCAATAGAAGTACAAGATATAGAAATAATAACAAGATTCAAATGATGAAATCCCAAAATGGAATCAAATAGAGTACCAAAATATCGAACAGAAAGAGTCAGTCAGATCATAACACATATATATACATGGAGGGATTTTCGAAAAACAAAGACTTCAAAATAGATTCTACACTGATACTAGAAACCCTTGATCCTGTTTTTGAGTTATATCGATGAGATAATCTAGCAGTTATGTATTGCATCACCTGGACTCCAAGAACGCGTGCTGTGAGGTCGATATCAGGTTGTTATTAAGTAGGCGTTTTATTATTTCGACCTTTACTACATTCTCCATCACAGTAGATACTACTTAGGGAATGTTTATGGTTTAGTAATAACCTGAGCTATATCCTGCCATAGGTACCCTAAGGGTCTTTATCCCGAAAAAATCTTGAATAGGCTTAATGTCCAGTGCACTAATAATTACATGTTTAGATTTTTATCGAACTTGTTAGTATTATCAGTCCTAAAACCTATAGAGGCTAGGGTTACATCACGTGATATCTGAGATATGAGCCTGTTCATGGTAGGTAGCAGAATCGTCGGCGAACCCTGTTAAATCCTACCTGATTGTTATTTCAGAATTAATAGTTAGTCAGTTCAGTCTTCCTTGTTAGCGTTCGAGAGTGTTTTGGTTCTTTGGACGTGTTTCTTGAGATAAATTTGAATTTATTCGGGTCCTCTCAGGTAATGTATTTGGGAGACTAGTCTTAAATTGAATAACTTTAACTGAATTTCTATTGTTTTGTGGAACATATTCAGGCAATTTAACGCCTGAACAGCCTGAATGAGAAATGCAAGTGTCCTTAGATTTTTAGATGAAAATCGGGATTCGTATTTTTCTTGAAGATTTACAGCCCATAAACTCATCAAGATCTACTGAGTGAGACGTCAAACATGTATTCATTTCTCATTCTCGATCGATGTGTTTATTATTCGTTGTAGCGTTACGAGTTTTCTTCAGTTGATTAACTGCTGTTACACAGCGCATGAAATTAGATAAAATTAGCTCATCGTCACTAATCTGTGCAAACGATGCAAAGATCGGGAGACCAATAAGAAGCGAAGAGCATTCAACTGAGTTTTAAAAGGATCTAACATCAGTTGAGAAATGAACAGTGACGAATGGTGTACAAACTAAACAATTCACAATTTCTGACCAAAGTGACACAAACGACTTACACCGGGAATGGATGTAGCTCCCTAATGTCTCCTCAGAGCAAAATCTCGGTTGAATAACCGCCGAAAACCTATGCACCAGCATGAAATGTTTAAGGGATGTAACCAAGTCTAACGCAACTTTAAGCAAAGACAAACTTGTTCTATCATCCCAGACTTATTCTAACATTGTCGAGGACATACGCACGCCCACACATCGAAGTTTACAACGCCATAACTTCTGCTATCCTTAAAAGAGCCATAAAGCTCATGTATTGAGTGAAGAGACGAGCAAATAAATGGTTGATAAGGTTGAAGAGTAAACGTGAAACGGATACTGCATTTCGTTTTTCACATCGAGTAGTCAGTGACTGGAATGCTAATCTCGAACAAGTGCTGCCAACTCTGTGTGTGATTTAAAGGAAAAGCTGTATCTCGACCATAAAATAATCAAAAAGATTCACGCAGGTCAACAGACCCAAATTCCTTTTCTCCTGTTAACTAAACCAAGGTTAATTCGCGCGTGACTTGAAAGTTCCGGACTGAGGCGGTCTGCGCTTGTGGACGTTACCTTACTTTGTAGGGTTTTGTCTTGCGAGGCTCTTTGAAACAGTAAGTAATCATAATGCGAAAACAATTTTGGACTAAAAAAATTAGATACAATGTCCTGTAATTGTGTTCTAACGTGTTATTTGTTAAACATTTATAACACAACAATAAGTCCTAAAGAAATTTTCATCATTCTCTATTCATTTCTTTCAGCTAACGCTACTCTTTCTTTCCTTCTAAAGATAGGCTTCATAATATCCCATTTGAGATGATAGGTATTACCAAACCAAGACATTACGTCAGTCCATGAAAACCGACGCTTCGACTTAGCGAAGTGTACAGATTGGGAGTTCCAACCTTTGATCTTTGTGATTATCGTAACTAACTGCTGTAGGCTTTGAGAGATATCTTCGGCAACCACACGACAGAGTGGGTGCACTCTGTCTTCCTTTAAACCGTTATTCCACCAATCTGTTTTCTTCTGCATCTTCGACTCCTTATCCTTTATACTGCCTTGACGATTCGATCTCAATACGCTGATGAAGTTGACCGACTAAAGCTATATCATGCACTTCGCTGAATATGACTGACTTTCGATGAATGATTATACCTGGGTTTGCAATTTATTTGATTTCGTAATAGGTCACCACCATTAGCTTTTTAAATCATGAAAATTTAGTACCACCCCCAGTATAACGATTGGTGTAAAGTGGTGGGATTCCATAAGTATTTAATCAGATTTTAGGTAGTAATTAAAATCTAGTTCGAGCTGGAATTTCGTTTGATTGTAATTGCATTTTATTAGTGATTCTAGTAACCAAAGAATCAGTAATTCAACAACTGGTATCAGTTCCTTAGAGTAGGTAACGAGTGATGATATTAGTAACGTATATGAATGTATGAGTGCCGTGATGTTTTCGAAGCGAAATCTGATTTAGAGACAACAAGTCTCTTACCAGAAGATTCCGTAATCTGAGCACCTGTATAAATAGATTTCTTTCGCAGATTAAAACATTGTTCCTTGTTTTCAGGTTATGATATGTGCGAAACAAACTACGAGTAAGTTTCGATTATCTCTATTCGCAGATTTGTTCCATAATTTACTTCGCCGTGCATACAATCAGGTGTTTTTCAATAGTACGAATGTCCCAGACCTAAAGGGACCCAGATCTTTAAACGTCGTTGCTGAAAAAACTGCGGCAATAAATATGTAATTCTTATATTTCCTCCTGACTAAATGAAGTCTGGGTCATCATGTAGTTACAGAGGACTGTTTAACCTCAATGGTGGGAAACAAGCAGTTCTACGAACTCCCTATCATTCATTTGCTTTCGCGAAAAAATAACTTGATTGCAACACTAACTGATTGTAACGGCCGAGTTTTAAATGGCACTAGTTGTGGTGCCGAAGGTTTCCGAAACGCTCGTAAAATGTCTACTGTTGCTGTTCAAACTGTTGGTATCTCTATAGGACTCAAGGCAAAAAAGCTTGGGATCGAGGCTGTCCGTGTTGTATTTAATGGGTTAGGGTCATGTAGGTTGGTAAGTGTTTCTTTGCTCTTTGGTTAACGTAGCAGTCTGCACTTTCAGGTCTGAACATCTCTGGAATAAAGATGATCTCTTTGACGGATGATACAAATGTTCATTATGGTCATGGGAGAAGGCCTAGAAAACCGCGTAGATTGTAAGAAGAATCGTCATGTAAATCTTTATGTATATCAGTAGGATTGAACATAAAATAAACTGTAATTTACTCAACTTATTTGTGTTTCCTATGAGTTTACATTGGTGAAATCTTCCGGAATTCCACTTATTAAAATGTTGGTCAAGGATCAAAGTGTATAGCTGTCAAACTGGCACATGTATGTATCCTAAAACATCAGAAATCCTAGATGTTATAAAGAATGCAAGACAACTTAGAGAGAGACGCCTTCTTCGTCTCGTCGAAAGTTAATTTTAATACAAGTGAAAATGTGTGAACTACTAAACAATTTAGTCTCAAGTTTTTTGGTTGAATCAGTCAGTTACAACGTAGAATTTCGTACGTACGCACATTAGTCAAGTTGCCATACCGCATTAGCATACAGCGACGGGATTTTCCATTCCTCTACAGTAATAGTGGTAGTGGGACAGATTAGGGTTCGGATTTATTAAGCAAGAAGTATAATCCAGTGAAAGAAATCTGAAAAGAGAAAGATAGAAGTGATTAGGGATTCAGAGGATTGGAATTTAAGCGAAGACAAAGAATGAATGCACCTGCGCCACTGCTAACGATTTTGAGCCATGTCATTCAAGGTATCCAACCATAGTCTCGCAGACTCCAACCAGGATATTTACACATACTAACGTGGCTCAGTCCACTTGTCAGTGACTTCATGGATTTCTGCCATTATCTGATGTGGCCGCCCCCAGTTTTCTTTCAACCTACCTCTACACAAAGCATGGCTCATTGAGGCAGTCGGTGGTTGGGACATGTGTTACGAATGCCCAACCTTCCAATTGACGAAGTTTTGTTACTTCATCTATTGATCTGCCATCCGTACCTAGTAATCGCACTACGAATATCTTCTACTCTTACCGACCCTTACCTAGTACCCGTTTCCTGACAACAGCATTGCTTAATGATAGTCCCAGGATGTACGAGCAGTGCTTCGGTGACAGATTATCGGCAACTTGTAACTTACGAATATCCTCTACTCTCAGTGGCCCGGTGTCACAACCATAAATTATGTCACAGCAAACTACCGCGCATTACACACGTCCTTTGGTTATATCTCGCCTACGCCATAAGCGACACACGTTGGCACCGCTTGCAGTAATCAGTTCCGATGACAGTTCGAAATATGCTTTCACTCGACCAGTGGTGTTCGAGTAGAGAGCTTGTATAAGGTTAATGTACTTCATTGGTACACTTTTCGGTGGCAGGTACTGCCATAGAACCTCAATATAAACCGCGTTAAATGATGCCATAAGGCCGAGAAATGCAACTATTGTGGGACGTCTGAACTTGTGCCTATGTTCTAGCACCTGACATAGTGTGTATGATCTATACAGCCACACCCAGGTCTGTAACCAGCCTGGTTTTCTCTGATCCGCTCTTCATGAGCTCTAGTTAGGTGTCAAAGTATTAACGAGGCTAACGTTTTAGACACCATATTGCTTAGACTGACTGTCACAAGAGGACTTTTGTCCTTTCTTGTAGACAGGGACAGTCAGTGATTGCGACCAGTCAGATGGTATTACGTCCAGTTCCCAGATTTTACGTAAGATCTCGGTCAATCTAGCTGCTAAAACCATCCTTAGGAGTCTCACGGGTCAATCTATCAGGGCCTGCCGCTCTCCATCGCTTTAGATTCCCTATAGCCTTTTCAGCTTCACGAGTTGAAGGAATTAAATCAATTCGCCGGTCGTATTGATTGGAAATTGTGAGCAACCGAAGTGTCTGAAGGCCAGCTGAAATGCTTCCTAAAGTGCTCTGCCCATTGATCCAATCTTCTGGACTGAGGATCAATAGTAAAGCTATCACAACAGTCGAATTCCTAATACCGGTTTCCTTGATTATGCCGCACATTTGTCTACTGTTACCTATCGCTGCTGTCTTTTCCATTACTCTTGCTTTCGCTACTCATCACTGTTCGCGATCATTGCATAGACTTCTTGTCTACCTGCAGACAGACAGATACAACGCAGAACTTCGTACGTAAGTACAGCAGTTCAGGTTGCCGTGCCCCTTCAGCACAGAGACGCAACTGTCAGTTCAAATCCAAGAGTGATAGCAATAATAGAAGTAATAGCAGTAATGGAGAAGATTAGGGAGCGAAGATATGATTCGAGAAGTATAATTCAGTAAGATAAATTTAGAAGGAGAAAGGTAGGGATTATGAGGAATTCAGAAGCTTAGAATTTCATAGGGCACAAAGAGTGGACACACCTGCGCCATTGCAAACGATTCAGAGCCATGTCGTTCAAGGTCTCTAACCATCGGCGACTTTCGTCTTGCGGACCCCAACCAGGTAGCCTATATCTACCGACATGACTCAGTCCACTTGTCAGTGACTTCATGGATTACTGCCATGTCTTGGTTTGGCCGCCCCTAGCTTTCTTCCGATCTACTCCCACACTGCAAAACATAGCTCGTTGCGGCAGTCGGTGGTTAGGCATACGAAACACATGTCCCAACTACTTCAACTGAAGTTTCACTACTTCATCTATTGATTCGCCATCCCTACCTAGAACTCGTTTCTTAACGACAGCATTGCTTATACCGTTGTCCCACGGTATACGAGCAATGCTTCGGAGACATCGATGACCAAAGACTAGTAACCTACGAAAGTCCTCTACTCTTAACGGCCAAGTCTCGCATCCGTACAGTAGCACGGAGCGAACTGCTGCACAGTACACTCATCCTTTGATTAGCAAACGGATATCTCACCTGCGCCATAGGTGACGCAGGTTGGCAAAAGCTAATCGAGCCTTCTGTATCCGAGCTGAGATTTCGTCAGTCACCAGGCCATCGGCACTGATGAGACTCCCAAGATAAGTGAAGCGGTCTACACGTTCGACTACTTCACTCCCTATCACTAGTTCGGGTGCCGATGCAACCCAATCTTGAAGCAACATTTTGCATTTCGAGTGGGAAAACCGCATCCCGAACATGCTTGCATTGTTGCTTAGGGTGGTCAGAAGACTCTGCACTTTGTCAGCGTCTTCACCAAGTAGGACTATGTCATCGGCATATTCTAAGTCCATAAGCGAGCCACCTGGTAGAAGGTCTACTCCAGAACATTCAGACGAGGATAAGGTTATTTCTAGGAGCATGTCTATGATAAAATTAAACGAAAATGGACATCCCTGACAGACACCATTCGAAGTGAAGAATTCCGGTGACAGTTCGCCATAAGCTCTCACTCGACCAGTGGTGTTCGAGTAGAGAGCTTGTATAAGGTTAATGTACTTCTTTGATACACCTTTCAATGACAGACACTGCCACAGAACCTCACGGTCCACAGAGTCGAATGCCGTCTTAAGGTCCAGGAAAACAACTATTGTCGGACGCCTAAATGTGTGTCTGTGTTCCAGGACCTGTCGTAGTGTGAAGATGTGGTCTGTACAACCACATCCAGGTGGGAAACCAGCCTGGTTTCCTCGAGTTTGCTCTTCACGAGCTTTCTTTAAGCGTCGAAGTATTATTGAGGCCAGTATTTTAGATATTGTATTAGTTAGACTTATTCCCCTGTGCTTGTCACAAGAAGACTTTTGTCCTTTCTTATAAATTGGGACAATCAGTGATTGAGACCAGTCGGATGGGATTGCGTCCAGTTCCCAGATTCTACCTACGATCTCAGTCAACCTAGCAGATAAAACTGGACCACCATCCTTAAATATCTCAGGGGTCAGTCTATCAGGACCTGCAGCTCGTCCTCGCTTCAGATTTCCTAACGCTTTCTCAGCTTCGTAAAGCCAAGGTGTCCTTACGTCGATTTGCCATTCAGGATGACTGGAGATCGTGGGTAACCGAAGAGTGGCTCGAGGCCAGTTGAACTGATCCCTAAAGTGTTCTGCCCATCGGTTCAGTCTCCTGGAATGAGAATGGATAATAAGACCATCCTTTTCCGAAATATTCTCACATTTGGGTTCCTAATAAGAGTTTCCTTGATGAGTCTGAATAGTTGCCTACTGTTGCCTATCGCCGCTGCCTTGTCCATCGCCTTTGCTTTCGCCACCCACCACTGTTCACGATCGTTGCGCAGGCTTTTTATAAGTCTGCGCATAAGCTGACTTCGTTCTTCATCATGTCCAGAGCCTGGTGGGATGAGTCTTTAGGCATTCATCAGATCGGTGGATGCTACAGAGATCCACGGCTTTATTTTAACCTTACTAGCAGATATCACTGCTGTTTCCACAGCCTTTTTGATATCATTCCAACCTGCCTCCGGATGGGATTCGTAGCATGGCCGCAGAGCCTAAGGGCGACTGCTTGGGGCCGATCACACACGGCCTTTTTATGAGAAGTTTTTAAAGTGTTAGCTCCGCTCTTTTTAAAAGGCCTTACCGCCGGAGACGGGAACTCAGGAGGTGGCACTTTTAGGGTCGACCTTTTTTAACCCCTCTATAGTCAGCAGTACGAGGCAGCATGTTTATCAGAATAAGTGATACAGCACCCAGCTTAGAGTCGAAACTTCACTACAGGAGATACATGTATACGTCCGTCTTAATAGGAGTCGGATAGGCATTAAGTAGATCACCGATTGCCACATTCTTGAGCCAGGCTAGTATTAAGGTAGGTGTTCCATAAAGTACCATCGGTCATTTGTTATCTCGATTTCACAGCGTTTAGACGTCCCTATGTACTAATTCGACGAATACATTAAAAAGGGCAGTGAAATTGTCCACAACGTTCGGTCTCAATGCGCACTATGAACCAATTACTTAGTTTATGAGAATACAACCAACCCAACAAAATTAGAACAAGGCGTGGTATTCCGCTCCATTTGTCTTTTAATACACGTGCATGTTTCATCTGACTAAAGATCCCAAAACGTAAATCGACTTGGTTAATATGAGTGCCCCTAAACTCGTAATCTACTGTCCCGGAGTGAAAGGCTGGGATATGAGTCCAGATAAGAGCTATCTGCAAGGTTACACACCATCTGTCTTATCGTGTAACCTAACGATGTAGAATCGTGGTTACTCAACAGGGTAGCCAACTTCGCCTTAATACTTTTGCCACTGAAAGGCAGATCATTTTATGTAGGAAGCTGCTGAAAAGCTACTACATAAAATTGTCATGTAGAATTACTTTGCTTAAATCGATTACCACCTACATCTTTAATTCTAAAATGAAGTCACTTAAGTCTGGAATAATGTGACATGAATGATTTATTACCCACAAAGACCAGTGCAACTAAAAGCCAGTTACATCAAGCGTTTATATACTAAAAGGCATCTACCATACAACCTTAAGATAAGATGGTTTTGTGAGTTACTAACATTTACAATTATAATCTTCATAATCACATTTCTCGTATAATCAACTAGTATACTGCAGTACACTAACTTAGTACAAAGGTATGTCTAAGATAATTCTCACTAACAATGAATCCGTGAATTTGATGAGGTAATGGTGAGATGCAGCCGGTTTATCATAATACTAGAGATGTATATTTTCTAGAAGGAAATGCTGTGCCATAAACGTCCAGATGTCTAGGTCGCAGTGCACTAAAGGCTATTAAACTTAAGTAGTTGTCGTTAATATGCGAAATAGCATTCGAAACTAATTAACTTTATTGTGTATGTTCAACAAGAACCAACCGTAACTTTATTTTAAGAAACATTGACGGTAAGTTCAGTAAGAAGATGCATCATTTTCTCCACAAATTGTCACATCCATATTCATTGTGTAATCTCGTTGAGTGTCATCAATGCGTTCAAAATTTTTATGTGGGAAACTGCAACCTAAATAGCAAAAGAATAGTACGGACAAGTGAAGGTAGGAATAAACAGAAAGTGATATTGAAATAAGTAAATCGGACTAATTGGGAGGAGATTTTTAGTAGGTACATATCAAATTAGGACATTTAGTTTCTAGGACGTAAGTTAGCTCAGAATCTCAGCTGAGTACATATTTATGGTTTCGGAAGCATACCCTTATACATTATTTTCAGCAAGTTTTATACATCTACTGCTGTTGTCAGTTTAAAAATGGTTTCAACAAATTGAGGCACAAGTGAGTCATGAAATGGCAAATCCTTGGTAAACAGCACACCGGTCTAAGACAAGGCTCGCACTTTGAAGGCTTGTGACGCGATTTTAACTAAGAAGCCGAATCCTTGTGTGAATGACCTACGAGTGTTTTGCCTGGCTTGACGTGTGTTACATTCAAAGGCGCGATTTTTAAGAATAAAAAATGCAGTTATTTGTAACCTTAGTAACTAGGGAAGGGTCAGATAAAACGTTTACAACAAAAAGCTCACAGTAAGCAGAGCAGCGCAAATCCATGTAGTCACTGACAAGTGCAGTGAGTCGTGTTGTTAGATGTAGGCTACTTGGTTGAGGTCTGCGAGACGATGGTTAGAGACCATAAACGACATGGCTCAAAATCGTTTGTAATGGCACAGGTGCATCCACTCCTTGCGTTATCTCGAATTCGAATCTTATGAATTCATCACCTGATGCAGAGCAGCAGCTGCTAGTTTAGTGTCATTTAGATAACCTTGCACCGCTCGGAAAAACAGGGCTTGCATAGTAGCTGGAGATCTACGTACTGACAACTAGTAGCATTGTCAGTTTGAACCTCCGAAGCCGTTATACCTACAATTACTGAGTGATCTGGATATTTGTGAACTCCGCCAGTAGAACCTTCGGGGCTACTGCCGGTCCCAAGCCCGGGTAAAGGAGGAGGGTTGGACATGGGGTTGGCGACCCCATTCCGTCAAAAACTAACTTGCCAAAAAAACGCTAACCAGAAAAAATAATTCAAACCATTTTAACTCTGCCCTGGGAGTTGGAGGAAGAATTATGACGTCGCGTGATGAAAGCCGAGTTCCCTCGGAAGTCACGGGGCCGATGCCTCTTCTCACAACCAGAGCAACCATTTTTTTAGGTACATGGAACGTTCGTACATTGTGGGAGACTGGAAGACTATTTCAAGTTGCGGCAGAAATGAAAAGATGCAATCTCGAGGTGCTTGGAATCAGTGAAACACATTGGACACAAGTAGGACAACTGAGACTAGCTTCAGGGGAACTGCTGTTATACTCTGGTCATGAAGAGGAAAATGCTTCACATACACAAGGAGTTGCATTGATGCTGTCCAAACATGCACAAAAGGCACTAATAGGATGGGAATCTCATGGACCGAGGATCATTAAAGCATCCTTCAAAACAAAGAAAGAGGACATTACAATGAACGTCATCCAATGTTATGCACCTACCAATGACTACAATGACGACGTTGAAGATCAATTCTACGAAAGGCTGCAGTCAATCGTCGAGAAATGTTCACCAAAGGATTTGACGATTCTTATGGGAGACCTGAATGCCAAGGTTGGCATGGACAACACTGGATATGAAGACATCATGGGACGACATGGACTGGGAGAAAGGAACGAAAACGGTGAGAGATTTGCAAACCTATGTGCCTTCAACAAACTGGTCATCGGTGGCACAATATTCCCGCACAAACGCATACACAAAGCTACATGGATTTCACCGGATCACACTACTCAAAACCAGATTGATCATATCTGTATCAACAAAACGTTCAGAAGGACTATGGAGGATGTGAGAACCAGGAGAGGAGCTGATGTAGCCTCAGATCACCATTTGCTAATCGCCAAAATGAAACTGAAACTAAAGAAGCACTGGACAACGGGACAGACAACATCGCACAAATTTAATACGGCCTTTCTTCGGGATACCGTAAAGCTCAACGAATTCAAGATAGCCCTCACCAATAGGTTCCAGGCCTTTCAGGATCTACACAATGGAGAGGACACAACATTGGAGAACAATTGGAAAGGAATTAAGGAGGCAATCACTTCAACATGTCAGGAGGTCCTTGGTCGCAAGAAGCAGCATCACAAGGAATGGATCTCTGTTGATACTCTCGCAAAAATTGAAGAAAGGAGGAACAAGAAGGCAGCAGTGAATGTCAGCCGAACAAGAGCGGAGAAAGTTACCGCACAAGCTGCATACACAGAAGCAAACAGGGAAGTGAAGAAGAGCATCAGAGCTGACAAACGAAAATATGTGGAAGATCTAGCAATGACGGCGGAAAAGGCTGCAAGAGAAGGAAACATGAGACAATTGTACGAAACAACGAAGAAGCTCGCCGGGAACTATCGTAAACCAGAACGACCAGTGAAAAGCAAGGAAGGGAAAATAATCAGCAACACTGAAGAACAGCGAAATAGGTGGGTAGAGCACTTTAAGGAACTCCTGAATCGACCAGCTCCACTGAACCCACCCAACATCGAAGCAGCATCCACGGACCTTCCAATTAATATTGACGCACCTACGATTGAGGAGATCAGTATGGCCATCAGACAAATCAAGAACGGCAAAGCAGCAGGACCAGACAACATTCCAGCAGAGGCAATGAAAGCAGATGTAGAAGCAACCGCGAAAATATTTCACATCCTCTTCAAGAAGATTTGGGATGAGGAACAAGTACCATCAGATTGGAAAGAAGGATACCTCATCAAAATACCAAAGAAAGGCGATCTGAGCAAGTGTGAGAACTACAGAGGCATCACTCTTCTTTCAATACCAGGCAAAGTCTTCAACAGGGTATTGTTAAACAGAATGAAGGACTTCGTAGACGCCCAACTTCGAGATCAACAGGCCGGATTTCGTAAGGATCGATCATGTACTGACCAAATTGCTACACTACGGATCATTGTGGAACAATCAATTGAATGGAACTCACCACTCTACATCAACTTCATCGACTACGAGAAAGCGTTTGATAGCGTGGACAGGAAAACACTGTGGACTCTTCTTCGACACTACGGGGTGCCTGAGAAAATAGTTAACATCATACGGAACTCTTATGATGGATTCAACTGCAAAATCGTGCACGGAGGACAGCTAACCGACTCTTTCGAGGTAAAGACCGGTGTCAGGCAAGGTTGCTTACTCTCACCCTTTCTCTTTCTCCTGGTCATCGACTGGATTATGAAAACGTCAACATCTGGAGGGAAGCACAGTATCAACTGGACAGTTAGGACGCAGCTGGACGATCTGGACTTCGCAGATGACTTGGCTCTTCTATCGCACACTCAACAACAAATGCAAGAAAAGACAACCAGTGTAGCAGCAGCCTCTGCAGCAGTAGGTCTCAACATACATAAAGGAAAAAGCAAAATTCTCCGATGCAACACAACATGCACCAATCAAATCACTCTTGATGGAGATGCCTTGGAGGACATTAACACCTTTACATATCTGGGCAGCATCATTGACAATCAAGGTGGATCCGATGCAGATGTGAGGGCACGGATTGGCAAAGCAAGGGCTGCATTTCTACAGTTGAAAAATATCTGGAACTCCAAACAGATATCAATCAACACCAAAATAAGGATCTTCAATACAAATGTCAAGACAGTTCTAATGTATGGAGCGGAAACATGGAGAACTACCAAAGCCATCATCCAGAGGATACAAGTGTTTATTAACAGCTGTCTACGTAAAATACTTCGTATTCGTTGGCCAGACACCATCAGCAACAACGAACTGTGGGAGAGAACAAACCAGATTCCAGTGGAGGAGGAAATCAGGAAGAAGCGGTGGAAGTGGATAGGACACACATTGCGGAAAGCACCTAACTGCGTCACGAGACAAGCCCTCACATGGAACCCTGAAGGCAAAAGGAAAAGAGGAAGACCAAAGAATACATTACGCCGAGAAATAGAGAAAGATATGGGAGGAATGAACAAACATTGGACAGAACTGGAGAAAGAAGCCCAGGACAGAGTTGGTTGGAGAAAACTGGTGGGCGGCCTATGCTCCATTTGGGGTAACAGGCGAAAGTAAGTAAGTAAAAGTGGATATTTGTGAATTCGATAATAGCTAGTGAGCTAATTATAAGGTTTGAAGAATGCCTCTAGCAAACGCTGTACGTGGATGACGGTACTTACTTTCTTTTCTCACAAGCGATGAAATCACGCTAGTATCAAGGGCGGACATGCGTAAGCGACTGGCGTCCAAGACATTACTTTCCTGAAACTGAGTATTTTGCTCGTCAGCGAAATCCAGCTGGTCATCGCATGTAGTTCCTGACTGATGAGTGTTCGGAATAATTGCCGGAACTTCACCTTTTTGCGTGACGCACACATCTGTAGGAGATGCTACTCTAATTACTTCGCTTCCAACCTGTTTGTGTAAAATTATGATTTAGGACTTACTGTTGGTGCATTTAGCGCATTTTCCATGGTCTCCACAAGAGATGTATCGTGAGAGTCGGCTATTTCTTTGGCTCTAGCAGACGTAGCAAAAAGGAACCTTGACAACTTACATTTCTCTTATCACATCAGGGATCGCTTTTGGGAATTCAAGGGTTAAATAAGGGGCCTACTTACCAGTTAGCCTGAAGTTCTCAGTACATTTAACTTTCCACAGCTCGATAAAGGCGTGTAGCTTTTCGTTTCGTACAATATGTTGGTTGTAAGTATCTAGCTTCTGTTTGTATTCCAAAATCATGTCAGTTCTTTCCTTCCTAATGTACAGAAATTAACTGTTTAGTGTAATTAAAATATTTGCTACAAAACAGGACGTTTTCAGAAGAAAATACCTACTTACCTGATAAGAATTACGTAAGAAAGCCGCATAAGCATGAAATTGTTTATCTTTTACCATGTAGTTGACTAGGCTATGTAAGACTATACCCAGCATCCGAAGCTATTAATACGATACAGCTGAAGTCCTCGCTACCCTGAGCTTTTATATGCACAGTTTGGTGCACTTTAAAAGAGCGTAAGATTCGTCTCATTTCCAAGTAAGCAATAGCAAAAGCAAGACTAAAATTGTGCAGTATTAAATATCATACTTTTCTACTACTACAGAACATGACATACTTGAGTCAAGCTCTAGATTCGAATTTAGTTATTTGCATCTTTCACCAAGATTCCCTTTATTCTATATAGCAAGATGTGTGAGGCATACTTAGAGGTATGACTTGATCAGTTAACCAGAAGAGAGTCATGCCGACTGGTAACATAAAAATCTCATTTGTTGTAGTAATACACGATGGACTGACTGGTATATTTGATGAGTCATACACCTAACACGATCTCAATCGATTTAAATCATGTACTAACCACAACGACTTACTTAAAAGTGGTATTTTATGGTCCATGTTAGCTGTCACGACTTTTCCTTACAAGTGAACTGTCTCACGACTTTCACTTCGTTGATTTACGAGATATAATTTATAATAAGTTATGGGACTAGATGTAATCCAACTTTTTTTATAATAGGTAGTATAAACCGATAGGTTAGCGCTTGCTCATTGTTTTGACACAACTTCAGGTATTAGATAATCTCAAAAGGATGGCAAGCCAGCGACTAGACCTTACTAGTTCTGGTTACTTAGCAGTCATTTATGAATTTTTTTGTACCGTGATCTAAATAAGTGCGTTTGCCTCGGGGAAGAAAATACTTCTGAACACCAGCATTTTTTAAATTATTAGACCGGAGATCAGTTGGTTGTAATGTGGATAGTAAAAATTCCAAAGCTAAAGAGAGGACGAATGCCTCGGAAACGTGATAGATGATAAATCAATTTATTGGTAGTGAGCATACCTAAATCGCTCGTTACTGCTAATAATCTCCGAGAGGATTACGTCGAGGCACTTGATTTGTTCATTTATTACTTCACTGACGTCTGAAAGCCTTAAGATTACATAATAAATTAAGGTGCTGTTTGATGTTTATACCCAAAACTGTTAACATCTGGCTGAAAATAGGTCTCTTCTAAATTCTTTAACTCCTCCTCTAATTGCTGCTTAACCTTTTTTTGAGACTCAGCTTCTTGAGTTAGAGAAATTAACCTTTGTTGGAGATCTGCAGAAGCATGTAAATTCAAATAAATAAGTCATACGAGATATATTGTTTCTTTCTAACTCCACCTGACTTGAAAGTTGTTGAACCTCGATCCCTAGATAAGATATATGTCAGTTAGTTCAGCATTTACCTATCTCCTTAACCAATCGACTTAAATCAGTCATTATTACCCGCCTATTTCATGAGTGGCTTTAATCGCTTCAGTAAAATCTAACGGTTCCAAGGTCCAATTTTTCATTGTATTGAGTAGACAATACAAATTTGTTATTTTTTTTTAAAGTCTTTACCATGATTCGCTGTTATCACCATTGCGACTTAATCAATTTTCGAAAGAGTAGTCGACCACGTAATTTATATTAGTAATTAGCTCCAAGTAAAAATAATAAAAGATCACTTGATCCATGTTAACAGTGGCATTTTGCTTTCTGGTAGGGATTCGCATTATTTTTAAAAGCGTTCGCTGGAAGGATTGATAACGTTTGTTCGGTGGGGCGTGTCAAACAATAACAAGTCAGTACCAAATACCAAATCCCATTTCAAGTTTATTCGATTGCCGTTTTCGAACAGTTTTTTATAATTCCTATCACGACCAATCCATGAGTGAGTAGGAATATTGGAAGTAATAAACATTGAAGCACTGTTGAAGATGTATAATTTCATTATCTGGGCAGCTTATGTTTTATGATTAGGGTTAAACCTTCAGATGTTTAATCGCATAAGGCTCAAGAAAGATCTGCTACATATTTCTCACCTACTCATTTTTCACACGTTTAACATTCCGCAATCTATCACTATGAATAAACAGACAGAGACTAGCTTCTTGGACGAAGAAGACTAGATGAAATCTCATACAAGTAGTAAATGTAATCCATGAAATACCCTCAATAAAGTATTCAAAGAATCAGTGGATCTGCATAAACGATCAAAATCCCTAAAGTAGCTACTGAATCTGAACGAGTACTAGTGTTAAATTCGTAGTTAACCAGCACTTCTGGATATCCATGCTTTTGAGAGTGTAGAGCAAGTATTTCATTGATAATATTTGAATGAATATTACCGTATTCAAGGTACAGAAGTGAACTAGTCCTAAAATAATCTAGAAACTTTAGGTATGTAAATCACTAAGTGAGATGTCTTTATCACAGCAATCCGTCTCACTGCCTGTCGATCGTCAAAATTCAGCATCGTTTACACCATGACCTCACTTAATCATGACAATAATCCATTTACTAGTGCCAGCATCTCCAACCTTGGCATTTGAGTCTTTTATAAGAATTGCAAAATCATTTGCTTGGCATATATCTACGAATAATAACAATAATAATAATTTATTCTCAAATGAAAAACATGTTACAAGAGCTATGTCAATTCATAGGCAAGATCAAAATGTTAAAATCGGCGACATATTCCTTTTGAAACGATGTACAGTTGCTTAAATATTTCAAATGATACATTGCCCCGATTAAAATGGCTAAGGTTGCACTTAAAATTAAAGATCATCTCGCAAAATCTACAATGTACCATGCTGATAAGTGGCGCGAGTTACAAAAGGTGCGTTACGACGAGCAGGTAATGAATACGAAACAATGAAAGGTAGAGCCAGGTCTGTATGTAACAACAATTGACGAGGTAAATGTGCAAAGATTTGGCTGATATTCGTCAGATAATAAATTTAAAGGCTCCTGGGTAAAGTAACCAAGCCTTCGGCAAATATCCAGACTAATATTGAAGGGTTGAAATAAGGTGCTGAAAAAGAGAAATAGAGAGGACGGGGCGAGGAGCAGAACAGAAAATATTCTTGTTTAAAGTCGAACAATGCCTCAGCAGATACTTTTTTGGATAAAACAAAGGTATGTTTACTCAGACTTTTTATATCAGAACACAAACTCTACACCTGCACTTATGTAGGTTAATGATGACAATTCACTAGCAAGATAACGAATAGGCAATTATTCGTATGAATAGAGGAAATTCAGAAGAACCAAATTTTTAGCAATAATGTTGATGTACAGAATATAATAATGAGGCACAGTGACCTGATGCTTTTGCGATATTTTATTTATTCTTTTTCTTTTTAACTCTGTAGCTCAAGAAGTCATGAGTGAGCTCTTTTTCACTATAAATGTCCAGATCTGCTTGTAATATGATTTCTTGGTAGGAAGTTGAAACCAGTGCAAGGTTACGGACACGAGTCGTAGACGAGGTTAACAAGGAAAAGTAATATCAGTATCACTGATTTGTTACATCCTGCTATTTCATGAGGAGACGTATGCAAACAAAATGTTCACTGAGATCAAATTTACTTGTAAAACGATACAGTTTATTGTGTGAGAGATCACCAATTTCCACCCGGCACATACTGTATGACCTAGAGTTTGGCATCTGATGCAAAAATGTAGGCTATAACCAATATAGTTATCAACATCTTTCTCTAACTTCACTTTTATTCTGATGCTTTGACTTAAATGAACAGATTCCCATCTTCTCGCTTCAACTCCCAATTTTTGAACTCTATCCATCTTGGTACACCCCACAACTTATTGTTATTTATTGCTGCACTCTAATCTGAATTCTATCTTTCTAAAACTTATTTGAAAATAAGCAACCTGTATAGGTCGTATTTACTAGCTTGCCATTAATTTTTCAGCAACACTATACACGGTCGAACAATGCTCTGCCTTGCTGCTCTTTTGTTTCCTTTTTCTCCTAAGTTTCTTTCCAAAACCTTATCAGCTGTGTACTGTACTCTAAAAGTTATTCTGCCTGAACAATATCTCGTGAACCACACCGGCATGATGAACACCATCTAAGAAATCTGCTGGATCGCCAATCTTTTTGTTGTCACATGTTGGAAATTTTATTGGTCATTGCTAAAAATTGTGTGTTCCCGCTATATCAAGAATATATCATTTTTCCTAATGTGACAGAACAACATTTTTCGCAGTAAATTTGGTAGCATTCGAATCACTTTGATGCTGCCTGTAAACTAGAATACCGAATGTAACACACTCTTATTTGAGAAAAATATTGTTACTGTTATGGATTTTCTACTCTTGCAGTTCACTCCGGCATGAAAAGTGTAGGCTCATACGCGTTCACCCAGTCAGGGACCAAAAACACGATAATTCTGGGAGAAAACGGATCTATTTATATTAAATAGGGAAATATAGACAATTACCAAAGCGATATTACACCTTCGAGCTTCCAATTACCACAATGGGTTCCGTTTCTGGAAGAATAAGTGCTTCCAGTCCGTTACTACTAGAGTATCAAATCCAACTATGGCTGTAGCCATATTAAGTATCAAGTTTAAACAACACACATATTTCAGAATGAAACATAGAAACTTCAATATAAGTACAAGATATAGAAATTATAACAAGATACAAATGATAAAATCCCAAAATGGAATCAAATAAAGTGCCAAAATATCAGACAGAAACAGTCAGTCATATCATAACACAAATATATATACATGGAGGGATTTTCCAAAAACAAAACATTCAAAATAGATTCTACAGTTTCTATGACACGATAAAAAAGGAATTAGATCTCTGTCCACTGATTCTACCTCTCAAGACACGGAGCCTTAAGGTCTCACATCCTTCCACCTCTGCCTTATCCTAAACACGATATTTCACAAGATCAGTAAGTTCTTATCCTTTTGTTCTTCTTTAAGAGTGTATTTTTAACTTCACTAAAAACCAGTCTAGTCAAATTTAACCATATCTTAGTCATTTTCAAAAAATTACAAGTTTAAGAAGTTATGAAGTGCGTATCCATTATAGTTGTTAGGACCTATGTAACCAGAAGCCAGACTATGGATTTGGGCAAGCAGATAATTGAGAATCCACGGCAAAATATTCAAACAACTGTCAGCCACATCCTGTTTGTGCAGAACACCCTATCAAGCAAAAAAAGATTTGAGTTCCCCACTTCTTGTTGGAGCACACAGTGTTGTTGTTGTGTTGAATGCTTTGTGACAGCCCAAAGAAAATGTGCTATGGTAACTGCTATATTGAAGTGCTCAGATTTTGAGGCAAATGTTTATCTTTTCTCATGGATGTATTTAGAGCTCAATTATTTGGTTTAACATGGTTCTTAAATGAACACAAACTCCAGGCTATGCACACGAAAATTGCACGGCAGTTATTAATGACCAACGTTCATTAAACGAAGCGTATAAAATGGTGAGATCAAATTGCTGCCAGTCAAGAGAAAAGATAAATGTTCTCGTTCACTAGAAGAGAGTACTGAGATATATCACTAAGAAATCTAAAAATGCCACAGATATTCGAAGTTTGACAGTGCCCTTCGAACGGGGATTAAACAAAACCCAGTCAAAGTAGTAGTCAGGAATTAAGAAAATTCGAGTTGTATCTGATGGGTGGTTTGGACGTCGAAAAACAAGTGACTCAGATTGATTGGTTGATATGACAGGATACGTAACACGACGCACCCAATTATGATCAGGTTCAAAAGCGTTTCTGAGTGCCATTAGCTAGGGCCTCACCGTCAAAACCAATGAGGTCAGTATCAATGTCGAAGTTTAATAGAGATATTAGTTTCGGGGATTTATGTGCTACTACATATGTATTAAGCAATTATAATGGTTATGCTTGAGTCAATGATGGAAAAAAGTGTAGTCTATCGAAATATATATATACCTAAAATTGGCAACTGATAGAATGGAACCAACATATGGAATATGCAACGGTGTATTCTAACAGCAACAATCAACGCATAATTTAAATCAAACTATAAAAAACTGCAATAATTACTGCAGTTATTTTCAGATCGATTCTATACTAAACATCTTCAAGGACTAACAAGCTGCACAGTGTCAGTTAACATCAACGCCAGTTGAACACATGATCAGTCATGATTCTCCAGCAGATGTTACGATGTATGTTTCAAGGATTCGCCTTTTGTAACGCCTTTATTTAGTAACTAGTCTCCTATATGTTCCCGGTGAAAAGTCAAGGAGCGCTTTTTCTAAAAGAATGCGTTACGGTTTAATTGTAAGTTTCCATGTTCATCTAGTGCTTCTCTATGGCAAACGTCCTTATTTTCTATTCCATTGACGAAAAAAACAGATCTTGTTAACATATTAACCGTCGAGGTGTCACTTGTAACTGATTTTGAGTGTAATACTGTCTTCGTATCAAATACGTTCATGTGTTAAGCCCTATGAGATACAAAACCGATGAGTAATGTTTAGTGAGTTGTACCGTTATTGGATTTCTTGTTTGTCGGATAAATTTCGTATCAAAGACGTTCATGATATGAGGCTAAAAGGTGATTTAATTGAGAAGCATTATTTGACGTTTCATTTTTGGTAGCAGATGAAGAAAATCTGTGTTGACTACATTTGACAAAAAATCTTAAAAGTAGAAGTATTAGCCTATTAAATCTTATCCACGATTTCGAATATAATTTATCCCCACAACAATCCCCACGCGTTTAATGTTTTGATATGAAACAATATACTTTGGTTTAATAACAGTACTGTGGAATGTGTCCCCATGTGGATTTTTTTTATGAAACTTGGCTCTAACATTAGTTTAGTCATGAACGACTACCATAAATGATGTGTATATGATCTGTGTAATTTTCAAGATCAATCATATTAACGAGTTGGACAAATTTTTCAGTCGCATTTCCCGTAAATATTTAGGCTTTCCTAAGAGAGCTGTTTTAAATAAGGATGGCTGAGGTGATGTCACTGAGTAGAATGCATTATTCTTTCAGGATTGTGGCCTTGGTTATCAAATGAATTTATTATCTCTTATTTCCATTGCTAACTGTAACTATTTCTACTACAACACTTATGTGACTTAACTAACTGATATTATTTCAATAAATACAACCCATTTATTTTCCCCACTGCTCACTGGATGGATCTTAGTTATTTTCATTGATGCAGTGGCTCACTGTCTTAGGTGCTCGAGTTTCGGTCAGTAAGTTTCAGGTTTAAAACTTGCCCCATCTTTAGTTCAACAAACGAATATCATTGACAGTCCTCGTGTCTAAAGTACAACTGGAAAACAAGTCAATAATTTTTTTTATCTAGAAACTAGTTTAAATCAATATCTGTTCTCATTACTACGTTGGACTTCGGGACGGTTTTAGAGCATAAACTCTGAGTCGATCGATCGGAAGGTTTGATCGACTTTTGGTGATGATTTTTACTGGGCATTCAATGTTTGGCAGTTTCATAAATTTATCTAAGGACTAAAAGTCGTTTTGAGTTACTGCAATTGTTTTGTAGAATTAACAAAGTTTTGGTAATGTACAATATGGTCTTTGGTGGAAATTATACCGCAATAAGTAAATGTGATGGGAGTGTGGTTGTGATATTCTCTACTTGCCAACTCCTATCAAGTGTTCGTGGTGCTAATAAAAATTATAAAATTCTTTCAGAACAAGAAGTAAAATGACTTATCACACAGCCTGCATATACACTGCATTTTATTAGTCAAAATTTGATTTTATTCACTAGAGTTTTGCACTCTATAAATCTCAAACGTGAATGACGTGGAGCACTAAGTGAATGGTGCATCTAAAACCAGTTATATTTTCCACTTTAAAGGGCTAAATTTTTGTCTTTACTCTACTGAGTGACGTTGAAATTAAGTGGGATTGGAAAGTAAACGAAAATATACATCTTTTAAGGTGTTACATTGCACACTAGCACAACAACTGCATATCAGGGCAGAAAAATATAATC
Source organism: Schistosoma turkestanicum (assembly GCA_944470395.2). Lineage (NCBI taxonomy): Eukaryota > Metazoa > Platyhelminthes > Trematoda > Strigeidida > Schistosomatidae > Schistosoma > Schistosoma turkestanicum. Next base: position 22,233,881 of record OX103973.1, read on the forward strand.
CGCAGTAGTGACAGTAAAATATATATGTGCTGCTAGTATTGTTTTTTTTTACCTGTGTCATACTCTTTAGTATCAGCTGCAGACAACATACAGTCTTCTACATATCACTTCTAGTTGAGATCATATGGAAACAGCAAGAGAAATTAACAGAGAAAGCAAAATAATAACAATTAAAATTTTTAAATCTAAAAGCTATGGGCTTAAAGAAAAGTTGCATGCAGATTGAACTGCTCCATTGCATTTGATGTTAGTTCATGTCATTTAAGGTCTCTATCCACAAATGATGACTATACAAATCCAAACCCAAACTCTTAATATTGACTCCAAGTGTAGTCTTCGTATTCCTACATGATATAAATTAGAATTCAGATTTTTGTTCAAATTTCATGTCTTATAGCAGTTACTCTTAATCAGATAGAAAACAACTTTCTATACCGTCATTCTTCATTTCCACTGTCTTTTTCCTGTTTGCAAATGCTATACTAAAGTGAAATCTTTACGATAAAGCCATCTCAATTTGATAACATCTATCGTTGTATGGAATTCCAGTTCTAGGAGGTAAACCAGCTAATTAGGCTACTAATCTAAGTAAAGTGAATTGGTTTGAGAATGTTGAACTATCACTTAATCAAACTTGTTATGGCCTAGTAACTAGGAAACTCAAGTTCCAACCACCAGGTCCTAGGTTTAAACGTCCTTCCAGTTAGTCGATTTCGGGTAACAGGGTATCTCGATCTGTGCTTAGTCAATGAAATATTATAGCTATCATTTCTTTCAGTCAGAAGCTTTAAAAAGTTTTATTTAATGTAACTCATTAACTAAGTTCAGGTTCATATCTTCAGTTTAAAAACGCACTTGTTAGTGATGCATAGTTGGCTACACTGAAGTAAATCATGTATGCTCCAATACTGCTATCAAATGGTAGAAATTGAGGTTGTTTAATTAGTTGTTGAGTACCACCAAATTAATTTCGATACCTAACGAGTATGGTTGTGAGTAGCTGTATTAAACTTATAGCCACATAAGCTAAATCGTGTATATTGTTGTTCTGTAGCTTCTGTTCACCAACAAGTTGTGTTTTAGATAAGTCAGTCAACAACAACATAGAACTTCGTACGTACGTACATCAGTTCAAGTTGCCGTACCAAATTAGCACAGAGATGCGATTGTCACTTCAAATCCCATAGTAGTAGAAGTATTAGCAGTCATTTTAGAGATGAGGGTCCGACAATATTATTCAAGAAGTATAATCTAGTGAAAGAAACTTAAGAAAACAGATAAAAGTGATGAGGAACTCCGAAGGTTAGGATCCGTGAGAACACAATAAATTCACCTCATCATCAACATCAACGTAGGACTTCGTACGTAAGTATATCAGTTCAGGTTGTCACACCAAATTAGCACAGACATGTGATTGTCGATTCAAATCCCATAGTAGTAGAGGTAGTAAAGGTATTGGCAGTAATCAGATAGATCATTCAAAATTATAATCTAGTGAAATACACTTAAAAAGATAGAAATAATGGTGATGAGCAACTCTGAAGGTTAAGATTTGAAAGAACACAAAGAATGAATACACCTGCGCCATTGCAAACGGTTGTGAGTCATGTCTCTAACCATCGATTACTATTATCTCGCGGACCCCAATCAGGTAGTCGACACCTACCAACATGACTTAGTCCACTTGTCAGTGACTTCATGGATTTGCGCCATGTTTTTGGTTTGGCTGTCCGTAGTTTTCTTCCAACCTGTTCCTGCGTGCTTGGGAGGTTTACGAACTCATCAATCAATATGCCACTTTAATTACACCGTAGTACTAAAGTGGGTTTTTCGAACGAACCAGTGATCCAACAGTGGTAATCTTCCGTTCAATATCATTATGTTCGAAATTTTCAAATTATTCTTTTAATCAGCAATATCGGTTATATCATTACTTTCTTATGTAATTTATTCCAATCCATCGGGAGTCTCATCAGTGCTGATAGCCTGGTGACTGACGAAATCTCAGCGCGGATACAGAAGGCTCGATTGGCTTTTGCCAACCTGCGTCATTTATGGCGTAGGCGTGATATCCGTTCGCTAACCAAAGGACGAGTGTATTGCGCAGCAGTTCGCTCCGTTCTCTTATATGGCTGTGAAACATGGCCGTTAAGAGTAGAAGATGTTCGTAGGTTACTAGTATTCGATCATAGGTGTATTCGAAGCATTGCTCGTATACCGTGGGACAACCGAGTGAGCAATGCTGTCGTTAGGAAACGAGTACTAGGTAAGGATGGCAGATCAATCGATGAAGTGGTGAAACTTCATCAGTTGAGGTGGTTGGGACATGTCTTGCGTATGCCTAACCACCGACTGCCTCATCGAACTTTGTTTTGTAGTGTAGGAGTAGGTTGGAAGAAAGTTAGGGGCGGCCAGACCAAAACATGGCAGAAATCCATGAAGTCATTGACTAGTGGACTTAGCCATGTCGGTAATTGTCGACTACCTGGTTGGGGTCCGCGAGATGATAATAGTCGATGGTTAGAGACCTTGAATGACATGGCTCAAAATCGTTCGCAGTGGCGCCGGTGCATTTATCCTTTGTGTTCTCTCAAATCCCAATCTTCTGGATTCTTCAACCCCTCTAGTTTCGACTTTCTAAACTTTTCTCACTGAATCATACTTATTGAATAATATCTTCTAATCCTAACCTCTCCGATTACTTCTAATTCCCTTACTACCTCTACTACTATTGGATTTGAATTGACAATTACTTCTCTGTGCTAATGTGGTATGGCAACATGAACTGATGTACTTACGTACGAAGTTCTACGTTGCATCTGTCTGTATGTCTGTCTTTCTTTTTCATGAATTATTCCCTTTAAATAACTGACACTAAAAATTTGTGAGTTTTTTTTCCCTCTTCATTAATTAATTACTAGTGATTCATAATAATATTTCTCTAATTTTACTATCTCTTTTTTTTCAGATAATTTATACAGTTACCGATCTAATTAAACATAAACCACGAAAGTTTAATCTATGCTTGTATACTTATAAAATCAAAATCTAGAAAAGAAATAAAATTATTGTGATTTATATATCATATCTCTTATTTGTTTATTTCAACGCCATTGCTTTCCAAAAAAACAGATCAACACACACACACAACACACATTCATACATAATCATTACGTACGTACGTACGTATGTATTATAGTCTTTCCAGATTTTGATTCAAACACACATCGATTGAGATTTGAGTGTTCTTATTTTAAAGGTGATACAAAAAGAGGAGGCGCCCAACAGAATCAGATTCTTCAAGAGATCATTATATATATATATATTATTTGTTTCTTTTTATTTTGTGTGGTTTTCACCGATATTTTTTTCCCCTTATTTCATCGATTTTTTAATCATCTATTATTATTATTATTAATATTGATCTGTTTATTTTATACTTATTATTTCGTTAATCATTATTACATAAGTGTGAATATTTTATTCAACAGAGAGAGAATTAATTAATTAATTCATTGTTTGCTTAAAATTTCTTAAAAAAATAAAAGCAATCATCTTAGATAATCACTTTACTTGCCCCCGTCATCACTGCAAATATATCTATCTACACATATTTATATGTACGTTGGGATTGTTTATCTTTGTGTGTGTAGTATTATTTCCCAACTTATTGTACGCTGTTCTTTTGTTGCTGTTATTTTTATTATTATTATTTTTTAAAGAAAAAAAAATTGAAAAAGGGGAAGTCTATTTTATTTATTATTATTATTATTATTATTATTATTATTATTATTATTATTTATTGTTCTCCTATATTGTTACTGTGATTTTGTTTCTGCATTTTTCTGACTGTTTTCTATTTTAAGTCCTTCTTTTTTTTCTTTTTTTCATTTTTTTTAAAAAAAAATATGTTTTCATTTTGTGTCATCATATCACATTATAGTGTTGTATATTTTTGAAAATATTTCAATCTTATTACATGGGTCGTAAAAAAATACTAATTAAGAAAATTTCAGACGAACGAAATCGTCAGGTATGTTAGTGATTAGATTAGATTGATTGATTGACTGATTATGATGTTTTGTTTTACGTTTTACTCTGTTTTTGAATTGATGTGATGTGCTCACTAGTGACACTATTTATGAAGATGGATATTTGAAGTTGTTGTGAGATAATTCTATGACTGATGAATGTTAACCATGCTGGAAATAATGCATTTTACCCAATGATGGCATTCAGGGATTATCATGGCACAGTAAATAAAGTTGAAAATGCTTATCGATAAATTACAAGTTATCCAGCATAACGGGAATATTCTCATCTCGAAATATAAAGGTGTTGTGCTTGTCAACTGATACACTTGAAACTATTACGAGTTCACCTTACTCGGTAAACGAGAGCGAAGACAAATGATCCAATGACACGATAGGCTATTCTAATTCGAGCGTCTCAACGCCCCACTAAGTAGAGAAAGAAGTCTTGACAAGACGTAGAAAGTGTATTCTACAAACACTCAGAAAATATGAGGTTCACAAGCACACAAATCGAGTTTATTTATACATGAGATAAACGTCCATGGGAGAGCCACAAAAATAGCGTACAAAATTAATGCAACAACGAATAACAGTCGAGGATGTCCCGGGTGGGAAATTATACCTCAAGGTCAACTGATCAGCTCATGCTCGAGAACATAAAATTCAAAATTAGGACCTTAATCAAGTGAGTTCTGGGGATCCAATGTCCCCACCAAAAGGACTCAGAGTTTTTTCTTGATTTAGTCGTAAGTTCATTCACTTGAGAAGTGTCAAACTATGTCACGAGGACTCAGGTGTTCCCTTTTAGTTTTCACTGGTCCTCAAGTTGAAATCATTAATTTGTTTTGAAATCATCTTCATGAAATAAAAATATTTGTTGTATCGTTGGCGAAAAATTAAAGACAATTCAGTGAAGAATATCTAGTCCAGTTGTATCCCAGTACGTACGACATACTACTTTTAACCAATTCCTTAAGTTATGTAATTATCTGCTTTATTATAGACATTATTAATTATGAGATGGTGGAGAAAATTTGTAGCTCAAGTGGTTGATTGTGGTGGTGTTTCATTCTTTAAGCTGGATCTCTCGACAGGTTTAAGGTCAACAGCAACCAATCAAGACCGAGGTTATCAGCACAAGCTACAGATCAAACGTGGAGAAATTCGTATGCTTCACTTCTGCTATCTGAAGTTTGTGCTGCTGATGATATTGTTCAGCAGACGAACAATGATAGCTACACAACCAAAACAACATCCAGCTCAGAGAACGAAACACCACCACATTATTAATTAATTAATTAATTGATTTTGATTTTGACCAATTTGGTCTCGCGTGCTGTTACGGGTATGAGGGCGGTTGTCACTTCCCGTCTGCTCACACCGTGGAAGGATGTTTCTTGAGGGACCTGAAAAGGAAAATAGATTGGTGTTGGTCTTAGAGACCTGGGTGCGTGACCGCAGAGCCCAAGGGACAACTGCTTGAGGCCGATCACGCACGGCCTTTTTATGAAGGGTTTTTTGAGGATTAGCTCCGTTCTTAAAGGCCCTTAGTGGGCACCCTTACCGACGGAGACGGAAATCCGTGAGGTAGGGGAGGTGTGACATTTTTAGGGTCGACCTTTTCTAACCCCTTCCTTCCTTGTGAGAAGGCAGCATCGCTGCAGATGCTAGTTGTCCGAGGGAAACACATTACTGCTGTCACACCCCTCTGCAGTCAGCAGTACGACTTCGCTCTCAGACCTTGGGTAGCTGCTTTTAGTCTGATCGTTCTCCAATCGACCTGTCTGGCATGGTAGGACCTGCAGGAACATGTGTTCCAGCCAATATAGCTCGGTTGGGTCATCACGATAGGTAAGCCCGACCACCACGTCAAGGTAGCAGCTACGGTCGGGCTCAAAATCGTTCGCAATGGCGCCGGTGCATTTATTCTTTGTGTTCTCTCAAATCCTAATCTTCTGGATTCTTCAACCCCTCTAGTTTTGACTTTCTAAACTTTTCTCATTTAATCATACTTCTTGAATAATACTTTCTCATCCTAACCTCTCCGATTACTTCTAATACCCTTACTAACTCTTCTATTATTGGATTTGAATTGACAATTATATCTCTGTGCCGATGTGGTATGGCGACATGAACTGATGTACTTATGTACGAAGTTCTACGTTGCAACTGACTGACTGACTAATTAATTAATTTAGCAACCCTAACTGTATGTTTGACATATTGGTAAGAATTTTATTATTTTATTTCTATTATATCATACATGTTTATTAGATTATTTTTTAAATTGTTTGTTTCTTATCATTCCAGGTTACATTTACAAAACGTAAATTAGGCTTAATGAAAAAAGCCTACGAATTGAGTATATTATGTGATTGTGAAATAGCTTTAATTGTATTTACAAGTTCACAAAAACTATTTCAATATGCTAGTTCAGATATGGATAAAATTTTATTACGATATACTGAATTTAATGAACCACATGAATCAAAAACTAATCGAGACATAGCAGAGGTATGTTTATATATATATTTTTAGTGTCGTACTTTTGTGCAAAGTAATTTATTATTATTATTATTATTATCTTTTTTATAATGTATTAGTACGTCTTTTTGACTGACAAATTATTTTTTTTGACTTTGGGTTTTGGCCTTTTAACTGTTTCTGGGATTTTTGAAAGTTTGTGATAAAACTTGAAACGTGGCAAATCTGGAAAAAGTCGATAATTTACATTTCTAGGATTATTATTTAAGCTTAATCAGGTATTGACACAGCTATTGTAATAGGAAATATCGTTTTGATGGTCGGTCATTTCATTTGTATTCAGAAAGACTAAAGATTTTGTTGCGGTAGTCTGTTTAATTATTATGTTTACACTAGGTGGTGACCAATGGTAAGAGTTCTCAGTAGAAATGACCAAAACATACATTTTAAGCTTACAATATACTCATTAGGATAAGTGACTTGATATCAGATTGTACTTTATCTAGTGTTTGATGGTTGGAATCAGTTATCAAAAATTCTGGATCTAGAATTTATTGTGTTGAGTTGTCAGTTGGACATATTCTCAGTCACAGAAAAACTGAAACTTCCTGTAGTTTGTCACTCACTAGCATAAAATCTATAACCAGGTGTACTTACCGACTATCTCTAACCGTCTAATGACAATTACAGTGACTAAGATGTTCTCGAAAATACTACTTTCTATGGGCTCTTGACATATTTATTGGCGTCAGCTACTAATCGTTTTATAAAACACATTACATGGATCCAACTTAAGTTTAGTTGATCGATAACTGGATAGGTTGGCACCAGGAATAAAAAAATCCCATCTTGAATTGGTAAATTGTATCATTAGTGGCACATGCAGCAGTTCTCTGCATCACATCGAGGGGGCTGAAACATGACTTGCAAAAGTGGGAGATATGCATTAGTTACAAGTATTTGACTATTGATCAAAGCATTGATCAAAGTTTAAACCAATGAACATATATGCCAAGTTCTATGTTCACTATAACTAACTGTTGTTTATGTTACAGATTTATTCTAAAGAATTCAATTGTGAATAATGCTTAATAAACAGTATAACTTGTCGTAATTTTACAGTAGTCAATGATTAAACATTCCTCGCTTAGGAATCATCATCCTGTCCCAAAATTAATGAAATCCAATCAAATCGATCAACTACTATTTTATCAGCCTTAATCTTGTTAGGTTGACTTTCTGTCTCTTTTAGTTACTTACTCATGTTTTCTTTTTTCGAGTTGAGATTATTCGCCACATTAATTGTAAATACTTTTATCACCTGTGTCATAGGTGATATATATATATATATATATATATATATATATATATATATATCATCAACAGTAACGTAGGACTTCGTACGTAAGTATATCAGTTCAGGTTGTCATACCACATTAGCACAGAGATGTGATTTTCAATTCAAATCCCATAGTAGTAGAGGTAGTAAAAGTATTAGAAGTAATCGGAGAGATCAGGGTTGGAAGATGTTATTCAAGAAGTATAATTCAGTGAGGTAAATTTAAAGAGAGAAAGATAGAGGTGATGAGGAATTCAGAAGGTTTGAATTTCATAGAACACAAAGAATAAATGCACGTGCGTCATTGCAAACGATTCTGAGCCATGTCATTCAAGGTCTCTAACCATCGATTTCTATCATCTCGTGGACCCCAATCAGGTATTCGACGCCTACCGATATATATATATATATATATATATATATATATTATGGGTTTTAAACATGGTAGCAAGTTTTTTTATCATATAACAAACTGACAGTCGAGTTTTTAATTCGTCTGAAAACTTATAGCTTGTTTCTTTTACTAAGTAATCACATATTTTTCTATTTAATCACATATGACGTCACAAATGATAGACTTCAAAGAGTCTGTTATTGTCTGTTCTTTTCAAAATCACAGTATAAAACTTTATAATTGACACTTTATCATTGGTCATTGCATTCAATTTACTGTGATTAGGATTAGTCACCATACTACAATGTGAATAATTTTATCACTATTGTCTGGAATACTAAATCAAATAGTTTGCGTTTGTATTTATTGACAATATATTTTATTCTACTTATTGTATTTAGCTTGTATACACAATGAATTGAACTAATAATTGCTTTACTTGCTTCACTATTTCTTATCTTATTCACATTTTGTCAGTCAGTCAGTTGCAACGTAGAACTTCGTACGTACGTTAAAGTTGCCATATCACATTGGCACACTAGACACCATTGTCAATTCAAATCCCGTAGTAGTAGTAGTAGTAGTAGTAGTAGTAGTAGTAGTAGTAGTAGTAGTAGTAGTAGTAGTACGTATTAAAAGTATTGACAGTAATCAAAAAGATTAATGATCGAATCCATCACTGGAGATGTATACCTCAGAGGAATCGATTAAACAAAGAGAAAAAAAACAGCCATGAGGAATTCAGAGGATTAGAATTTGAGAGGACACAAAGAATGAATGCACCTGCGTCATTGCAAACGGTTTTGAGCCATGTCATTCAGGGTCTCTAACCATCGATTACTAGCATCTCGCGGACCCCAACCAGGTAGTTGACACCTACTAATATGACTTAATCCAGTTGTCACTAACCTCATGGATTTGTGCAACGTTTTCAACTGGCAAACCCTAGCTTTCTTCCAGTCTAGCTCTACACTACAAAACGTAGCTCATTGAGGCAGTCTGTGGTTGGACATACGTAACATATTTCTCAACCACCTCAACTGATGATGTTTCAAGACTACCTCAATTGATCTGTCATCCTTACCTAGTACTCGTTTCCTAACAACTACATCGCGTAATCGATAGTCCCACGATATACGAGCAATGCTTCGAAGACACCTATGATCGAAAACCAATAACCTACGAATATCTTCTACTCTTACTGGCCATGTTTCGCAGCCATAAAGTAGAATGTTTTTTTATTTAGAAATATGATTACTGATACAAATAAGCATCAAAATTTTTATACTTCACAAAAATTCTTGAGTTTGTGAGTAGGCTCGGATATTGCCTGAACGCCCAAACCGAAGCAGGTAGTTTTCTTAGGTGGCCACATCCCGTGTTTTTGACCTAAAAGTCCAATCCACAAGTTAGTAGAGTAACGTGGGGAGATGTAGTCTCATAATAGACGGTGGCCATCAATAGGCTCATACGTCACTCTTTTCGTCAAGATTCTGAAGCCCACATGCATCATTGCTTTAGAACCACGGTTCTCCAACTTCCCAGGTCGATCCTCCGCACCTACTAACTTGGTTAAAGCTCCGATCATTCTCTTTTCTTCCCCAATTTCGTAGACAACATCTTTACCAGGAGAGGCTAGTGAGTAGGCCTTCCCTGGCAGTGGCTATATTCACATGACCATATTAGAGCATTCCCACTCTCACCCATACCAGGGTATTCGGAAGCTAATCGGGCCACGTAATTTGCGGTCGAACATTTGATCCGATTTGTAATTACGTGTTTATTTCTGTCACCCTATGTTATTGAGATTTACTTTAATTATATTACATTCTAGACATGGAAAATTTCATTTTATTAGTATTGAGTTTTGTGAGGACTATGGAATTTTCATCGATTTTAGATAACGAATATATTTTATTTAAATTACTGTGGAGAATCTAAAAGCACTAGACAGACTTATAAAAAAAAGATTATCCTTCGTTCATATATCTATATTTTAATGCGATAGGGATTTTCAAAACATGTCTTTATTGCCTGATATACGATATCATCTAAGCATGAACCCGTGATCTATTGCTTTATTTTAACTACCGCCCGGGTATCCTTGATCAATAATACCTTCCTGTCACGTGATCATGTAAAACTTAGTGTTTAATTCCAAACCAATAAGCAGCTATTCGTTGATGATCAGTTTTTACTGGTACTTGAAGCGAGATTAATCTGTGACAAACACTGACTGACTGACTGTCAAGCAAACGTTATCGTGGCAGGATTGTGAAAAATTGTGTAAATTTGAATTTCTGACCGATAAAGTTCACCCGTGTGAGGGATCTTGCACCAGCCAAATCGCTCTTGATGGAGATGCCTTGGAGGACATTAACACCTTTACATATCTGGGCAGCCTCATCGACAATCAAGGTGGATCCGATGCAGATGTGAGGGCGCGGATTGGCAAAACAAGGGCTGCATTTCTACAGTTGAAAAATATCTGGAACTCCAAACAACTTTCAACCAAAACCAAAATCAGGATTTTCAATACAAATGTGAAGACAGTTCTACTGTATGGAGCGGAAACCTGGGGAACTACGAAAGCCATCATCCAGAAGATACAAGTGTTTATTAACAGTTGTCTACGCAAAATACTTTGGATTCCTTGGCCAGACACCATCAGCAACAACTTACTGTGGAGGAGAACAAACCAGATTGCAGTGGAGGAAGAAATCAGGAAGAAGTGGTGGAAGTGGATAGGACACACACTACGAAAAGCACCTAACTGCGTCACAAGACAAGCCTTCACATGGAACCCTTTAGACAAAAGGAAAAGAGGAAGGCCAAGGAACACATTACGCCGAGAAATAGAGAAAGATATGAGAGGAATGAACAAACATTGGACAGAACTGGAAAGGGAAGCTTGGGACAGAGTTGGTTGGATAAAACTGGTGGGCGGCCTATGCTCCATTGTGGGTAACAGGCGTAAGTAAGTAAGTAAGTAAGTAAGTGTGAGGGATCTCTGTTCACGATAGACAAATGGTCATGAGATATTGGTAGGCAAATAAAATTTTCTCGTATAGTTCATAAAAAGTACTTTACTTTTTATACACAATTTACACTGTTGAAAAGATTTTGAAAACTGTTAAAGTTTTGAATGTATTCGTTTTCAACACTTCATTCATTCGATTTGATTCTTTTACAAAATCAACATCTTATCAACATGTTCACATGGTGACATTTTTTATTGTATGAAACACGTGGTGCATAAAATACAATTCATTCATTCATTAGTATCAATAATGATAGGATTATATTATTATTATTATTATTATTATTATTATTATTATTATTATTATTATTATTATTATTATTATCATAGAAAATATTGATGCACATATTTATCTGTTAGTTATATTTGTTTTTTTTATTCTGTGAATTTAAGATTGGTAGGTTTGAATGAATAATGGGTGTGAATTAGTTTGAGTTGCAGTTTACTTAATAAAGTTTATTCAGTCGGTTGGTTGATGTCATCATTAGCTACCATACAATAAGTATAACTCATAGTTTACTTACTTACGCCTGTTACTACCAATGAAGCATTGGCTGCCGACTAGTACTCTCCAACCTACTCTGTCCTGGGATTCCCTTTCCAATTCTGTCCAATTTTCTGTTCATTCTTCTAATGTCTGTCTCCATTTCTTGGCGTAATGTGTCTTTTGGCCTTCCTCTTTTCCTTTGGCCTTGAGGATTCCAAGTGAGGGGTTGTCTTGTGGTGCAGTTGGGTGCGTTCCGCAATGTATGTCCTATCCACTTCCAGCGTTTCTTCTTGATCTCTTTCTCGGTTGGAATCTGGTTTGTTCTCTCCCACAGTAGGTTGTTCCTGATGGTGTCTAGCCAACGGATGAGAAATATTTTGTGTAGAGAACTTTTAATAAATACTTGTATCTTCTGGATAATGACTTTGGTAGTTTTACAAGAACTATTTTAATATTTGTATTGAAAATTTTGACTTTGGTGTTGGTTGATATTTGTTTGGAGTCCCAGACGCGTTGTTCGACTGTAGAAATGAAGCCCTTGCTTTGCTGATACGTTTCCTCACATCTGCATCGGATCTACCTTGATTATCGATGATGCTGCTCAGATATGTAAAGGTTTTTGCGTCCTCCAAGGTATCTCCATCAAGAGTGATTTAGTTTGCACATGTTGTGTTGTATCGGAAAATCTTGCTTTTCTCTTTATGTATGTTGATACCTGTTGCTGCTGATCGTCTTCTCCTGCATTTGTTGTTGCGTGTGCGATAGAAGAGCCAGATCATCTGCAAAGTCTAGATCGTCCAGCTGCGGTTTGGCTTTCCACTGTTTACCGTGCTTCCCTCTAGATGTTGACGTCTATATAATCCAGTCTATCATCAGGAGAAAGAGAAAATGTAAGAGTAAGCAACTCATAAACTTAAATGTAAATCTTCATGAATTTTGAAGAGAGCAAGAACGAAGAGTTGAGAAGAATAACATGAATTTATTTTATTTCATAAGATCCTCATCAATTGCTTACAATCTATATTATTTTAAAAATCAGAATTATTGTAATGTGTATATACTCATAACAGTATAATAGGGGTATGCATCGTCATGATTGAATAATGAGATTGAAGATATTATCTAAAGAGTGTTGTAAATGAATATGAAATGCAAGAAACCATCAGATATACTAACAAGCGATCGTGTATATATATATATATATATATATATATATATATATATATATATATAATCAATTGATTATATAATGAAGCAGTTGAACATAAATTAATAACAATTAGGAATAACATTTTGTTGAGATTAGTCAATAAGTTTATGAATCTGAAAAAAAAACTAATACAATTAAAATTTGGAGGCATAAAGTCGTAATAGAGTAGTGACAATAAAGTCACTATGAAAAGAAAAGATATACAACTAACGATTTTTTAGAATTTACGTTATATTTACTACGGATTCTGATTTTGATTTCAAAGGTACATGTACATTAATTTATCTAACAATCTTTTTCCCTATTCAATCGAACAAAAATAGGCAGTTTAGGTCTGTTTAAATGCACACCAAAAATCGAAGCAGCATCCACGGACCTCCCAATTAATATTGGCGCACCTACGATTGAGGAGATCAGTATGGCCATCAGACAAATTAAGAGCGGCAAATCAGCAGGACCAGACAACATTCCGGCAGAGGCAATCAAAGCAGACGTGGAAGCAACTACGAAAATATTTCATATCCTCTTCAAGAAGATTTGGGATGAGGAACAAGTACCATCAGATTGGAAAGAAGGATATCTGATCAAAATACCAAAGAAAGGCGATCTCAGCAAGTGTGAGAACTACGGGGGCATCACTCTTCTTTCAATACCAGGCAGTCTTCGACAGGGTATTGTTAAACAGAATGAAGGACTTCGTAGACGCCCAACTTCGAGATCAACAGGCCGGATTTCGTATGGATCGATCGTGTACTGACCAAATTGCTACATTACGGATCATTGTGGAACAATCAATTGAATGGAACTCACCACTCTACATCAACTTCATCGACTACGAGAAAGCATTCGATAGCGTGGATAGGAAAACACTGTGGAGGCTTCTTCGACACTACGGTGTGCCCGAGAAGATAATCAGCATCATACAAAATTCTTACGATGGATTAAACTGCAAAACCGTGCACGGAGGACAGCCGATAGACTTGTTCGAAGTGAAAACCGGTATTAGGCAAGGTTGCTTACTCTCACCCTTTATCTTTCTCTTGGTCATCAATCGACTGGATTATGAAGACGTCAGCATCTGGAGGGAAGCAAGGTATCAACTGGACAGTTAGGACGCAGCTGGACGATCTGGACTTCGCAGATGACCTGACTCTTCTACCGCACACGCATCAACAAGTGCAAGAAAAGACGACCAGTGTAGCAGCAGCCTCTGCAGCAATAGGTCTCAACATACATAAAGGGAAAAGTAAGATTCTATGATGCAACACAACATGCACCAACCAAATCACTCTTGATGGAGATGCCTTGAAGGACGTTAACACCTTTACATATCTGGGCAGCATCATCGACAATCAAGGTGGATCCGATGCAGATGTGAGGGCGCGAATTGGCAAAGCAAGCGCTGCATTTCTGCATTTGAAAATTATCTGGAACTCCAAACAACATTCAACCAAAACCAAAATCAGGATTTTCAATACAAATGTGAAGACAGTTCTACTGTATGGAGCGGAAACCTGGGGAACTACGAAAGCCATCATCTTCTATTTACCAATTGATTGGAAGTATAACTAATGTAAAATATTAAAAAATCGAAAAGGGAATTTCATAGTAAAAATATTGATTAGTTTATAAAGTATTAAGTTTTCAATTATTAAGTCTTAAGTTGTAACATGGTAGTAGTTACATGTTTGTGCTTTCAGCTACTGAGTTACAAGTTCAAATCTATCAATTCTATCTCCATTTATGAAGCCAGAATGTATGGCTATAATAATGCATACAAAATATTATATTGATGAGGAGAATACAAAAACCCCATATTCGATGAATACTAGGAAAAATGATTACATGCATACACTATACTAGATCAACTAAAGAGGCAAATTATATAATTGTAAGTTTCAGCGATTGAACTCTAAACAAATCCAACGTTTTACTTGACATTGTGATCCAAGCTTTTTCAAACGAATTTAACTGAACTCAAAAATTAACTTGGCGCCCAACTATTTTTAAACTATTTGTTTAAATGTAGACAACAATTCTTATAAACTATGTCAATTAATTTCAAATTTCATTTGGAAAAAAGGTTTCGAAGTAGAAAATATCTTTGGTTCATAGTGTTTCTTAAATTATGACACGAATTGTATCTGATAATTGTTTGAAATTTCTAGTAAAACTAAAATAATTCCCAAAATCGATCATAACAGAGAGTGAAAATTTATTCACGTGTTTCATTTGTCTAAACTTAGGATACATTTTTGCGAAATTTTCATATTTTGAGCTGTTCCCTTTCGTATATATGTGGTGTGAGCTACTTATAAGTAGTATATGACGTGAGTGTCAACCTAATGTCTGGCAGCAGAAGATGCGGGAAGGTCAAGAAAGAAAGAGTTAGAAAACAATGGAATTTGTATGAAACACATGAATAGTGACAATGGATTGATGTTTTGCAACAGGAACAGTCCAGTTCGATAATATGATGAACTGATATTTTGCAAATTAACGATTTACGATATGATTTTCCTATTTTACTGAGTAACTCTGTAATTTTCGTTAAATACAATTCGGTTGCCCCACCTGTGTTCTCGTTCACTACATATATACTACACCGCTCTTTATGCTTTCATGTTTTATATATAGTGATATATATTTTGTTAGTATCAGGTTGTAAGTGTCTTTTTTCGTTTGCAATGGCGCAGATGCATCCATTTCGTTGTTTTCTCTCAAATCCTAATCTTCTGAATCCCTTATGATCGTTTTTTGTTTGCTCGTTGTTTTTAATTGATTCCTCTGGGCTTATACATTTTCGAATGATACATTAAATCAATAATCTTTTTGATTACTTCTAATACTTTTACTATCTCTATTAATATGTGATTTGAATTAACAATTGCATCTCTGTGCTAATGTATATATAGTATAGCAACTTGAACTGATGTATATATTATGTATGTACAAAGTTCTACGTTGTAACTGGCTGACTGACTGACTGAATTGTGTGTAATAACAAAAACAATGTCTCAATGTCTCTCTTCGATGTTGGGATTTTGTTTGTCAACTTATGCAAATGTTCTTTGTTATTATTATTATTATTATTATTGTTTTTGATGACTTCATCTCTATAATCATTTAAATAAAACATGTTGAAAATTATCTATTGTTATTTATGTGTAAAAATGAATAAATTTCATTATGGAATAGCTAATTGGTCAATAAACACATCATAATAGTGTTGGAGAGGTTAGATCCCCAAAACTCACTTGATAAAGGCCTTCATTTCGGTTTTTATTCATAGTCTGATCAGTCGACCTTGAGATCACCAGGAAAATCCTTGTCTGTAATTGGTTGGTGTGTTATTTTTAGTGTGCCATTTTTGTGACTCTCCTAAGGACGTTTCTATAATGTATAAATAAACTCGATTTGTGTGCTTGATATCATTGTGTTTGCTGGATGTTTGTAGAATACACTTTCTACGCCATATCAAGACTTTTTCGTCAGTTAGTTTTGGGCTACGGGTCAGAGTAGCCTATCGTGTCACTGGTTCATTGTCTCGTTCTCATTTATCGACTAAGTTGAACTCGTAATAGTTTCGAGCATATCAAGTGACAAGCATAATAAATAATACTTACTTACTTACTTACGCCTGTTACCCACAATGGAGCATAGGCCGCCGACCAGTTTTCTCCAACCAACTCTGTCCTGGGCTTTCCTCTCCAGTTCTGTCAAATGTTTTTTCATTCCTCTCATATCTTTCTCTATTTCTCGGCGTAATGTGTTCCTTGGCTTTCCTCTTTTCCTTTTGCCTTGAGGGTTCCATGTGAGGGCTTTTCTCGTGATGCAGTTAAGTGCTTTTCGTGGTGTGTGTCCTATCCACTAACTCCACCGCTTCTTCCTGATTTCTTCCTCCACTCGAATCTGGTTTCTTTTCTTCCACAGTACGTTGTTGCTGATGGTGTCTGACCAACGAATCCGAAGTATTTTGCGTAGACAACTGTTAATAAACACTTGTATCTTCTGAATGATGGCGTTCGTGGTTCTCCAAGTTTCCTCTCCATATAGTAGAACTATCTTGACATTTGTATTGAAAATCCTTATTTTGATTTTGGTTGAAAGTTGTTTGGAGTTCCAGATATTTTTCGACTGTTGAAATGCAGCCCTTACTTTGCCAATCTGCGCCCTCCGCCAGTAGAACCTTAGGGGCTACTGCCGGTCCCAATCCCGCATAAAGAAGGAGGGTTGGACATGGGGTTAGCGACCCCATTCTGTCGAAAGCTAACTTGCCAAAAATACGCTAACCAGAAAAAATAAAAAATAATTAATAATAAATAATAAATAAACTCACTTATTAACCGGTATATTTCATAATACCAATTTCATTATTATTGTTATTGTTATTCTATAAAATAATTATAAACTTTGTACTTTTGTTTTTTTTCACCCTAATAATAATAATAATCAACACACACATTGGAATAATCACAGTTGATCAATCGTAAAGAAGGCAAATTTTCTTATTTATCCGATGGTGATGCAGCCAGTGATAATAATGATCCATTCTTCTCTAATACAACTGATCAATTAAGTGAAGCAGATATATCTACACGTACTGGAACTAAAACCCCGATTACTTCATCAATTTCAATGGCATTGGATTTTCCTGGCACAACAATGTCTGACTTACCAGTTAGTGTGATATTTTTTATTGATTTATTTTAGCTTTTTGGGTTGGTTGGTTGTTTTGTTTTCTCTACAATAGAATTGTTTGAAAGTCGTCTTATGCGATTATCGATTTAGTTCGCTGTGTTAATTTATACATGTACATGTATATTATACATCTTTCTTTACTTTATTTAGTAGTTTGAACTGATTTCCTTCTTTCGCATCTTATTGATCCACACTATATATATATATATATATATATATATATATATATATATATATAAAGTAAATAACACCGGTTTTATTAAAGGTATGCAAAGTAAAGAGTTTGTTTTTTTTCCTTCCTTCCTTCCTTCCTTGTCTTTATTTCGATGCTTAAAAATTCACTTCAAACCAACTATTCATTCATTACTTCGTTTTTTTCTAAAAAAAATTACGAAAAAAAAGAATTAGTCTTCTTTGTTAACTAACCAATTCCTAGTTGAATAAATTTCTTATCAATATTTCTTTCTTTGAATGAACAAGATACATTTAAAAATGTTTTATGCTAGAAAATGTGTGACATTTTTTAGAATTTTTCTTTTTTTTACCATTAAAACATTAATACATACTTGGAGAGAGATTTCTTTTATGGATAAAGAATACACATTTTTGAAAGCACGAATCGATCAATGTTAGACCACACCATTAGAAACCTGGAAGCACTGAAAGACGGCCGTTTCGTCCTGGTATGGGACTCTTCAGTGGCAGTGCGCATCCGCTGACTCGTTCACCCCGCAGGATTCGAACCGTGGGACAACCGAGTGAGCAATGCTGTCGTTAGGAAACGAGTACTAGGTAAGGATGGCAGATCAATAGATGAAGTATTGAAACTTCATCAGTTGAGGTGGTTGGGACATGTGTTGCGTATGCCGAACCACCGACTGCCTCGACGAGCTTTGTTTTGTAGTGTAGGAGTAGGTTGGAAGAAAGCTAGTGGCAGCCAAACCAAAACATGGCAGAAATCCATAAAGTCATTGACTAGTGGACTGAGCCATGTCGGTAATTGTCGACTACCTGGTTGGGGTTCGCGAGATGATAATAATCGATTATTAGAGACCTTGAATGACATGGCTCAAAATCGTTCGCAATGGCGCCGGTGCATTTATTCTTTGTGTTCTCTCAAATCTTAATCTTCTGGATTCTTCAACCCCTCTAGTTTTGACTTTCTAAACTTTTCTCATTTAATCATACTTCTTGAATAGCATCTTCTAATCCTAACCTCTCCGATTACTTCTAATTCCCTTACTACCTCTTCTACTATTGGATTTGAATTGACGATTACTTCTCTGTGCTGATGTGGTATGGCGACATGAACTGATGTACTTACGTACGAAGTTCGACGTTGCATCTGACTGACTGACTGACTGCAGGATTCGAACCCAGGACCTTCGGTATTGTGCGCGAACACCCTAACCGTTAGACCACTGAGCTGGTATCTAACGGTGTTAATGTCTAACTTGATCAAATTCACGGAGTTGCGCAACCTCATACACAGTTTTCGGTAGACATTGCCTACACCCGAACAGGTTGAATAGTCACTGGTCTCACGACTTCCCAGTAGAACTCGGAGAAGATAAAGAATATTAATTAAATTATTTGGAAATTTTTTTAGAATAAATGAATTACTTTGAAAACGAGATCCATGTTAGCTCGACACATTTAATTGATAAAGTTGTATTATTGTAAAGCTGGTTGGCTAGTGTGATTTCAAATTCCATTGGCAACATCAGTTGACAAGTCGATATTTTCATGGTTCTGTCACTACGGTTGCGGTTGTTACATTGGACAGTGCCAGGTAGTTATTACCTCAATTCAGTCTTCTTGGACATGATCCCGACCAGTCAAGTCTATTGACTAACGGAAACAACAATATATATACATACTAAGTTACCAATGATGACGTGGTAGTTGGGCTTGTCAATCGTGATAACCCAACCTAGCTATATTGGCTGGAACATGTGTTAATTTAGGTCCTACAATGCCAGGTAGGTCGATTGGAGAACGGGGAGACTAAAAGCAGCAACTCGAGGTCTGAGGGCGAAGTTGTACTGCTGACTGTAGAGTGGTGTGACAGCAGTAAGGTGTTTCCCTCGGATACTATCATCTGCAACGATACTGTTTTCTAACATGGAATTTAGGAGTTGGAAAAGTTTGATCCTAAAAATGTCACACCTCAGCTTACCTCACGGATTCTCGTCTCCGGCATCGCCAAACCAGAACATGGCACAAATCCATAGAGTCATTGCTAACTGCACTGATCCGTGTTAGTAGGTGTAGACTACTAAGTTCTACGTTGTAGCTGACTGACTACATATAACCGGTATTAACATCACTGGATGTTGGCTCAGTGACCTAGGTTGAAGCGAACTCTTAATGACTTCATGTTTTTCATGGTTAGCCAACTTACATCGATTCGTGAGCTCAACATTAATCTCACCTAATATAAGTTCTTCGTTGAGATCTTTGATATGCATTAAGATGAAACCTTATTAAACAGTTTTAAGCTTTAAAGCTGTTCAAATGGATTGTTTGCCAAGTTCAATGAAGCCCGAAGGCTTCAGTAATTCAGTAATTTATATATTTAAAACAGATACTACTGTAAAACTCCTAACTGGTACTCGTTTTTCGTTTAGATAGACGACTTTCAAGTTAAAGTATTTATGTATTCCTTACTTTCGATTTGATTTTTTTCTTTACTTAGAAACACATTCCTGGTATGACACATTCTGTTACACCTGAAAGTATAACTGACCAACATGCAAATCCTACACACGCACCAGGTTCATCGATGCATTTCACTACACCTAGTAAACGAGAAACAAAAAATGATAATTTGATTTATCGTGAACATGATACTACTAGTGGAGTAGGACTAGTAGGTGAATCACGTGTTAATGAGTTATGTCGAGAGATTATGCTGCATGATGAAACCAATCAACCTTTCAACTCAAATTTACGTCCTAATTCTAGTAATCATATCCCTCAAATACAATTTGGATCTCAAGAATTTCCAGCTCATAATCGTGGACCGTATTTACTCGATCCTAGCATGAAATCTGTTGTGTCAGGTCAATTTCGTCCGGAAAATGTTCAAAATATTAGAAATGATGTTGAAGATTGTTTCAATAATCATCTATTGTCAGCATTATCAATTGGTAATCAAAGTACAGATCATTTCAATAATCGCACTGCTACCAATGCACATTTAAGTCCTGGTTCTTTTTCAGAACCATCAAGTTATGCAACGCAACGTTCTTCATTGCCTTCATCGAAACGTATTAAAAGGCCTATGTTTGAACCATACGATGAATATTTCTATTCCAAAACTTCTACTACCATAGAATCAAGATCACGTTCACCTATTCTACCTTTAAAACAAATCACTCATTCACCACCACCACCTCCTACTAGCTACTGTGATTCACATCGTTTAACACATTTATTAGGAAATGGTAGTGGTAGTGGTGATCTGCCACCTAATAAGCATTTAAATGTCACATCATGGGAAAGCAATCAAACATCTACAATAACAGATTCAAACAGATCTAATCAATCAGAATTATATAATAATTCTTTTAATTTACCTTCAACCTCACCATCATCCAATAGACATGTACTATCCAGTTCACATGAACCGAATCTTTCTTCATGTACTAATCTTAAAAATAAAGATGATTTATATAGTACAAAAATGAATGATACACAAAATTCATCGCATAATTTACAAACTACACCGGATACATTGTCTATGCAAAAAAGATTTAATCATTTCCCTATTATTCATGAGTCTATACCTTCAGTAAATTCTTGTAAAATGCAACAACAACAACATCAACCACCAGCACCACCGCAGCAGCAACAACACCAACAACAATCACTTCAAAATTCTTCATCTTCTATTCTAGATGATGAAATGTGCATTTCCAATTTTAGCCCGTTTCATTTTATGTCCAATGCATTGAATGATGTCATTAGTAATAATAATAATAATAATAATAATAATCTGTCTAGTACAAATAATTCACAAAATTCAAATAGTAATAACAATAATAGTGTAAATCGTTCCCCTAAATTCACTCATACAGCTCCTAATAATGATAACAATAGTAATAATAGTAATAATAATAATAATATAAATATTAATAATGTTGCTGTTACAAGTGATCTTGGTAGTGTACCATCATCATTAAACCAG
This sequence comes from Schistosoma turkestanicum, assembly GCA_944470395.2. NCBI lineage: Eukaryota > Metazoa > Platyhelminthes > Trematoda > Strigeidida > Schistosomatidae > Schistosoma > Schistosoma turkestanicum. The sequence continues at coordinate 22,255,762 of OX103973.1, forward strand.
AGATCATTTAAATCAGATCAATTTATTGATTCTGTACCTAGTCCTGAATTGTTACTATTTCTTTCATCCAATAATAATAGTAATAATAATAATAATAATAATAATAATCACAATACTAGTGATAATAATAATATTAATAATAATAATATGAAAATCAATTCAGCAACATCATCTATGACAAATAAAATTCCCGATATCACTCTTCATCCTTCTTATGATTCATCACAATTATATTCTTCATCAAAGATGTGTATACGCACAACAAAGTCAAAAATGCATTTCTCAGGTAAGCACAGCTAAAGAAAACAGTTTCATCATGATGATTTGCAATATCTATTTTCAATTGTTTATTAATTATGAATTGATCATTGAATGTGTTTCCGATGGGTTAATTTTAATTGTTAATCAAGTATTCTTTGTGTTCTCTTTTAAATCCTAATCTTCTGGATTCTTCAATACCTCTAGTTTTGACTTTTTAAACTTTTCTCATTTAATCATACTTCTTGAATAATATGTTCTAATCCTAACCTCTCTGATTACTTCTAATACCCTTACTAACTCTTCTATTATTGGATTTGAATTGACAATTATATCTCTGTGCTGATGTGTTATGGCGACATGAACTGATGTACTTATGTACGAAGTTCTACGTTGCAACTGACTGACTGACTGAGTTCACTACTCAATTAAATATCTGTATTGCCTAACTAAAAGAATCGATTCTTCCAAATATTCACGGTTATGAGGTGCATGTAGTCTATTTCATATTTCACTTGATCAACAATATACGATAAGATTATGGATATACTCACCACTGACTGAGGAGGTTGCATCCTAGGATGAAATGGCTATCCTGGTTGTGTAAGGCTAATTTGTAATGGAAACTATCATTCACGAAACGCATAACTTCCTCTTTCCTGTTGTACTTCTATATGCTGTTTAATAAGTCCAACTTTTATTCACTTGGTGTTATTATTCACTTACAAAAGTAATGATATTCAATTTTAGTGTAAATAAAACTAAGACAATCAATAGAATTCAAATCCGTGTAGGTGTAGGCAGTAACTACCGAAGACAATGGCAAAAATCCTTAGGTTGATCAGATTTAGATATTGACACTGTTGGATGCCGGCCCAGTGATCCGGAGGTTAGGCGTTCGCGCTCAAAACCTATGGTTCTGGGTTCGAATCCTGCGAGGTTCAGGAGTCGTGGATATGTGCACTGCTGATGAGTCGCATACCAAGACGAAACGGTCGTCTTTCAGTGTTTCCAAATTACTAATGATAGTCTAACACCGGTTCATTCATGAATTCAATGTAAAACTAAGTAAGCTTCTTAAAAATTACGTCAATGAAAATTGTTTTTATCATCATAGAATGAATTCCATAACAATGTTTGTTTTTCTTAATTAACGTTTATTAATTATACAAGTAAACAAGGCATTTTTTTAGAAATTTAGATTTGGAAATTATTTTCCATGGTAAAATGTTTTGTTTTTGTTTTTTTTTATTTTCAACTGAATATTAATTTACCAAAAAATGAATTGATTTCGAGTCTGTAAACTTTTCACAAATAGAGAATTTTATTATTTTATTTTATTTTTTTTTTAATTTAAACGAAAAAAAATTAGTTCATTTGATGTTTTCTTCTTCAATTAACTTGATTGTTTATCTAGTTAGTATATAAAATATTGAATCGTTGTTAAATGTTTGTTTTTATTATTGAACGGTTATATACATAACCATAGTTAGGAAACGAGTTCTAGGTAAGAACGGCAAATCAATAGATGAAGTATTGAAACTTCATCAGTTGAGGTGGTTGGGACATGTGTTAGGTATGGCTAACCACCAACTGCCTCGACGAGCTATGTTTTGCAGTGTAGGAGTAGATTGGAAGAAAGCTAGGGGCGGCCAAACCAAAACATGGCACAAATGCATGAAGTCACTGACAATTGAACTGAGTCATGTTGGTAGATGTAGGCTACCTGGTTGGGGTCCGCGAGATGATAGTCACTGGTGGTTAGAGACCTTGAATGACATGGCTCAGAATCGTTTACAATGGCTCAAGTGCATCCATTCTTTGAGCTCTCTCAAATCCTGATCTTCTGGATTCGTCAGCACCTCTACCTTTATCTTTCTAACTTTATCTCACTGAATTATACTTCTTGTATAATATCTTCGAACCCTAGTCTTCTTCATTACGAATAATACCTCTACTATCTTTATCACTATGGGATTTGATTTGACATTTGCGTTTCTGTGGTAATGTGGTATGGCAACCTGAACTTATGTACATACGTACGAAGTTCTACGTTGCAATTGACTGACTGATGAAATACTCTGAATAGATTATCGGTTTAATTGTGTGACTGAATAAAAATGTATTTAGTATTGTATATTAGTATTTGTGTGTCATAGAATTCATCTATTTGATAGCAGTGTTTTTTTTTATTTAACCTATCGCCAACTGGAATTTCTATTCTTCTATTTAAATGTTTTCATTGAAACCTGTTATGATAAATGTTGAACGTCAAAGAAAAGTGTGTGTGAATTGAATTAAGGAGAGAAAAGGGAAGATGACAACAAACTGAACTTATTCATGAATGATTGACACATTATGCAATGAGAGAATAGTTAAGTCGAAATTGATAGGATAATTTGAACTAGGAGGAGATGTTTTCGATTCACACATAACATAGAGAAATGTATGGGTTTAGTACTAAATGTACTCTTGACTTTGTTGGTGAAATCAGCCCGCATTAAAAAGTATTATAAAACATATAATATCAACCTCGATAAACAATAGCGTATGTTAAAACAGTTGACTGCCATCAAGTATAATCCTGAGCGATTATTGAAGCATTTATTCCTACCAGTAGCTGTTGAAGAACAAGCCTACTATTTGGGCACATTGAGCATTAAGAAGAGTAAGTGTGAATAAGATATTAGGTCTCTGATTATAGTTACTGTCAAATGATTGCTCGCATATTGTGTAGCCACTGAATGTGAGTTTTTTTAAGGCAAAGAGAAGAGCGCTTAATTAATAGAGGTTGCAAATCGCTAAATCAGATTTCTCGATTGAGTTTTCAGCTTTGAGTAGTAGTAGGTCAACCTACGACTGGAGATGTTAAATGAGACCAGTTATAGTGACACATGTATGTTTTCTATCTTAAGTTATCCAATACAATTAGTTTGATTCTTTTGACTGGTTTGCTGCTCTCCGTCTGGTTAATTTAACTCTGAAGCAGCTCGAACAAAATGAGTCAGTCAGTTACAACGTAGAACTTTGTACCTATGTACATCAGTTCACGTTGCCATACCGCATCAGCACAGAGACACAACTTACAGTTCAAATCCCATGGTGGTAGAGATAGTAGACGTGTTAGCGGTAATGGAGAAGACTAGGATTCGAGAATATTATTCATGAAGTATAATTCAGTGAGAAAACATTAGGAAGAGAAAGATAGAGATTATGTGGAATTCAGAAGATTAGAATTTCAGCGAATACAAAGAATGGGTGCACCTGCACCAATGCAAACGATTTTGAGCCATGTCATTCAAGGCCTCTAACCTTTGGTTACTGTCGTCTCACGGACAAAACAGCTAAAACATTTTTATAAAATTATAGAATGTAATCAACAAGCTTTGATAAATAATATGATGAGTGGATTGATATCTTTATATCAAAAATCATTAAAATTGTCCACGTGAACTTCATTAGGATTTGTTACATTTTATCGAAGTATGCACGGAAGTGTCATGTTCACATGAACATGATTCTTTTACACTACTCTTGTCTTGCAAAAGATGTTTTCATTCAATGTGTGAGCATGGTAACTCTATTTATCATTATTTTTTGCCGAATAGCTGATTAAACATTCAAATCTTCGTCAAAGTTCTATCAAGCAATTAAAGCATAAAGTCATACACAACCTATTAACTTAATGTAATTGATAATCATTAGATTGTTAGTGAAATGTTCTCATCAGCGGTTGGTTTTAATGACTTATCGATTTTTATTTTCTTTACTTATTCTAACAGCAGTTGATAATACGTAGCCATTTAAATTCTGTTTTGTAAATAGGATACTTTTTTTGATATTTGACTTGTATTCCTTTCTGTCTTGAACTAGTAGAATGGTCAGTTCATTCAAAGTGTTGTTCTGTTCATGTTTTTTCTGCTTCCTGATTGTGTGATAACGAAAAACATGTTTGTTTTTCTCAAAAAAAAATCAAATAGAAGTGATTATTATGTGACAATCATGATGCAGAAATTCAGTTTTCGCTAAAAAAAGTCTCTGTCTGTCTGTCTGTCTGTCTGATGATGATGATTGCCTATGGCATATCGTTGAATAAATTGTATTCATTGTAGTTAACTTAGTACCATCAATATTACGTAACTTTTGCGTAAAAAATTAGGCGGATGATGGCATTTCAATCATTAGAAAATCAAATTTGGAAAAATTTTCTTGATCACATATTTTTCAAGTAAAACATTGTCTCCTTGACTTATTCCTTTCTTACTTGATTAATCAACATTTTAAAACGTAGTTTTATATCACTAATTATTATACTTCATTGATTCTTAACAGTATTGCTTACATAGTACACTTTATGAAAGAAAATCTGTATATCCTTTATTGAAATCATCAACCGATCATTAGTAGACCACCATTAAAAGCCTATAAGCACAGGATGGCGATTTCATCCTATTATGGGACTCATCAGCAGTTCGAATTTACAACCCCAACACACAGGAATCGAACCCAAGGACCTTTGCCTCGCGCGCGAACACAGCCATCATCCAACGATGTTACTGTTTAATTTTAATCAATCCAACGTAATGCGTGACGTCACCCATTGTCTCCGGTAGGTAACTGCCTATACCCGACAGGATTGAACTCCACCGGTCACGGTTTCTGTATGATCAATAAGGTTGTATGATTACAGTTTGAGTACAAATCTGCGCATCACGTTTGCTGTATAAAGACTAATTATATTGCTTACCTGGTTTAACTGAAGTACGTCTGACAATGCTTTACATTCTGATTTAAAGCACATAAGCCACCGATTTAATGTCATTGAGGCCTTAAAATCTTACATGAAATCATTTCAATGAGTAATTCTTTATTCTTTTTCCAAATGAATCATGTTCGCCCAAACTTTTAAATCACCACCACCACACTCAGTTTATGTTAAAATTATCAACTATGGAAATTGTTCCTATGAAAAATGAATTAAACGAAGTACAATTTTATGATGATGATGATGACGTGTTCAATGTCTGCAGATTAATTCTGAAGTTATTTTACTGTAGAAAATTATTACTGGAATGTTATTTTGTTTAAAAAAAAACAGTTTCTTGACGCTATTGCTGCCTGTTACAGCATAATTTTTACTGGAGACTTTATCTTAATCATTAAAAACGATTTACATATCCACTATCAATGAAACACTGTAATACATCTCTCCTTACTGCTAATACTTTTGACTATCTCGACCATTATCCGATTTAAAACTGACAGTTGCGTCTTTGTACTGATGTGGTATATGGTAACCTGAACTTATATACTCATGAACGAAGTTCTACGTTGTAACTGATTAATTGACTAACCGGATGAAAGAAATTCAACTAAAGTAAAACGTTAGCGCTTGAAATAAAGTCATGCTCTTCTATGCTGCCACACCATTCACTCACTCACTGAAAAATTCAAGATGTTTGACACTAAGCAATAAAAAGTCAGTGCATTACAGATTCATAGACACGTGCTCTACTCTTTCTTGTACAACATATGATGCTGTACACTTTTTTTTTTAAAAGAAACTATTCTCACAGAAATGTTTGCTAATTATTATAATTAAAGTTTATTTCTAGATAATTCAATGTTCAATAACTAACAGATATAATGAGATAGTATTAAAAAGAAAACTAATGACAACTAGGACAAAATAAATAAATTTTGCTTAAAGGTTATTCATTTTTAAAACCATGAATCGATCAATGTTAGACCACCACCATTAGAAACCTGGAATCACTGAACGGCCGTTTCGTCCTGGTACGGGGCTCCTCAGTAGAGCGTATCCACGACTCCTGCACCCCTCAGGATTCGAACCCAGGACCTTCGGCATTGTGCGCGAACGCATAACCATCGGACCACTGAGCCGGTATCTAACGGTATTAATGTCTAACTTGATTATTATTATCATCTATTTCTTTTGCCGGTTTCAAAATTTCACCTGTGTAAAACAAAACTATTGAAAAAATTGTGTGTACATTTTGTTAACAGATGAAACAATAGCTTACATTGAAATATTGTCGTATTGATGTGTCTTAATTACATAACTAACACATCACATAATAGTATAACAAAACTTACTTCCTTACGCCTGTTACCACCCTCCCGGTCCATGTCATCCCATGATGTCTTCATATCCAGTGTTGTCCATGCCAACCTTGGCATTTAGGTCTTCCATCAGAATGGTCAAATCCTTTGGTGAGCATCTGTCAACGGTTGACTGCAGCCTTTCGTAGAATTGATCTTTAACGTCGTCATTGTAGTCATAGCATAGCATTGGATGTCGTTCATTGTAATATCCTCTTTCTTTGTTTTGAAGGATGCTTTTATGATCCTGGGTCCATGAGATTCCTACCAGTGCGACTACTTGTGTGTATGTGAAGCATTTTCCTCTACATGACCAGAGTATGACAGCAGTTCCCCTGAAGCTAATCTCAGTTGTCCTACCTGTGTCCAGTGTGTTTCACCGATGCCGAGCACCTCGAGGTTGTATCTTTTTCATTTCTGCCGCAACTTGAAATAGTCTTTCAGTCTTCCACAATGTACGAACGTTCCATGTACCTAAAAGAATGGTTGCTCTGGTAGTCAGAAAAGGGCATCGGTCTCGTGACTTCCGAGGGAACTCGGCTTTCATCACGTGACGTCATAATTCTTCTTCCAACTCCCAGGGCAGAGTTAAAATGGTTTGGATTAATTTTTCTGGTTAGCGTTTTTTTAGCAAGTTAGTTTTCGACGGAATAGTGTCGCCAACCCCATGTCCAACCCCTGCTCCTCTATCCGGGCTTGGGACCGGCAGTAGCCCCTAAGGTTCTACTGGCGGAGTTAGTATAACAAAAAGAATATATATATATATATGTATATATTGATAACACAGTGAAACAATGAGAAAACAATCTGTTGTATAAAAATTATTGTTAGATTTGATAAGGGAACTAACTATGTTTAAATGATTGACATGTAGACAATAAGGTGTAGACTTACAGAGAGAGGCACATAAAATAAGAAAAGAAAAACCATTGCATATTACTCATACCACTAATCATTTGTCAAATTGATTTTAATTTATATCATGTCTGAAATATTTTTTAACATACAAGTCATCAAGTTGACATTTTCTTATATGATTCATACTAACAGTCAAAGTGTTTATTGATTATTATTCTTCTTCTTATTGTTATTATTATATGCTTTATTTAGTAAGTTTACATTCTTTGCAACTTTGCAGTACTTTGTATGTATAACCTATGAATCTCAAGTTCATTCATGAACTTGTATTTTAGTTTAGTATGATTCTGAACTTCTTAAAATGTTCAACTATAACGACTACTGTTCTGAAATTTTGTATAATTTTTTTATGATAAATGCCTTTCATTTTTCTTCCTTAGAATATATATTATATATGTATGAACTAGTGATAGGGAGTGAAGTAGTCGAACGTGTAAAGCGCTTCACTTATCTCGGAAGTCTCATCAGTATTGATGGCCTGGTGACTAACGAAATCTCTGCACTGATACAGAAGGCTCGCGTGGCTTTTGCCGATTTACGTCATTTATGGTGTAGGCGGGATATCCGTTTGCTAACTAAGGGATGAGTGTACTGTGCGGCAGTTCGCTCCATTCTTCTATACGGATGCGAAACATAGCCGGTGAGAGTAGAGGACATTCGTAGATTTCTTGTGTTCGATCATCGGTGTCTCCAAAGCATTGCTTGAGTATCGTTGGACAACCGAGTAAGCAATGCTGTGGTTAGGAAATTGGTACCAGGTAAGGGTGGCACATCAATAGATGAAGTGATGAAACTTCATCAATTGAGATGGTTGGGATATGTGTTACGTATTCCTAACCACCGACTGCCTCGACGAGCTATGTTTTGTGGTGTGGGAGTAGGTTGGAAGAAAGCTAGGGGCGGCCAGACCAAAACATGGCAGAAATCCATGAAATCACTGACAAGTGGACTGAGTCATGTTGGTAAATGTAGGCTACCTTGTTGGGGTCCGCGAGACGAAAGTCACCAACGGTTAGAGACCTTGAACGACATAGCTCGGAACTGTTTGCAATGGCGCAAGTGCATCCATTCGCTGAGCGCTCTCAAATTCTAATCTTCTGAATTCTTCATCATCTCTATCTTTCTCTTTCTAAATTTATCTCACTGAATTATACCTCTCGAATCATATCTTCGCTCCCTAATCTTCTCCATTGCTGCTAATCCTACTATCGCTACCACTATGTTATTTCAATTGACAGTTTCATCTCTTATGTACGTACTTACGTACGTACGTATGAAGTTCTATGTTGTGTCTGTCTATTGTCTTTTATATGTATATAACTGAGAGAAACGGCGGTGTAAAATCTTGTACAAAACTCTTTCCAATAAAACTTAATGTTTAGTATTTATTTTGCAGTCAATATCGACCAGCCATAATTTAAATGTTTTATGCATGATAAACATTCTTACTTTGCTCCATTTGATTGGATTATTCTCTCCTTCTATAGATAGTATCTTACAGAAATTGATAGATGAAAACTTGTCATAATCTTATTTACTTCTATGTTTAGTATTTTCATTGCTTAATTAAGAAGTAAATAGTTGTTTTGACTATAATAAATAGAATAAGAGTAGCTTATTATCTAACTGAATATTTGCATATATGTAAAAATTTTATCAATGATCAGTATATTCACTTATAAGGGAACTTCACACATAAATATGATCGGAGTTAGACATTAACAGCGTTGGATGCCGGCCCAATGGTCCAGAGGTTAGGCGTTTGCGCGCAAAACGGTAGGTCCTGGGCTCGAATCCTGTGAGGTGCAGGAGTCGTGGATGCGCACTGCTGATAAGTCTCATATCAAGACGAAACGGCCGTCCAGTGCTTCCAGGTTTACAATGCCCGACCGAAGCTGCTACCTTGACGTGGTGGTCGGGCTTGCCTATCGTCATGACCCAACCGAGCTATACTGGCTGGAACACATGTTCCTGCAGGTCCTACCATGCCAGGCAGGTCGATTGGAGAACGATGAGACTAAAAGCAGCTACCCAAGGTCTGAGGGCGAAGTCGTACTGCTGACTGCGATGGAGGGGTGTGACAGCAGTAAGGTGTTTCCCTCGGACAACCAGCATCTGCAGCGATGCTGCCTTCTCACAAGGAAGGAAGAGTTAGAAAAGGTCGACCCTAAAAATGTCACACCTCCCCTACCTCACGGATTTGCGTCTCTGGCGGTAAGGGTGCCCACTAAGGGCCTTTAAGAACGGAGCTAATCCTCTAAATACCTCTCATAAAAAGGCCGTGCGTGACCGGCCTCAAGCAGTTGTCCCTTGGACTCTGCGGTCACGCACCAACACTAATCCATCTTCCTTTTCAGGTTCGTCAAGAAACAACCTTCCACGGTGTGGGCAGCCGGGAAGTGATGACCGCCCTCATACCCGCAACAGCACACGAGACAAAATTGTTCAAAATCAAATCCTTCCTACATTCCCTAATACCTCTCTTATCTCCACAACTAACTCTTCTCACATTCATTTATTACAGTGCACAGCTAATGCAAACGATGCGAGTTTGCGAAACGTCGTTCCTGGTCTCCTTAAACCCCGTTCCAAACTACATGTTGGAGCATTCAATGTACGGACATTGTGTCAAATAGGGCAACAGGCATCATTAGCTAGGACTTTAGAATCTCGTTCCATCGATGTGTGCTGCGTCTCGGAAACGCGCATACAGGATCCGAGTAGCATCACTCATTTGACCTCACCATGTCAAGATAAAGAAGCAGCTCGATTTACCCTTCGTGTATCCGGTAGCCCTGATGCTGCTTCTAGGGGCCTCGCCGGTGTAGGTATAGCATTGAGTCGTAGGGCAGAACAATCTCTCCTTGACTGGATCCCTGTAGATAGTCGCTTGTGCGCCGTCCGACTGAACGGGACAGTAAGGACTCGGAAAGATAGGGACACTCGTCGTTGCCTCTTCGTCATATCAGCCTACGCCCCCACTGACTGCAGCCCAGATGATGTAAAAGATGAGTTTTACAGAAAGCTTTCGGACCTCCTCCAAAAAGTTAAGCGCTCTGATATAGTTATAATGGCTGGTGACTTCAATGCACAAGTAGGTAGACTAAGTGAAAATGAAAGACACCTAGGTGGATGTTACGGTCTCGCGGCTGAAAGAACAGACAATGGCGACCGTCTGTTGCAACTGTGCTCAGATAACCAACTATTTCTAGCAAACACTAATTTTAAGCATAAGGGAAAACATCTTTTGACCTGGCGACCCCCGAAGTCGTCTCAACGTTGGACACAACTAGATCATATCGCCATCAGCCACCGATGGAGGGGTTCGATAGAGGACTGTCGCTCGTTCTGGGGCACATGTTTAGATTCAGATCATGCCCTAGTGCGAGCTCGTATTTGTTTGAGGCTAGCTGGACGTAGGAAAGACACCGTAAGGAAGCCTCTTAGGGCTTTACTTGATGATAATCAAGCTAAGAAAATATTTCAGGAGGAACTAGAAAAACAGTTAGGCGGCCATGCAAGTGATTCCCATCCTGAAGCAGGTTGGAATCATATCAAGAAGGCTGTGGAAACAGCAATGGTATCTGCTAGCAAGGTAAACCACAATGCTAGGATGAAGCAGTGGATTTCAGTCGCATCCACCCAACTGATGGATGCTCGAAAACGCATCCCACCTGACTCTGAACATGATGAAGAGCGTAGTCAGCTTAGGTGCAGACTTATAAAAAGCCTACGTAACGACCGTGAACAGTGGTGGGTGGCGAAAGCAAAAGCGATGGAAAAGGCAGCGGCGATAGGCAACACTAGACAACTTTTCCGCCTTATTAAAGAAACCGGTATTAGGAACCCGAATGTGAGTGAGACTATCTCGGAAAAGGATGGTCTTATTATCCATTCTCAATCTAGGAGGCTGGACCGATGGGCAGAAAACTTTAGGGATCAGTTCAACTGGCCTTCAGCCACTCTGCGGTTGCCCACGATCTCCAGTCATCCTGAATGGCAAATCGACCTAAGTCCTCCCAGTTTACATGAAGTGGAGAAAGCTATAGGAAATCTAAGGAGAGGTAGAGCGGCAGGTCCTGATAGGCTTACCCCTGAGATGTTTAAGGATGGTGGTCCAGTTTTAACGGTTAAACTGACCGAGATCCTAGGTAGAATCTGGGAAATGGACGTAATCCCATCTGACTGGTCTCAGTCGCTAATTGTCCCAATCTACAAGAAAGGACAGAAGTCCTCTTGTGACAAAAGGACAAAAGTAAGTTTAACTAATATAGTTTCTAAATTGTTAGCCTCGATTATACTTAGACGTCTAACTAGAGCTCGCGAAGAGCAGACTCGAGAAAACCAGTCTGGTTTTCGACCTGGACGTGGTTGTATAGACCACATCTTCACACTACGACAAGTCCTGGAACACAGACACACATTTAGACGTCCGACAATAGTCGTGTTCCTGGACCTTAAGGCGGCATTTGACTCAGTGGATCGTGAGGTTCTGTGGCAGTGTCTGTCATTGAAAGGTGTACCAAAGAAGTACATTAACCTTATACAAGCACTCTACTCGAACACCACTGGTCGGGTGAGAGCATATGGCGAACTGTCTTCTGAATTCTCTACATCAAGTGGTGTCCGTCAGGGCTGTCCACTCTCTCCATTCTTGTTCAACTTTGTCGTAGACATCCTCTTATAGTTAACATTAATCTCGTCAGATTTTTCAGGGGTTGACCTTCTACCAGGAAAGTCGCTTACTGATCTAGAATATGCCGATGACATAGTTCTATTCGGTGAAGACGCTGACAAAATGCAGAGTCTTCTGACTACCATAAGCAACAATGCGAGCATGTTCGGGATGCGGTTTTCCCCCTCGAAATGCAAAATGTTGCTTCAAGACTGGGTTGCTTCGGCACCTGAACTAGTGATAGGGAGTGAAGTAGTCGAGCGTGTTGATCACTTCACTTATCTGGGGAGTCTCATCAGTGCTGACGGTCTGGTGACTGACGAAATCTCAGCTCGGATACAGAAAGCTCGATTGGCTTTTGCCAGCCTGCGTCACTTATGGCGTAGGCGTGATATCCGTTCGCTAACCAAAGGGCGGGTGTACTGCGCAGCAGTTCGTTCCGTTCTCTTATATGGCTGTGAAACATGGCCGTTAAGAGTAGAAGATGTTCGTAGGTTACTAGTATTCGATCATAGATGTTTAAGAAGCATTGCTCGTATATCGTGGGACAGCCGAGTAAGCAATGCTGTCGTTAGGAAACGAGTACTAGGTAAGGATGGCAGATCAATCGATGAAGTGGTGAAACTTCATCAGTTGAGGTGGTTGGGACATGTGTTACGTATGCCTAACCACCGACTGCCTCGACGAGCTATGTTTTGTGGTGTAGGAGTAGGTTGGAAGAAAGCTAGGGGCGGCCAGACCAAACCATGGCACAAATCCATGAAGTCAATGACAAGTGGACTGAGTCATGTTGGTAGATGTAGACTACCTGGTTGGGGTCCGCGAGACGAAAGTCATCAATGGTTAGAGACCTTGAACGACATGGCTCAAAATCGTTTGCAATGGCGCAGGTGCATCCACTCTTTGAGCTCTCTCAAATCCTAATCTTCTGGATTCGTCAGCACCTCTACGTTTGTCTTTCTAACCTTATCTCACTGAATTATACTTCTTGAATTATATCTTAAACCCTAGTCTTCTTTATTATAACATTAATACCTCTACCATCTTTATCACTATGGCATTTGATTTGACATTTGCGTCTCTGTGCTAATAATGTAATATGGCAACATGAACTTATGTACATACGTACGAAGTTCTACGTTGCAACTGACTGACTGACTGAGGTTTACAATGACGGTCTAACAATGATTGATTGATGATTGCAATGTGCGAAAAACACTAATCTCCATAACTCTAATTGATAAATATATCAAACACAACTAATTTACTGACTTGCGGACTAAGACTAATGGAACAAAGACCGCCGGTCAGCATCCATCAACCTATTTTTTCATGAACTTTCTTTTCCAGTTCTATCCAATTGTTGTTCATGCTTCTCACATCATTTGGATAACGGCTTTCTTGGTTCTAAGTTTCCGCTCGATTCACTATAACGGTTTTGACGTTTGTATTGAATATCTGACTTTAGTGTTGGTTAACAGTTGTTTTGAATTCCAGATGTTCTTTAATTTTATAAATGATGCCCTTGCTTTGCTAAAGGTTTGTATACTTTCCAAAGCTTCTCTATCAAGTGTGATTCGGTTGGTGCATGTTGTATTGTTGTTGCAATCTAATCCGTTGTGAGAATTTCGTATGATGTTGACCATCTTCTCAGGCACACTACATCAACGATCTCCAACCTACTCTGTCCTGTACTATCTTCTAAATCTGTTCCATATACTACTCATTCTCTTGATTTCTGTCTCCGATTCCCGGAGTAACGTGTTATTTGGTGTTCTTTTTTTAATTGTCTTAAGCATTGCAAACTAGGATTTTCCATGTGACGTAGTCTGGCGATTTCTACAATATGTGGTGCCTTGTCACCGCAAGCGCTTCTTTCTACTTTTTTACTCAGCCGAAGGCTGGTTTGTTATCTGCCACAGTACGTTGTTAGTGATAGTGTCTGGCCAGCGAATACGAAGTATTTTACGTAGACAGATCTTAATGAACACTTGAATCTTCTGGATGATGGCTTTGGTAGTTTTCCAAGTTTACACCCATACAATCATCATCATCAACAGCAACGTAGAACTTTGCACGTAACTACAGCAGTTCAAGTTGCCATACCACCCATACAGTAGACCTGTCTTGACATTTGTATTGAAAATCCTGACTTTAGTGTTGTTTGATAGTTGTTTTAAAGTCCAGATGTTGTTCAACTGTAGAAATTCCGCTTTTGATTTCCCGATCCGCACCTTCACATGTGCATCAGATCCACCTAGCCCATCAATTATGCTCCCCAGATATGTAAAATTTTTTACATCTTCCTAAGCTTCACTGTCAAGTGTGACTTGGCTTGTGCATGTATGCACGATCTTCCAGTTTAATCCATTGTGAGAATTCCGTATGTTGACTGTCTGCTCAGGCACACCATGATATCTAAGAAGCCCCCATAATGTCATCCTATCCAGACTGTCGAATACTTCATCGTAGTCTTCGAAACTGATATATAGTGGTGAGTTCCGTTTGATTGATTGTTCCTCAATGATCCATAGTGTTATGATTTCGTCAGTAAATGATCGATGCTTCCGAAATGCAGCCTGATTTCGAAGGTGGATGCCTACTGAATCATTCATTCTATTCAACAACAGTTTGTTGAAAACTTTTCTAGGTATTGAAAGTAGAGTGATGCTTCTGTTGTCCTCTCACTTTTTAAGATCTCCTTCCTTTGTATCATGATGAGGTGTCCTTCGCTCCAATCTGTTGGTACTTGTTCCTCCCCCCAAATCTTACTGAACAGAACATGGAACATCTTTGCAATTGATGATATGTATGATTTCAATGTTGTCTGATCCCGTTGCTTTGCCGCTTTTGATTTGTCTGATGGCCATGCTAATTTCTTCGATTGTTGGTAAATCAACATTAATTGGAGGTTGATATTGGATGGGTTCAATCGGGGTGGTCTATCCAAGAGAACTTCAAAGTTCTCTACGCACCTGTTTCACTGTTCTTCAGTGTCAGTGACTACTTTGCCATCCTCGCTAGACCTTCCACATATTTACGTTCTGCATCCATAGTGCTCCTCGTCATCTACTGCTTTGTCCAGTTCTTCTTTAGTTTAACTTTAATCTTGGCCACCATCAAGTGATGATCTGAAGCTATGTCGGCCCATCTCTTGATTCTTACTTCCTTCATGTCCCTTCTGAACTTTTTAATTGACGCATGTGTGATGGATTTGGTTCGCTATACTATGGTCAAGCGTAATCTAAGTAGCTGTTTGTATGCGTTTGTGTGGGAATATGGTGTCGCCTATGACCAGTTAGTTGAAGGAACGTTGGTTGGCACATCTCACTGGATGAGATTTATTGTGATCCCCAATTTCTTTGTCTTGAAAGATGCTTTGATGATTCAAAGTCCATGAGATTCTCATCTTATAAGTGCTTTTTGGGGTTCTCTGAACAGTAACAGTGCAACTACTTGTGTGTGAGGTATCTTCTTCTTCATAGCTGCAGTATAACTGCATCTCTCTTGTAGTTAGTCTTTTTTGTCCAGCCTCTGTCCCTTATGATTCTTTTATTGCAAGCACCACCAGGTTTTATTTTCGCTTTACCATCTTTACTACTATGGGATTCGAATTGACAGTTCAATCTCTTTGTGCTAATGTGGTATAGCAACTTTAACTGATGTACATACGTACGAAGTTCTACGCTTTAGCTGAATGACTGACTTTACTTTCGCGGCAACGTGAATAGTTCTTCAAGTCTCCCAAATTGTTCGAACGTTCCATATAACTATATTAATTTTTGCTCCGGTCGTTAGAAGAGACATCGGCTTTGTGAATTCCGAAGAAACTTGTCTTCATCACGTGGTTCCATAACTTTTTTAAATGAAAAACTTCCAATTACCGGGGCGTAGTTTAAATGGTTTGAATTTATTTTTTTTGCGTTAGCGTTTTCTAGTCCTCCTTTATCCAAAGTTGGAACGGGTGGTTTCCCAAAAGTCAATTATTCAGTCAACAGCAACGTAGAGCTTCGTACGTACATCAGTTCAAGTTGCCATATCACATCAACACAGAGACTCAGTTGTCAATTAAAATCCTATAGTGACAGATATAGTAGAAGTATTAGCAGAAATAGAGATTAGGTTTCGAGGATATTATTCAAGAAGTATAATTCAGTGAGATAACTTAAGAATGAGAAGGATAGAGATGATGAGGAATTCAGAAGATCAGAATTTGAGAGAACACAAAGAATGGATGCACCTGCGCCATTGCAAACGATTTTAAGCCATGTCGTCCCTGGTCTCTAACGACTGGTGACTTACGTCTTGCGAACCCTCCTACACCACAAAACATCGTTCATCGAGGCAGTCGGTGGTTGGACCCAACCAAGTCAACTGATGAAGTTTCAATACTTCATTTATCGACCTGCCATCCTTACCTGGCACCGGTTTCCTAACAACAGCATTGTTTACTCAGTTGTCAGCAAACAGATATCTCACCTACGCCATAAATGTCGCCCTAGAAGATCCCCGGGCGGAGTTAGTAGTGAATTGTATAATTTCACAAATCTAATAGATTATCTACAAAGTGGAACAATTTCCCACTGTATTTTAAGAATTCAAGTTGAATTTACTGTATTTTATTGTGACGTGATAATAATTTGTACGGAATCAATTGTATACATTTTAAGGTTAAATTTTTTACAAATCTTATTATACAATTAGTTATGTTATCATCATGATTTAATCAAACTGTAAAAGCTTATTTCATTTAATTGAAATTAATTTCTCATAACATAAAACTGTTGAAATTTTGATTAAATGATTTAAATTAACTCAAGTTGTTGATTCTCGCCTAGTTCAATAAAACACTTCTTTTTTAACACTTTATACTATTGATAATTGAATTCTTAGTAAATTGTCTTGTTTGTTTGTTTTTTTTTGGGACTGATTATATACATGTGTCTTTTGCAATTTCTGTATTATTTATTCATAGTTGACTAACAACTGAATTCCATTGATCTATTGAAATTGTACGATTCAATATTTTCCTATTGTCTCTTTTTTTTATTTGTGTATAATGAATTCTAATTGATTAAAAATTGATAGTTTTTTTTATAATTAGAGTTATGGAGATTATTGTTTTTAGACATTTGAAATCATCATTCAATCATTGTTAATTAGACCACCATTAGAAACCTGGAAGCAGTGAAAGAGGGTCGTTTCGTCCTGGAATGGGACTCATCAGCAGTGTGCATCCACGAATCCGTTGGATGCTGGCCAAGTGGTCCGGAGGTTAGGTGTTCGCGCGCATGACCGAAGGTCCCGGGTTCGAATCCTGCAAGGTGTAGGAGTCGTGGATGCGCACAGCTGATGAGTCCCATACCTGGACGAAACGGTCGTCTTTCAGTATTTCCAGGTTTCTAATGGTGATCTAACAACGTTTGATTGATTAGTTATTTCAAATGTGGCAGTTTTTTCTCTGTTCCTGATATTCTAATCACTGTATTCATCTATGAACTGTAAATATGTGTTATGTTCGTAATCTGTACCAGTTGATCTTGTATGTTATATAATATTAGTTGATAATCATAGGACTAAATCTAACTATAAACAAAAACTTGTAACTAAAGAACAGTATCGAGAAAATCCTCACTCATGCATAGTAGATAGTTAGAGGGATTGATCAAGTGTCACTCAACAATGGGATGTTTCAACCTCCAGCAATAATTACTTCATACTTATTTGAACAAATTAATGCCTTTATGAACTAAGTAGCTTAGTGCATTTTGTATCAAACCTCAAATTTCGGTTACAAGTTTGCATTGGTACCTGAACTAGTGATAGGAAGTGAAGTGGTCGAACGTGTAAAGCGCTTCACTTATCTCGGAAGTCTCATCACTGTTGATCGCCTGGTGACTGACGAAATCTCAGCACGGATACAGAAAGCTCGAGTGGATTTCGCCAATTTACGTCATTTATGGCGTAGGAGGGATATCCGTTTGCTAACTAAGGATGAGTGTACTGTGCGGCAGTTCGCTCCATTCTTCTATACGGATGCGCAACATGGCTTGTGAGAGTAGAGGACATTAGTCGATTGCTTGTGTTCGATCATCGGTGTCTCCGAAGCATTGCTCGTATATCCTGAGACAACTGGGTAAGCAATGCTGTCGTTAGGAAACGAGTTCTAGGTAAGGATGGCACATCAATAGATGAAGTGATGAAACTTCATCAATTGAGGTGGTTGGGACATGTGTTATGCCTAACCACCGACTGCCTCGACGAGCTGTTTTGTGGTGTAGGAGTAGGTCGGAAGAAAGATAGGGGCGGCCAAACCAAAAAATTGCAGCAATCCATGAAGTCACTGACAAGTGGACTGAGTCACGTTGGTAGATGTAGACCACCTGATTGGTGTCAGCGTGACGAATGTCACCAATGGTTAGAGACCTTGAATGACATAGCTCAAAATCGCTTGCAATGGCGCATGTGCATCCACTTGTTGTGTTCCTCAAATCCTAATCTTCGAAATTCTTCAACACCTTTATCTTTCGCTTTTTAAGATTATTTCGCTAGATTATACGTCTTCAATAATATCTTCGATCCGTAATCTTCTCCATTACTGTTAATACTTCTATCGCTTACACTATTGGATTTGAACTGTCAGTTGCTTCTCTGTGCTAATGTGATATGGCAACCTGAACTGATGTATTTACGTTCGAAGTTCTACGTTGTATCTGACTGACTGGCGTTGGTTAAAAGTACATGCAATTGACGCATAGTCACAAGCACGATAAAAACATGCATCCTTGAATTCCTACTTCTGCCCATCATAATCTTGTATCCTTAAGTCACGCAGATTATTTTTACTAGCGTATGTCTACTGCGTATGTCTATCAATCAATAGGTAAATCAGTAATGAACTCTATACTGTTTTCCTTATCATAACGTTACCGTTTAATCAGCATTTATTATTTTTTTTATTTAACTGTGATTACATAATTCACATCTTTCAACAAGTAAACACGTAAGTAATCATATGTTACTCGTACATATATTGTCAAATAGTCTTGGTGTAATTGTTTAATTTTGACGTGCCAATTATTTTCTATTCAATCCTTTTGTTTTAATTTCTATATGATTTGGTTTTGGAAAATTTATGCATCATTGTCTGTTTTTTTTTGTAATTATTTTTGTAGCTAAAAAAACATTTTTTGTGTCAGTTATTGTAATCATTTAAAGATTAGTTTTATTTAAACCGAAAATGCCACCTGTGGCCAGGTTTAGAGAGAAATACTTACTAGTTGTTTCAATATGAACAAATTCTTTTTTTAATTGACAAACACTCCTAATCCTTCTAACTTATCCCTGTTATCTCCGATGGAGCTTGGGTCGCCGACTAGCATTCTCTAACCTACTCTGTCGTGGGCTTTCCTTTCCAGTTCTATTCATTTTTTTAATTGTTGATTCTTCTCATGACTGTTTGCATTTCTTGGCGTAATTTCGCTTGGAGCCCCTCTGGGGTTACTGCTGGTCCGAAGCCCGGATAAAGGAAGGACGATTGGGCAAGCGGTTAGCGACCTCACTGCGTAGAAAACGAACTCAGTAAAAAGAAATACGCTAACCAGAAAAAATAATTCAAACCATATACTCTAATAATTTTACTTTAAACCTGACCAAATTTCAGATTATTAATTTGGAGATATGATTATAGAACCGGATGAGAAATTATTGAAGAGCGAATATTCTTCGTTCATTTATTAATGTTTTAATATTATGAGGATTTTGAAAAAAGTTAAAATTACTATCTTGTATCGGTTATTATTAACTCACCTGCCGTGTGTAGATTCATGTACTTAGTTTCAAAGCATACCTTAAGTTTAAGAACTAGTGATACTATTCTGTTGCTTAATCTGAAGAAAGTGTAACACCGAAGTTAGTTGAAACCACTTTAACCGATTAATCTAATGTTATTAGTAGACATTCAAAATATAAAGGCATTTTCACCGACAATTCCTTGTCTCGATGGTTTTATGTGAATAGTTTTTGTGCATTTGGTTATGGAAAGTGTTAAGTCTTATTAAAATCACAAACTAATCTAAGTTAGACCAACCATTGAGAATACCTGGCAGCACTGGAAGACTGTTTCCTCCTCTCCATGTGAAACTTAATAGTTTGCATCCCAGTAATCGAATCCACGACCACCATCGATCATGCTCATAGACGTCTCATCTCTAGAGAGCGTTGAAACTTTAGCTTGATTGAATTCCATTCGTTCACAAAATTCTCTTCAAATTCAATTATTGTCTTATTTTTAATAATCACATAATTTCAATGCATAATTTTGTGTTTACCTAAATAATTCGGGCTTTGATTTCCCCCGCTCAATCAATATTATTTCCATTGTAATTAACATTATTACTGATAATAATTAATTCTAATTTTAAAGCCACTGTCTAAATCAAATATGATTTTTCCTTTTTCTCTCTATATCTTTAGATTCATTTGGACAAATTCCTTTTAATCAATCCAATAATAATCCTTGTTTGGAACTTTTATCATTTGATAAACCTGATGAATTAACAACGACAACAGCAACAACTGCCAATTCACCGGTTGACTTTTTATCGAATCCTTTAAAACGTGTACGTCATCTTTGAACAAATTAAATCAAACAAGAGATATCTTATTTTCAGATTATTCTATATATATACATACTATTGTGATGCGTGCTTTTATGTTGTCCCCTCAAGATTCACCTATATATACATAGATATATTTCCTATCTTATATTACAAAAAATCAAACAAATAAACGAAAAACTATATCTTGTATTTAATGCACTATTTCGCACGCTTTCTTTCATATATATAGAAGACATTCACTATTGTCAATCATCCCTAAGTACAGATAATAGATATATATACATATATGCATATATACATATACACAGCCACATGTCATTGAAACTTTGTTTCAATTTCTTAATCATTTTCACTCTCATTCATTCATTCATTTATTTGTTTGTTTTTTATATTTTTTCTTTTTCCTGTTTTTTTTACTGTTTTCTTTCTCTTGTTTCTTTTCTCTCTCAAAAATTTTTTTCTTTTCTTATTTTAAATCAATGTATGTAACGAAAAATTCTTATTCAATAGAAGATAATGATGATGATGTTGAGTTGTGTATTGATTGCACAGAAAAAAAATATGAATGAATCTCTTGAAATTTTTAAGTTAACATTATATTTTACATTATTATTTTACACATGATAAATAATTATGTGCTATTAATACTACTACTTACTAATCTATTTCTGTATTTTTTTTCCCCTACTAGTCTGTTGTTATTTTTTTGTTTTCTGTTTATTTTTTATTTTCTTTGATACACACACACACACTTTGTTGTTTTTTGTTTAAATAATCTATACTTTATTTTTTTTCTCTCCGGTCTATTCAATATTCAATTTTTACTGCCTTAGGTTGTATTGTTTTTGTTTTTTTTTCGTTTCTCAGAAGCGCCAATTGTACTTTCAATTCTAAGATTATTATTATTATTATTATTATTATTATTATTATTATTATTATGACTATTATTATTACTAAATTCTAACATTTTGTTGTTCTACATTGTTTTTCACCTCTTTGTTTTGTTTTGTATGTATGTCAATTATGAACATTGGAAATTGAATGAATGAATGAATACATGATAGATGATAATAATTGAGTATCATGATCTATTGTCTGGTGGTATACTTATAATCATTACATGGAATTATATGTTGTTGTTGTTGTTGTGGTGGTGGTAGTAGTAGTGTAGTGAAGGAGAACACAGGTGAGGGCAACCCAATTGTATTTAGTCGCAAATTACAGAGTTACTCAGTAAAATAGGAGAACCATATCGTAAACGGTTAATTTGCAAATCTTCAATCCATCATCAATCCATTGTCTGTCATTTCACTCACTATTCATGCGTTTCATACACAAATTCCATTGTGTTTCCACTGTTCTTCCTTTCTTGATCTTCCCCCATCTACTGCTGCCAGACATTACGTTTACACTCGCGTCATATACTACTTATAAGTAGCGCGCACCACAGCAGTAGTATTGAAATATGTTAGTCAGTCAGTTGCAACGTAGAACTTCGTACGTAAGTATGTACATCAGTTCAGATTGTCATACTACATTAGCACAGAGATGCAACTGTCAGTTCAAAGCCAGGAGTGATAGCGATAATAGAGGTATTAGCAATGATGGAGAAGATTAGGGAGCGAAGATATGATTCGAGAAGTATAATTCAGTGAGATTAGTTTAGAAAGACAAAGGTAGATGTGTTGACGAATCCAGAAGATTAGGATTTGAATGAACACAAAGAAGTGGATGCACCTGCGCCATTGAAATATGACAACCTACGAATATTGGATACGTTTAAAAATTGGCTGATTTTGTTAACGTCAGTCTACAATCTGTTCGTTATTTTCAAACGATTGTTTCACTTTAAAAAAAAAACGAATTTTCAGCACACAACC
The DNA here is from genome assembly GCA_944470395.2 of Schistosoma turkestanicum. Classification (NCBI taxonomy): domain Eukaryota; kingdom Metazoa; phylum Platyhelminthes; class Trematoda; order Strigeidida; family Schistosomatidae; genus Schistosoma; species Schistosoma turkestanicum. The sequence continues at coordinate 22,278,237 of OX103973.1, forward strand.
AGTTTGTTCCGATAGAACTAAACTAATGTCGATAGAAAATTGTTAGTTGTCTCAATTAGTTATTTTATTTATGCTATGGTACGACTAATGAATTTCCTAGTTTTCAGAAATTTGATAGGCTTATTCCAATACACATTACCCAATGCTTTGGATTAAATCTATTTTGATATGAGTGACTGTTGTTTTACAAAGCAGTGATGAAATGTAAGTTTTTGTATCTGTAATCAAGTAATTTTACTGTTAAATTTTCATCGAGGCATTTTGCAGCACTCAGTTGATTTATTGGCTAAACATATTCTATTATTATAAGTTTCATCTAGACTTGGTCAAATTATTTAACGGATTGTTCACTAGTTCAGCAACTAATAATTTTGCGTCCTGCTCGTGTTTATTTTGTTCATGAAGCATGAATAAAATGGTCAATTACATGCCACTGTACAAACTTGGAAGAGTAAAAAGCCTTAGAGAAAATAAACACATTACTCAGTATACTCTTATTTTCAGTAGTATCAGCAGTATGCACTGATTAGCCAATATTTGTTCTTCATATGTTTCTCTTTAATAAGGTAATGATTAAAAGCATGAGATTTTTAATGCGCCGCGAAAAAATGATATACATGATTTAATAATTTTTCCATGTAAGATGTTCATATTAAATTGGTCTTGAATAAATTTGAAATAGTAAGTATTCATTCCGATATGAAATGTATTCCATGAATATTATTTTGTCATTTTTCACGTTGTTTTAGTACGTTGAACAAATATATATATATATATATATATATATATATATATATATATATATATATATATATATATAAGGACTCAGATGGAATATAAATATATTTTAACAGTGGATTATTTATTAAAACTTTTAGATAAACTTTTGATCTTAAATGTATTCTTGTTTAAATGGTGCTGCACCATACGTTTTTAGTAATGTTTCCTTGACATATCAGACGAAAAGCTTAAAAATTCTCGTAAAATAGTACATGGGCGACGTTATGAAATAAATTTACCCATTATTGGCATTTCAATACGTGTCTTAAACCGGATAAAACATTCAGTAGACGTCTAACTTTGAAGATCAACAGACTTTATTCATTCCATTGGGATTGATCATGTACCGACCAAATAGCGACAAGACGCGCGATACTGGCTCAGTGCTCTAGAGGGTAGGCGTTCGAGTGCAAGATCGAAGGTCCTGGGTTCGAATCCTGCGGGGTGCAGGAGTCGTTTGATGCGCAATGCTAATGAATTCCATACCAGGACGAAACGGCCGTCTTTCAGTGCTTCCAGGTTTCTAATGACGGTCCAACTTTTATTGATTCATGATTTCAAATGTGTAACTTAACTATCTTTACAACCTCGTAAAACATAATATAATGTTCGGAAAGTTATGATCAGAACTGTCGACGAACATAATAATATTTTCCTATTTATTAAATATTTGTTTTTGTACATGTGATTTTCAAGCAAAGGATTACGTAACATAATTAACTGCCTTAGTTTATGATGTCATATTTGTTTAAGTTTATCTATATACTTCAGCTGAAATATGGTTTCCGGTTTCTGATTATTGACTTTACATGACTATCTACTTAAGGTAGTTTTTTGTTAATTACAGATTGATTTGTAGTGAATAAGAATGATTCAAGTTAAATATACGAATATCCGACACTTGAATACAACTGTCTTATCATTTGCATTATAGTCTTATGGAGATTGTTGTTTATTACTGAAATCATGAATCAATCATTGTTAGTTAGACCACCATTAAAAACCTGGAAGCATTGGGAGACGGTCGTTTCATCCTGATATGGGACTCATCAGCGGTGCACATCCATGGCTCACAGGATTCCAACTCAAACCTTCGGTCCTGTGCGTTCACTCCTAACCTCTGGACCACTGGGCCGACATCTAACGGTATAAATCTCTAAAGCTGGTCAACCTAAGGATTTCCAAACAACGTCACCCAGGTAGTTAGGCAGTAACTACGAAAGACAATGGGTGAGGTTGTGCAAAATCCTTAGATTGATTAGAGTTAGACGTTAACTCAGTTGGATGTTTTATCTACCTACCTATCATATTGTTAGGTAAATTAAATAGGTTGATTAGTGTACATGATATCGTCTCTAATCCTCTTTAATTTTGTCAACTTTCCACAGAAGTCTGATACTTAATTACCTACTAAACGTTTGTGGTAAATCATATGAAACACCTGATTTAGACATTTAACTTCTAAATCTGAACAGAACATCAAGTATTCGACTCTGCCAGTAGTTACGATCGAAAATCAGCTTGTGTCCGATATTTTTCAGTCTCTTTTCTCTGGATTTATATTTTCACTTGGTACTTTCCATAAAATTATCTTTTTACTATCCAGCAAGTACTACATCGATGTATTTTGTGGTTATCTTAAGTTATTACTTCGGTAGGCGATATGTTCTCCGTACTCTGTGGGTTTGTTATTTGATAGTTTGCCGAAATCCTCCTCAAGATCTTCGCGGTAAGTCAAAACATTCATTAGTGAAACATTTCAAGTATATTTTCATAAAACTATTGCCTAATCTTAATTATAATTTTTGTTATTGTTTTAAATTGAATTATTTTCCATTTCTATATTACTTACTAACTAACTTAGCTACTTACTAGCTAATTAACTTAGTTACTTAATCACGCCTGTTTCCCCTGGTGGGGCATGAACCGTCGACCAACTATCTCCAACCCACTCTGTTCTGCGCTGCCCTCTCCACTTGTTCTCATATACTATTTATTATCTTGATTTCTGCCTTTGATTCCAGGAGCAACGCATTCTTTCATCTTCCTTTTTTCCGTATCCTAAGCATTCCAGGTTATAATTTTCCCTGTGGCGTAATCTGGTGATTTCCACAATGTGTGGTGTCCTATCACGGCAAGCGCTTCTTCTTGATTTATTCCTCCGCTGGAATCTGGTTTGTTCTCTCCCACAGTAGGTTGTTCCTGATAACATCTGGTCAACGGATCCACTGTTAATAAACACTTGTATCTTTTGGATAGTGGCTTTTGTGGTTCTCGAAGTTCCCATTCCATTCAGTAGAACGGTTTTAACTTTCGCATAGGAAATGTTGACTTCGGTGATTATGTATAATTGTTTTGAATTTCAGATGTTCTTCAACTGTTGAAGTTCTGCCTTTGCTTTGCTAATTCGTGTCTTCACATCTGCATCAGACCCATCTGCTCATAAATGTTGCTGCTGAGGTATGTGAAGATTTCTACCTATTCCAAAGCTTGTCCGTCAAGTGTAATTTGGTTGGTGTATGTTGTGTTTCATCTGAGGATCCTGCGTTTTTCTTTGTGTATGTTGAAGCCTATTGCTACAGAGACTGTCTGTAAACTGGACTTCGTCTCCCTCATTTGCTGTTGCGTGTGCGATAGAACAGCTAGGTCAACTGCAAATTCCAGATCGTGCAGCTGCATCCATTCTGTTCACTGTATTTCATGCTTCTCAGCCGTTTGACGTCTTCATAATCCAGTCGACCAACAGAAGAAAGAGAAAATTGTGTGGATAAACAAGCTTGTCCGACACCAGTTTTTACTTGTAATAAGTCTGTGAGCTCTCCTCCATGCACGATTTTTCAGTTTAATCCGTCCTGAGAATTCCGTATAATGTTGCCTTTCGTTTACTGTAGTTTCTAAGACGTTCCCATACTTTTCTCTTGTCCATGCTGTCAACTGTGTTCCTCCTAACTATTAACAATCGAACTGTATCTTTCAGTAACAATATTTGCGTTACACTTGATCCATAATTCCGAAATTATTCATATTTCAGATCAAAAGTTTTTTATAACGTAGGAAGAAAATTATTAACTATAAAATGAATTTATTTCCTTTGATAATTTCTTTTCGGTAAGTTTATTAATCAAATTGGATTATATTAGATAAATATAACTGAAAGAGATAACTAGACTATGACAGACTATGAAAGATATTTTACGTAATCAAAGGGATATGATGAGGAAGTAATATTATATAATCGAAGTTCATGTAATCTCGTTACGTCAGTATGAACAAATATTATTAAGGAATATTATATAAGACAATAAGTTTGTAGCATTCAAACTGAGGAATGACTGTCTAGGTAGTTTAGATACGCTCCTTGCCCAGTTGAAATCAAAACAAGTAATTTGGGTAAATAACGGTTTTAATATTCATCATAAATATAAATGTACATCATCACTACCTAAACAAATATTACTGCTCAGTTATTCCACGAACAATTGTTCAATTATTCAAATCAACAGCAACCAATAAATGATATTTTATCCTTTCTGGATAGATCAGATTCGTTTGACAGATAATATTTGGTTGCTTTATAACATAGAGTGTTTCCAGTTCTGAAAGAGTGCATCAATTCACAATCAAAATGCACCATTCCAGTCCACGCAAGCAACCGACACAATCAAAAGAGGAACAAATCAATATGGTTGTCGCCATGACTAAGTATCATCTCAAACAACATAAATGCAGTTCAGAAAGACAAACATAGAAACTCAGTAAAGACGGAAGAAATATAAACTATAATAAAATACAAGTATATTATCATCTCAAAAATGGAATCGAACAGACTAAAAAAATGTACAACCGAACGAATCAATAAGGAGAAATTACAACTGTATACATGGTGGGATTTTCACAAACCAAGCCTTCAAAAATTGGATCTTACAGAGTCCATTAAGTAAATCACTGATGCATCAGTTGACTTTTTATTTCTGGAAATAAAAAACCAATACTTAATAAGTTGGAAGGTATTTAGATGTTCTACGTATACCATTACACCCCGTACACCTACCCGACCGTAGCTGCTAGCTTGACGTGGTGGTCGGGCTTGCCTATCGTCATGACCCAACCGAGCTATACTGGCTGGAACATATGTTCCTGCAGGTCCTACCATGCCAGGCAGGTCGATTGGAGAACGATGAGACTAAAAGCAGCTACCCAAGGTCTGAGGGCGAAGTCGTACTGCTGACTGCAGAGGGGTGTGACAGCAGTAAGGTGTTTCCCTCGGACAACCAGCATCTGCAGCGATGCTGCCTTCTCACAAGGAAGGAAGAGTTAGAAAAGGTCGGCCCTAAAAATGTCACACCTCCCCTAACTCACGGATTTCCGTCTCTGGCGGTAAGGGTGCCCACTAAGGGCCTTTAAGAACGGAGCTAATCCTCTAAAATACCTCTCATAAAAAGGCCGTGCGTGATCGGCCTCAAGCAGTTGTCCCTTGGGCTCTGCGGTCACGCACCAACACTAATCCATCTTCCTTTTCAGGTTCGTCAAGAAACAACCTTCCACGGTGTGGGCAGCCGTGAAGTGACAACCGCCCTCATACCCGTAACAGCACGCGAGACCAAATTGGTCAAAATCGAATCCTTCCTACACCCACACATACCTCTCTTCTCTCCACAACTAACTCTACACCCCTATGCAGTTGGACAGTACCGATTCGCTTTCAAACTACGAGTTTGCTGCTTCTAGTCTTGCCATTCACCAGTCATGATACAGCTTATATAAGTTTCTACCATTAGTATCAATCTATAGGTTTTTCATGTACATTCTCTATTTAATTAATTACAGTCCCTCTACAAATTATTATTAATACAATAGTGTGGTGCGAGCTACTTATAAGTAGTATATGACGTGAGTGTCAACGTAATGTCTGGCAGCAGAAAATGGGGGACGATCAAGAAAGGAAGAGTTAGAAAACAATGTAATTTGTATGAAACGCATGAACAGTGACAATGGATTGATGTTTTGCAACAAGAACAGTCCAGTTCGATATGATTAACTGATATTTCGCAAATTAACTAACGATTTATGATATGGTTTTCTGATTTTACTGAGTAACTCTGTAATTTTCATTAAATACAATTCGGTTTCTCCACCTGTGTTCTCGTTCACTACAATGGTACTGTTTTCTGTACCATCTTACTACTTTCATCAATTCTCATCGATAGCCATATGATGACCTTCTGTTAATCATTTATATTTTTTTTTCTATGCTCATTATTACATAACAGTGTTGATTGATGTCAATTTCACTAATGATTGACTAATTTTTCACTTGAGCATGATTCTGCAAACTTTTACACATCATTAAATTAAATTAAAACAAAACATACTTTTGCTAGTCTACTACTGATCACTTCTTTTTTCTGTTGAATCAAAAAAATTCATTATATATATATGACCTAAATATCATATCAATTGATTGACAGTTTAACAACGAAATTTTTTTAATTTATGTGAAAAAATAAAAAAACTAGTAGTGACGATGAAGATTTATTTCACATACTAAATTTGACATTAATGAACAGCTTCACATCAAACAACACATACATTTCAAATTATTTTTTTTTCACTAATTAACGACGTAAGCAAATGGTGTTGTGGTGATGGTTTACAAGAAAGAAATCTTAAATATTTCATATAAAACATACAAATTCTTTGAAGTATTTTTATTTTATTTTATTTTTCATTTTTCTAAATAACTGTTGGGGATGTTGTTAGATCCCCAGAACTCACTTACCTGATAAAGGTCCTAATTTTGGATTTTATGCTTTCGCGTATGGTCTGATCGGTTGACCTTGAGATTATATTTCTCATTCGGAAAGTCCTTGACTGTTATTGGTTGATGTAGTATTTTAATACGCTATTTTTGTGGCTCTCCCAAGGATGATTCTATCATGTATAAATAAGCTCGATTTGTGTGATTATCAACTCGATTTTCTGGGTGCTTGTAGAATACACTTTCTACGTCTTGTCAAGACTTCTTTCTCTACTTAGTGTGAGGCCTTGGGATACTCGGATTAGTGTAGCCTATCGCGTCACTGGATCATTTGTCTTCGTTCTCGTTTACCGACTAAAGTGAGCTTGTAATAGTTTCAAGCATATCAACTGGTGACGAGCATAATAATAACACTTGAAAAACCATTTAAAAAATGAATTAAATTGATGAATTTTTTGCATGATTATGCAATGACATGGCCAGTAAGAGTAGTAGATATTCGTTAGGCTACTAGTTTTCGATCATAAGTGTCTTTGAAGCATAGTTTTTATATCCTAGAGTCATCGAGTAAGCAATGCTGTTGTTAGGGAAACGGGTACTAGGAAAGGATGGCAGACCAATAGATGAAGTAGGGAGACTTCATCAGTTGAGATGGTTGGAACATGTGTTGCGTATACCTAACCACCGACTGCCTCGACGAGCTATGTTTTGCGATGTAGGAATAGGTTGGAACTAAGCTAAGGTTAGCCAGATCAAAGTGTTGCACAAATCCATGAAATCATGGAGAATTTAACTTATCCATGTTGGCAGGTGTAGACTACCTGGTTAGGGTTTACGAGACGACAGTAACTGGTGGTTAGATAACTTGAATGACATGGCTCGAAATCATTTGCAACTGCGCAGGTGTATCCATTCTTTGTGTTCTTTGAATTCCTCATCGCCTTTCTCTTTTTAAATTTATTTTATTGGATTATGCTTCTTGAATAATTTCTTCGAACGTTAATCTGTTTGATTACCACTAATAGCTCTACTGCCTCTCCTACAATGGGATTCGAACTGACAATTGCATTTCTGTGCTAGTGTGGTATGGCAACTTGAACTTATGTACATCCTTACGAAGTTTTACGTTGTACCTGCCTAACCTAACTGACTGTGTGACTATGATTATGCAATAAAACACTTTCTTACTAAATCACTCAATAACTGATTTGCTGCGACAAAGTGCGTACCGGCCAGGTATGAGAGACGATGTCGCACAATATGTGTGAGCGTGCCAGCGATGTCAACTAATGAAAGGGGATCGATGCACACGACCGCCATTGCAGTCAATCCCAGTAACAGCAGTTGGTGATTTGTGGTCAGTGGATGTTATGGGACCGTTCCCGCAGACGACAAGTGGTAACCAGTACCTGCTGGTGATGACTGAGCATGCCACATGATGGGTAAATGCCGTGCCGATGGCGGACCAACGTGCAAGGACCGTGATTGAAGCGGTAATGCGGCACGTTATGGCGGACCACGGAATACCAAAGATAGTATTAGCCGATCGAGGTCCCTGTTTCGAGAGTGATGAGTTCAAGTCCCGTCTAAAACAGTTAGGTATCAAGAGAGTACGAACAACGCCGTATCATCCACAGACGAATGGGTCAACGGAAAGGAATAACCGAACGCTAAAGGAATGGCTAGCATCTAAAGGGGGTGACTGGGAGAAAGAATTGCCATTAATCTTGCTGGCACATCGTGCCTCAGCACAAGGAACAACCAGGAAGTCACCGTTCCAGCTGATGTATGGCAGACGGCTGAGACTACCAACGCATGATAAAACCTGGCCGCAACAACAGAGATGGAATACAACAAGGTTGAGAACAGAGCGGAGACAAGCAATCTGGAATGTGAGAGAGAAACAAACATCAGACATGGAGAAGTCAGAACAGGAGAGAAAGAACTGGAGACCGTTTGAAGTGGGAGACCAAGTGAAGTGTAGAGAACGGAAATATACCACAGGAAGAGGGCCAGGGTCAGGTAAGCTGATCCCGAAGTGCAAATGTGGTATGAACAACTTGAACTTATTTACATACGTTTTACGTTGTAGCTGACCAACCTAACTGACTGTGTGACTATGATTATGCAATAAAACACTTTCTTACTAAATCACTCAATAAGTGATGTATATATTGTTAGAAATTTTGTTGAATTTAAAATTTATTGGAAAGCTATGAAATTTTTTTCATAAATCTTTAGCCTAATAAAAGACACTCAAGCATTATGCTTTAACCCGTGAATGAATATTACAATATGAGTATATTTGCAAGAACTCCGCCAGTAAAACCTTAGGGGCTACTGCCGGTCCCAAGCCCGGATAAAGGAGGAGGGTTGGACATGGGGTTGGCGACCCCATTCCGTTGAAATCTCACTTGCCAAAGAAACGCTAACCAGAAAAAATAATTCAAACCATTTTAACTCTGCCCTGGGAGTTGGAAGAAGAATTATGACGTCTCGTGATGAAAGCCGAGTTCCCTCGGAAGTCACGGGGCTGATGCCTCTTCTGACAACCAGAGCAACCATTTTTTTAGGTACATGGAACGTTCGTAAATTGTGGGAGACTGGAAGACTATTTCAAGTCGCGGCAGAAATGAAAAGATACAACCTCGAGGTGCTCGGCATCAGTGAAACGCATTGGACACAGGTAGGACAACTGAGACTTGCTTCAGGGGAACTGCTGTTATACTCTGGTCATGAAGAGGAAAACGCTTCACATACACAAGGAGTTGCACTGATGCTGTCCAAACATGCACAAAAGGCACTGATAGGATGGGAATCTCATGGACCGAGGATCATCAAAGCATCCTTCAAAACAAAGAAACAGGACATTGCAATGAACGTCATCCAATGTTATGCACCTACCAATGACTACAATGACGACGTTAAAGATCAATTCTACGAAAGGCTGCAGTCAATCGTCGAGAAATGTTCACCAAAGGATTTGACGATTCTTATGGGAGATCTGAATGCCAAGGTTGGCATGGACAACACTGGATATGAAGACATCATGGGACGACATGGATTCTGAGAAAGGAACGAAAACGGTGAGAGATTTGCAAACCTATGTGCCTTCAACAAACTGGTCATCGGTGGCACAATATTCCCGCACAAACGCATTTACAAAGCCACATGGATTTCACCGGATCACACTACTCAAAACCAAATTGACCATATCTGTATCAACAAAAAGTTCAGAAGGACCATGGAGGATGTGAGAACCAAGAGAGGAGCTGATATAGCTTCAGATCACCACTTGCTGATCGCCAAAATGAGATTGAAGCTAAAGAAGCACTGGACAGCGGGGCAGACAACATCACAGAAGTTTAATACGGCCTTTCTTCGGGATACTGTAAAACTCAACGAATTCAAGATAGCCCTCACCAATAGGTTCCAGGCCTTTCAGGATCTACTCAATGGAGAGGAAGCAACATTGGAGAACAATTGGAAAGGGATTAAGGAGGCAATCACTTCAACATGTCAGGAGGTCCTTGGTCGCAAGAAGCAGCATCACAAAGAATGGATCTCTGTTGGTACTCTTGAAAAAATTGAAGAAAGGAGGAACAAGAAGGCAGCAGTGAATGTCAGCCGAACAAGAGCAGAGAAAGTTACCGCACAAGCTGCATACACAGAAGCAAACAGGGAAGTGAAGAAGAGCATCAGAGCTGACAAACGAAAATATGTGGAAGATCTAGCAATGACGGCGGAAAAGGCTGCAAGAGAAGGAAACATGAGACAATTGTACGAAACAACGAAGAAGCTCGCCGGGAACTATCGTAAACCAGAACGACCAGTGAAAAGCAAGGAAGGGAAAATAATCAGCAACACTGAAGAACAGCGAAATAGGTGGGTAGAGCACTTTAAGGAACTCCTGAATCGACCAGCTCCACTGAACCCACCCAACATCGAAGCAGCATCCACGGACCTTCCAATTAATATTGACGCACCTACGATTGAGATGAGTATGGCCATCAGACAAATCAAGAGCGGCGAAGCAGCAGGACCAGACAACATTCCAGCAGAGGCAATCAAAGCAGATGTAGAAGCAACTGCGAAAATATTTTACATCCTCTTCAAGAAGATTTGGGATGAGGAACAAGTACCATCAGATTGGAAAGAAGGATACCTCATCAAAATACCAAAGAAAGGCGACCTGAGCAAGTGTGAAAACTACAGAGGCATCACTCTTCTTTCAATACCAGGCAAAGTCTTCAACAGGGTATTGTTAAACAGAATGAAGGACTTCGTAAACGCCCAACTTCCAGATCAACAGGCCGGATTTCGTAAGGATCGATCCTGTACTGACCAAATTGCTACATTACGGATCATTGTGGAACAATCAATTGAATGGAACTCACCACTCTACATCAACTTCATCGACTACGAGAAGGCATTTGATAGCGTGGATAGGAAAACACTGTGGAGGCTTCTTCGATACTACGGCGTGCCTGAGAAAATAGTCAACATCATACGGAATTCTTATGATGGATTCAACTGCAAAATCGTGCACGGAGGTCAGCTGACAGACGCTTTTGAGGTGAAGACCGGTGTCAGGCAAGGTTGCTTACTCTCACCCTTTCTCTTTCTCCTGGTCATCGACTGGATTATGAAGACGTCAACATCTGGAGGGAAGCACGGTATCAACTGGACAGTTAGGACGCAGCTGGACGATCTGGACTTCGCAGATGACCTGGCTCTTCTATCGCACACTCAACAACAAATGCAAGAGAAGACGACCAGTGTAGCAGCACCCTCTGCAGCAGTAGGTCTCAACATACATAAAGGGAAGAGCAAAATTCTCCGATGCAACACAACATGCACCAACCAAATCACTCTTGATGGAGATGCTTTCGAGGACGTTAACAACTTTACATATCTGGGAAGCATCATCGACGAGAAAGGTGGATCGGATGCAGATGTGAGGGCGCGGATTGGCAAAGCAAGGGCTGCATTTCTACAGTTGAAAAATATCTGGAACTCCAAACAACTTTCAAACAAAACCAAAATCAGCATTTTCAATACAAATGTGAAGACAGTTCTACTGTATGGAGCGGAAACATGGAGAACTACAAAAGCCATCATCCAGAAGATACAAGTATTTATTAACAGTTGTCTACGCAAAATACTTCGTATTCGTTGGCCAGACACCATCAGCAACAACGAACTGTGGGAGAGAACAAGTCAGATTCCAGTGGAGGAGGAAATCAGGAAGAAGCGTTGGAAGTGGATAGGACACACACTACGAAAAGCACCTAACTGCGTCACGAGACAAGCCCTCACATGGAACCCTGAAGGCAAAAGGAAAAGAGGAAGGCCAAGGAACACACTACGCCGAGAAATAGAGAAAGATATGAGAGGAATGAACAAACATTGGACAGAATTGGAGAGGGAAGCCCAGGACAGAGTTGGTTGGAGAAAACTGGTGGGCGGCCTATGCTCCATTGTGGGTAACAGGCGTAAGTAAGTAAGTAAGTACGTCGTGTGATTGAGCATCTACTGTAATATCGGATAATATTATTAGTTGTGAATGTTTGAAATATGATTTAATTTTAAATATATATTTCAATAAACGAAACTGGAATCAATTCAATAAAAGTTGATATTACACTCGGTTGTCATCATCTATCCAGATGATTAGTTTGAATGTGTAGCAGTTTACAATTTCTTAAATCGGAAAAGCATACACGAAATAGTAAAATTGCTATCAATATTATTTTGGAGATAATGATCTCAGATACATAAATATATTCAAGTTATCCAAATTTTAAAGTAAGAATTATTCGGAGCTTGTACTTGCAAAACGATTTTTAAATATTATGATGTTTTTTGTTATGCTCGTCACTTGATATGCTTGAAAATATTACGACCTCACCTAAATCTATCAACAAGTAGGAGACAATGACCCAGTGACACGGTAGGCTACTCTGATCCGTTGCCCCAACTAACTGAAGAAAAGATCTTGATATGGCTTAGAACAGTGATGTCAAGCACACAGATCTTGTTTATTTACATATGATAGGAAAGTCCTTGGGAGCGTCACAAAAATGGCACACTAAAATAACACATCAACCAATCACAGCCAAGGATTTTTGTCGTGGGAAATGTGATCTCAAGGTCAACTGATCAGATCATAAATAAAATCAAAAATGAAGGCCTTTATCAAGTGAGTTCTGGGGATCTAATGTCCCAAACATTTTCTAGAGCTATATCTTGTACCCAATTTGATATATAATTCTTTGGAATGGGATTTCTCATATCACCTTGATTTTTGGTGGTTCTCCAGGCAAAGTAGAATTGTAGTAACCTTTATTTTTTGACCAGTTTTTCTCTTTCATTAGGAGAAATTAACATTTTTTGACATAAAACTCATTAATTAACGTATAATTATTAGTTATTAGTTTTTATTGTTTCTAAAGTTGTAAACACTACATTTATAGAAATATCATTCCTCAGGTAACATGCATATTAAATTGCTATTCCCGCCTATTATTGAGCCACTGGAAGAATACTTGCTCTGCTCACAAATTCAGCCAATCTTCATTGAATCTCTTTCAAATAACTGACACACCAAATGAATACTGAGTTGAAAATGAAATTTTTGTCCAGAGAATGTGAAATATCATATCTTCTATTTATGAATAGCTATCTCATAGTGTGGTGAGTGTCAACGTATTGTCTGGCAGCCGAAGATGGGGGAAGATCAAGAAAGGAATAGTTAGAAAACAATGGAATTTGTATGAAACGCATGAATAGTAGTGACAATGGATTGATGTTTTGAGACAGAAACAGTCCAGTTCGATATGATGAACTGATATTTTGCAAATGAACGATTTACGATATGATTTTCCTATTTTACTGAGTAACTCTGTAATTTCGTTAAATACAATTCGGTTGCCCCACCTGTGTTCTCCTTCACTACAATCGAAGAATTTTGTCTATGATTGAAAATTAATTGATGTATATTATTTATTCACGATTTATAAATTAAATTCCTATCATATTTAAGACCTTTTTACCTTGAAATCATGAATGAATCATTGTTAGACCATCATTAGAAACCTAGATGCACTGGACGGACGTTTCTTCATGATGTAGGACTCATCAGCAGTGCACATCCACGACTCCTGCTACTCACAGAACTCGGAATAAGGGACCTTCAGTCTTGAGCGCGAACGCGTAACCTTTGAATCACTGAGTCAACGTCCAACGATGTTAATGTCCAGCTCTAATCAATCTAAGGATTTTTGGGCAACCTCATATTTAACTGTGTAAATGTGAGGCATTTTCAATTATATGCCATTCATACATACACAAATGAGCACAAGTTAATCATAACGCTTTCCAGTGTTTAGTGTGTCATGTTAAGCATTTTTGGTCAATATCGTGTCTTTTTAGTGACTGGATTCTATGAATTTACATTTGTAATGTTCGTTAAATATTTTATTTCAAGTGATTGAACCTCCTCACTACTGTTTGCTATAAACATGTCAGTGTAGATGTTATGAATGCACGTAAACACGTCATTTTGATATGCTTGAACTATTAAGAGTTTACCTTAGTCGGAGGATTGAGGATCCGGCAACATGACAGTCTACTCTAATCCGATTATCTCAAACCCCCATTGAGTGAAAGAAGAAGACTTGATATGAAGTAGAACTTGTATTCTACAAGCATCCAGAAAGTATGAGGTTCGAGTCCAGAAGACAATCAGGAATCCGGGTCTGGGTCATAAAACGTCAAAGATAGTGCGTATTTATACAGTTAGGTCGAATAGGAAACAACATTTGAAGTACGCGACATTGACAGCTAGAACGACCAGTAGGAACTGACCAATAGAAAAAGACTTCCAAAAATAATTATCTTAAGATATTTGATGAATATCCTAACAATAGAGCGGTTAAAATTCGCGGATGCTGCACAATATAAATACAGTGAAAGTTACACATTGCAGTAAAGAAACTTTCAATGACTAATCCATTTAAATGCTCAGAACTCACCTACTGGAGATTAAATGAAAATTTCTTGATGTAACACACATATTAAATAAAGAAAATGTTATACATAACCTCATCAATTTGTAAAATAAAAAGGTAGATAGATAGATAACAAAGGAATTCAGCTATAATAATCATTGTTTCAACTAAATCTGAAATTACAAGAAAAAAAAGAGTACGGCTCAGTAAGTAATACAGTGTCAATGAAGTTATTAACTTCATTTTATTTAAAAAATGATATATTATGTTGTTTAATAAAAATTTACAATCATTGATCATTTTGACTTTGGTGACTGACTACCAAACTAGATGACTGATTGGAACATCTGAATCAATAATTTTTATCTATTTAGTTCTGTATAAATATAGAGAAATATTTTTTTCGTTTGAGTTATCAATGTTACTGATATAAAAGTATTAAAATATATGAATATGATATGTAATTTTCTTGGATTTCTAAAGATTCTATTTGCTTGTTGATTTATGTAAATTCAAGTTTTGTTTAGTACTTCTGTGGTGCGAGCTACTTATAAGTAGTATATGACGTGAGTGTCAACGTAATGTCTGGCAGCATAACATGCGGGAAGATCAAGAAAGAAAGAGTTAGAAAACAATGGAATTTGTATGAAACGCATGAATAGTAGTGACAATGGATTGATGTTTTGCAACAGGAACAGTCCAGTTCGATATGATGAACTGATATTTTGCAAATTAACGATTTACGATATGATTTTCCTATTTTACTGAGTAACTCAGTAATTTTCGTTAAATACAATCCGGTTGCCCCACCTGTGTTCTCCTTCACTACATTTCAAGTTTCATAATAATAACATGTGCATTTGTGGTGGGCTGTGTTACATTCGACGACAAGCTCAGTGGACACGCTTCCTCGCTTGCTCTTCGGCACTCGCATATCATTTTTGCTTTGTGTCTTTGTGGTTTTGTGATCTGTGTGTGGTACCATAATAAACGTAATCACCGCTTCGTATTCGTCTTCTGATTTATACAGCATTAGGCTTTATCCAGTAACGGTTTTCAGGACGAGCAGTATATGAAGTCTAAGAATATATCGAATACCAACTGGCACAAAATTGATGAGTCTACATACATCGCATATTAACTTGAGCAAAGTAAGAGTATTGTGAGTACATGAATTGTACTTGATCCCCTAGTGATTCAAACAGTTAAATGAACAGAAATCTAATGAAATTATATTCACAAAATAAGTTTTTTCCACAACCAGATATATGCATATAAAACGCACTATAACACTGTTGTGGACGCTAGATACCCAGAACTCGCTGGGTAAATTCCTTAATTTTGGATTTCATGCTTGCGAGCATGGGTTGCTGATCAGTTGACCTTGAGGTCGCATTTCCCACCAGGAAAAGCCTTGGCTGTGATTGGTTACTGTGTATTTTAGTGTGCTATTTTTGTGACTGTTCCAAGGACGTTTCTATGATGTTTAATATATAAACGACATTTGTGTGCTTGATTTGATTGTGCTTGCTGGGTGTTTGTGAAATATACTCTCTACTCTATATCAGGACTTTTCAGTAGTCAACTATTCAGAGTAGCCTACCTGGATGCTGGTTCATTCTCTCGTTCGGGTTTATCGACTAGGTGAACCCATAATAGTTTCAAGCATACCTAGTGACGAACCTAACAAATACGTACGCCTAATGTTGGTTGCAAGTCTATCATTGTCTAATAGAATGTAACAAACTCACAAAGATTACTAGACACAACGATAGAAGTAAGCAGTATCCAGAGTTTTACTTTAGAAATTCCATTATGCAATGAAGTCGCATAAAAGTATTTACAATTATGGTTTTTTACTTATAACCATGCATATTCATTTCCGACATGTCTTGGTCTAATTTTGGCTTGTTTCCTATTTTTCCATTACTGGAATAGGAAAAACTCAATTGTGCTTTATGACGTTAAATATAATCGTTTTATTAATATCGTCACAGTACATAGATATTATTAGTTCAGTACTACTCACATGTATAAATAAAGCTTAAAGTAACAGAATGAGACATTTAATTGTCACATGATTCTGCATCAGCAAAAGTAATTCGATACTTACTTTTCAAATCCATCATTTATTTTCAAACTAAAATCCTATGTAACAACATGTTTCTTCTAATGATATTATCACCTCTTACTTAGTATTATTATTACTATTCAACCCTTATTCAGTGTATTGTTCATGTGTTATTGTTTCATGCTTAAATTTGATAAATTCATTGATTGTGTCTTCTAATTAAATTAAAAAAATCCCTATTAAAGCTAATCAAATGTAAGTGTATATGAATATGATTGATTGTGATGATAATTGTAAAATGAGTGATACATTAATTAAACATTCAATATTTTGAATTCGAAATTTCAGTCAGTCAGTCAGTCAGATGCAACGTAAGAACTTCGTATGTAAGTACATTAGTTCATGTTGCCACACCACATTAGCACACAGAGAGATGTAATTGTCAATTCAAATCCAATAGTAGAAGAGGTAGTAAAGGTATTAGAAGTAATCGAAGAGGTTAGGATTAGAAGATATTATTCAAGAAGTATGATTCAATGAGAAAAGTTTAGAAAGACAAAACTAGAGGTGTTGAAGAATCCAGAAGATTAGAATTTGAGAGAACACAAAGAATGAATGCACCTGCGTCATTGCAAATGGTTTTGAGCCATACCATTCAAGGTCTCTAACCATCGATTATTATCATCTCGCGGATACCTACCAGGTAGTCGACAATTACCGACATGACTCAGTCCATTTGTCAATGACTTCATGGATTTCTGCCATGTTTTGGTTTGACCGCCCCTAACTTTCTTCCAACCTACTCCTACACCACAAAATAAAGCTCGTCGAGGCAGTCGGTGACCTATGTCCCAACCACCTCAACTGATGAAGTTTCACTACTTCATCTATTGATCTGCCATTCTTACCTAGCACCCGTTTCCTAATAACAGCGTTGCGAATTCTAACATTAGTGAATGTAAACAACATTCTTCAATCTTCTTTTTTCTCATAAGATTTCACTCATTGATGCAATTCATGTTACGTACTGCTGACCTTAGTTAGACAATTTTATAATGCTGCCAGGTAGCTAGCTATTCGAAATCCTACCGATTGACCAAATTCAGATATTTCAATACGACCTCAAATACTGTTCCCAATTCTCCAACATATATCAGAACACAACACCGTTAGATGAAGTTGTTCATGTGGTCGAGTTCAGAAGGAATGAATGGAGTGATAAGCTATACAGATAATGCATATTTATATAGTTAGGTCTGTGACATTGATAGTTAGGACGACCATAATATTAACCAGTAGGAATAGACCGATAGAATCAGACTTGCAAAATATAATTCTCTTAGGATATCTGATGAATATCCTGACAGACAACCATCTAAACTTTTGAGATGGTGGAGAAAACTTGTAGCTCAGGTGGATGATTGTGATGGTGTTTCGTTCTCTCAGCTCAGAGAACGAAACACCATCACAACCATCTAAACTGGATGTATTGGTTGTGCAGCTTTCATTGTTCTTCTTCTGAACAACATCATCAGCACAAACTGAAGATGATGTTGTTCAGCAGAATAACAATGAGAGCTCCACAACCAAAACAGCATCCAGCTCAGAGAACGAAACTCCACCACAATCATCCATCTGAGTTACAGATTTTCTTCACCACCTCAAACCATTTAAGAACCAGAAAAAATACTAGGCAGTTGTTTTATCCGATTGTCTGTGCATCTTTTGCTTACTACTGATTGAAGCTACTAGATATGTAAAACATTCTCTGTTGGCTTAGTGTTCTAAGCTTTAAATAGTCACATGGAAACCTGAAGGTTTTGGAAGTGATACTCTGGTTTGATTGTAATTACCCACAACAACTATGGAAAGTAAAATATTCAATACTTCCAGAATTTTTGATGAATAATTGAGATTAGTCAGCGTTAAAAACTATTATGCTCAACAAATAAACTACCACCTACATTGATGATAGTTATTCAACGGATTAACTTTATTTTTAAATGCACGTTACATTCATTTTCTTCCATATTTATTTATTAAGAAAACAGTTCGGTTATTTAGCATGAAATAAACAAAATAACCGTAAGATGAATATAATTAGTTTACATCACAATTTGTAATCTAGAAGAAGAATGATAACTTTTCGCCAGATTATCTATAGTGTTCAATTCTGGATTTGTATTGTGTTTGCTGCGTTAAACTAGAAGTAGGGCTAATCACTTGGTGGCTGCACGGCTCACTACTTTAATGGCTGGCGATCTGACTTCTTGTTCCGACAATCAAGTATGCTATAAAATATATTCCCATATGCATTACGGAGTTGTGAAGATTGTTAAGTTACACACTTGAAATCATGAATCGATCAATGTTAGACTACCATTAGAAACCTGGAAGCACTGGACGGCCGTTTCGTCCTGGTATGGGACTCCTCAGCAGTGCGCATCCACGACTCCTACACCCCGCAGGATTCGAACCCAGGACCTTCGGTATTGTGCGCGAACGCCCCAACCGTTAGACCACTGAGCGGGTATCTAATGGTGTTAATGTCTAACTTGATCAAATTCACGGAGTTGCGCAACCTCATACCCAGTATACATCCGGACAGGTTTGAACTCCACTGGTCATGACTTCCCACTAGAACTGGGAGAAGATTCCTCACGAGGCTAGTCACTAGTGAGCAGAGGTAATTTGCATTCCGTGATTGTGATGCGTGGATGCGCACTGCTGAAGAGTCACATACCAGGACGATACGGCCGTCCAGTGCTTCCAGATTTCTAATGGTGGTCTAACATTGATCGATTCATGGTTGCAAAAATATTCCCATATATTATACTTAGGCAAACCCTGTTTGTGCGACATCAGTATTTAGAAGCTAAATACGCATTTAGTTGGATGAGTTTATTTCAGGCAATCTTTCATGCAGACAAACAAGAGAGCACAAAGAGGCAAATCGAACAAAAGTGGAGAAGGTGAGCAATCCAACTCAATATAATTAGGCGTGATTAAGCATTTATATTTATATTTAATGAGCAAAGTAAGCGTACACATGGCATGTACTCGAATAAAAACGACCAAGATATAAGACAAAGATTGACAAGATCAAAAGGCAAGTGAATGAATAACTCGAGCAGAATGGATTGATTGAGTTGTCCAATGGTTGAGACTAAGCCCTATAGGCTTGACATACACTACAATAGGGTTATATATTATTCATTTATTAAATATTCAAGTGAATTTATTCACGAGATGAACAAAATAAACGATTGGAATTACAAAATATAATATTGTGATCAATCAACAAGAAACGAATATTTTCTTTCTATTTCAAAAAAAGGAAACTTTTTGTTTATTTGAACTAGTTAACTAAAAAGAGAAATAATAAGTTTTTTGGGGCAGAGTTTTGGAGGTTTGTGTTTTTACACATTTGAAATCGTCAATAAATCTCTGTTAGACCAACATTAGAAACCTGGAAGCACTGTGAGACGGCCGTTTCGTCCTGGTATGGGACTCATCAGCAGTGCGCATCCACGACTCCTGCTCCTCGCAGGATTCGAACCCGGGACCTTCGGTATTGTGCGCGAACGCCTAACCATAGGACCACTAGGCTGTTTAACTCTGATTGACCTAGGGATTTTGCGCAGCCTCACCCATTTGTCTTTGGTAGTTACTGCCTACATTCGACAGGGTTGAACTCCATTGGTCACGTCTTCTCAACTAGAACTCCGAGAATTTACTCACGTGGTAAACAAACAAATTACTAATTTATCATTCAATGAAAGTTTAAAACAGACATTTATTTATTCAAATCCAATTTATTAATATGGTTAATTGTTCAAGTTTTAGGTAAGTTATTGTTAAACATTTTATGGGATAATTGTGTATATCAGCTCTTAATAATGTTATTGAAAAGATATCTATTACTCGAGAAATGAAATTATGTTTGTGAATAAAAGGAAAACCTGGTATTATAAATGAAAGCTATTGTAGTGAACTCCACATAGATTTGAGGTTGCTCATATTTCATTCGGTTAAGCCTTTCGATTAACTTATTTAACCAAGCTATTTGTATAGCAACAACTTATATGTACCATTGGCTTTTACTATTATCTGGTTTGTATGAGTTGGTATGTCTGAACATTACTTACCGCCTACGCGCATGTTCATCCTATTCGTTTTAATGTTAATCTCTTAAATATTTCTATGACTCAGACATTTTCCTATGTATATATATGTACATTTTAATCTTATTCATTCATTGTCTAATTCGCTTGCCAGTGTACTTGCTCTTCTGTGTGTGCTTGTGGTCTGTTGGTCCATTTGTGGTGTGACAATAATAAACATATTCAGCACTTCGTGTTCACCTTCTCACTTATAAACTGTCAAGCGCTATTTAGTAACGATTGTCTAGACGAGCAAATCACGATGTCTAAGAACATGTTGGATACAGACCGTCACGAAACTAGTGCTACTACATTGACCACCATACTATCATCTGAAGTAATTTGTACGATTTACAACTTTTGTGCTAGATTGTTAAAGGTAGTCAATAAGACATTCCAGTTAATGTAGACTTTTTTCATATTTGTTAGCAGGATGTACTTGGGATTTTGAAGAAACTAATGAATTACACAACTCATATCTTCGGGATTTTATAGTCTTAGACTTTGTCATTGAATGTGTCGCATTTTAAATAATATAGAATTTATATAATTCTGGATTTTACTTGTCATTGGTTGGAATAACGTTGATACTTAAGTAACTAGACTATTGTCTTCTGGATTCCTATTTCTAAATAAACTTTATTTAAGAATACAGAAAGTAGGAACACTTAGATTCAAATAACAATTTACAAACTACTGTAGTGAACGAGAACACAGGTGGGGTAACCGAATTGTATTGAGCGTAAATTACAGAGTTACTCAGTAAAATAAGAAAACCATATCGTAAATCGTTAATTTGCAAAATATCAGTTCATCATATCGAACTGGACTGTTCCTGTTGCAAAACATCAATCCATTGTCACTACTATTCATGCGTTCCATACAAATTCCATTGTTTTCTAACTCTTTCTTTCTTGATCTTCCCGCATGTTATGCTGCCAGACATTACGTTGACACTCACGTCATATACTACTTATAAGTAGCTTGCACCACACTACGACCGTATAAACTTATTTTCAAAAATTTGAAATCAAATTTAAAATAAACTATTTCATTATCTAACATGTACATAAATCAGCGTATTCAAGATAACTATACTTTTTAAATTAATTCATTGTTTTGACAAAATACCATCATTTGATTTCTGATTTCTATAATTTTTTTAGATAAAAGTCTTTTTTTTTGCTCTAGGTGAATAACTGTGTTATTGATATTTAGATATTACACAAATTGTAGAACGTGTGTTCTTTGAATACAGCAGTACACTAGCTTTAGTTTTTGAGCCGTAGAAAAAGATCGCATAACAGACAGTGTAAATCATCAATCAATCATTGTTAAACCACCATTGTTAACCTGAAAGCACTGGACGGCCGTTTGGTCCTGGTATGGGACTCATCACCATTGCGTATCCATAACTCTAATCGAAAATTCGTAAAATGTGCTCATTAGTGACTAGCTTCTTGAGGAAATTCTCGGAGTTCTGGTGAGAAGACATGACCAGTGGAGTTCAACCCTGTCGGGTGTAGACAGTAACTACCGTAGACGAATGGTTGAGGTCACGCAAAAATCTCTAGATTGATCAAAGTTAGACATTACCACCGTGAGATGCCGGCCCAGCGGTCCAGAGCTTGGTGTTCGCGAGCAAGACCGAAGGTTGCGGGTTCAAATCCTGCGAGGTGCGGCAGGCGTAGATGTGCACTGTTGGTGAATCCCATAACAAGACGAAACATCCGTCTCTCAGTGCTTCCAGGTTTCTAATGGTGGTCTAACAATGATTGATTGATGATTTCAATGTGCAACAAACGTTATTCTCCAGAGTTACTCAGTAAAATAGGAAAACCATATCGTAAATCGTTAATTTGCAAAATATCAGTTCATCATATCGAACTGGACTGTTCCTGTTGCAAAGCATCAATCCATTGTCACTATTCATGCATTTCATACACAAATTCCATTGTGTTCTAACTCTTCCTTTCTCTTGATCTTCCCCCATCTTCTGCTGTCAGACATTACGTTGACACTCACGTCATATATTACTTATAAGTAGCTCGCACCACAATATTAATGGATCAAAACTTAATGTCAACTATCAAAAAAAACAAACGTAGTTTCACTCAGTTAATCATTTTTTCGAATCACTGATATTTGAATTCATAGACACCACTGTGTTGTTTGTTTTCTGATACATTTTTTTTTCTCTAAATTTTTTTATAATATTTCTCTTTCGTCATCTAACTAACTAGGATGAATCAGCTAATCGGTATGTTGTACAATGACTACAAACAATTATTATTGACGTTTAACAAGTTAATTGATTATTGAAAATTGAAAAAAAACGAAAACAAAAACAAAAAAGAGAGAAATAGAACAATCATAGATTAAAACAAAAATTAACTGTGATGAAATAATATTGCAGATTAATTGATGATAACAGTTAGATTATGATTGTTATCATTTTTATTCTAAAACCTAACTAGACAAGAAAATCAATAATAAAGCAATTCAAGGTCATTTAACATTGGAGATAAATAAACTCATAACAAAAAAGAGAGAGAGAGATAGCCAATATCAAAATCCCAGTGGTAAAACAGTTTATCTATCAATAAGCAAATACACAGAGCAAAAAATCTATTAACCAGTAATCAGACCTTTCATTTTATTGTATCAATATGATCATCTGTTTGTTGTTTCTTTCTATGAAGTTTTGCGTAAATATCGTCGATAGGACAGACACGTAGAGTATGGAACTTTTTTCCGCTTACTTTTGCGTACATTTTGTGAATGATAATTATTTAAATTAAATTATCCTATCGAAAATCCTTTCCTGATATAATTTATGATTATCAGTGGTATTATCTGGTCTACTTCAATTGACATACATATACGAACGATATTGTTATTATTAAGTAAATACTTGTAGTGCCTCCACATAAACTTCAGTTCGCTCATATTTAATTTGATTACGCCTTTCGATTAACTTATGTAACCAAGCTATTGGTTATATTAGAACAACCCATATGTACCATAGGAATTTTTTATTGTCTGCTTTGTATGAGCTTGTACGATTGAGCATTGCTTACGCCTACGCGCTGACTCATCGTTCTCGCTTTAATGTTAATATCTTAATACCCCTATGAACTCACATGACTGGTCTCGATTACCTTTGACCTTGTCAGTCATTCGTCGTTTTTGTTCATGTCTGTGCCTACCTATTTCGCTTGTCGTATGTCTGTCTTATTTTTGTCTGACTATATATTCTTAGTCATGCTCTATCTGTTTGAGTTGGCTCACTAGCCTTCTCCACATCGCTTCTTTCGCCCATTCACTCGCATTGTAATCCAAAGAGTTGGCTCAAAAGCCTTCTCCAGTTTATGTCGCTCCATTCGTTTTACTCACTGCTTCTCTGCTTCGCTTTGTGGTGTGTCCCGAATAAACGTATTCATCACTACGAATTCATCTTCTGATTTATAAACCGCCAGACGCTATTTGGCAACGATTGTCTGAACGAGTTAATTACCGAGCTTAAGAACACAGTAAATCGACACACTACATACTAAATAAACTATATTTTCTATTTCGTGTGTGTTGCTAAATTTTAAACTGTATCGTTAAAAGCACCATTATCAGCAGTTAACTGTGGGAGAATAAAAACTAGGTTTCAGAAGAGGGCGAAATCAAGAACAAGTGCTGAAAGTCTATAGTACACTCATTGAGGAAAGCCCCCTACCGCGTCACAAGACAAATTCTAACTTGGATCCATCACGTTAAAGGAAACAAAAAGGACCAAAAAACATATGATGTCAAGAAATTCAGACGGACATGAGAAGAATGAATAAAAACTGGACAGACCTGGAAAATGAGGCTCAAGACAGAATAGGTTGTAGAATACTCATCGGTGGCCTATGCTCCATTAGGGGGTAAAAGGTGTAAGCAAGTTATTTTTGGGCATTATTTTACTCACTCAGTGATTAAATGACGCTTGTAAGAATAAATGTTTTATTATAAATTTCATTTCATTCACTTAATTTTAACTATATTTATATTCCTTATCTCACTCCTTGTGACACACACTGTAATGTTGCGGACAATTGTAGAGAACTTCAACTGTTTAAAAATAAAATCTTGAATGAACAATATCGGTTTATGAGGGGTTTAATAAAGTACTAATAACTGCCCAATTTAATAATCATAGTTGCATTATTGGGTTGTGAAGATTGTTAAGTTACACATTTTTGAAACCATGAATCGATCAATATTAGACCACCATTAGAAACCTGGAAGCACTGAAGCACGGTCGTTTCGTCCTGGTATGAGACTCATCAGTGGCAGTGCGCATCCACGACTCCTACACCCCACAGGATTCGAACCCAGGACCTTCGGTATTGTGCGCGAACGCCTAACCATCAGACCACCGAGCCGGCATCTAACGGTGTTAATGTCTAACTTGATCAAATTCACGGAGTTGCGCAACCTCATACCCTGCATACATCCGGACAGGTTTGAACTTCACTGGTCACGACTTCCCACTAGAACTGGGAGAAGATTCCTCACCAAGCTAGTCACTAGTGGACACATGTAATTGCATTGCAGGGTTGTCATGAAGATCGTTAAGTTTTATTTGTAACCATGAATCGATCAATGTTAGGGCGTTCGCGCGTAATACCGAAGGTCCTGGGTTCGAATCCTGTGGGGTGCAGGAGTCGTGAATGCGCACTGCCACTGATGAGTCCCATACCAGGACGAAACGGCCACCGTCCAGTGCTTCCAGGTTTCTAATGGTAGTCTAACATTGATCGATTCATGGTTACAAATAAAACTTAACAATTTTCACAACAACCCCACTATTCAAAGTGAGTGATATTGTGTGGCAAAATCCTCGCATTTTTATTCGTATATAATAAGAATGTGCTTTATATATGAGTTATCTTGTTCAAACATTTACTCAGACACTTAATTCAAATACTTTTATAAACTTGGTTGCATTTAAAAATTACACTTTGATATCGCTGATAGTTGAAAATGTAACTTGAACAAATAAAAATTTAAATGACATGAAATAAAATAGATCATTCGAAATTTAGTAGCATACAATGCCCATCATAAATAAATTTATTGGTTTTGCTGTATAAATCATTTATTTCATTTTTATGAATTCGATTAGATTGCAGAAGAAAAAAAATCAATAATTTCAACCAATAACCTACAGTTGCAGAAAAAAACAAATATACACAGAGATAAAAGATGTCCATGATAAGATGCTTAAGATTAATAAATAATACTATTAGGCTTTCTTTTGATACTAGCAGGTTACAGACATGTAGTTGTAGACAACCATTAGGGAGATTGTGTTATCAGTTATTTTTGTTATGCTACTAGTCTTCGAAGAAATGAGGCGTATCAAGAGGTTTGATCCCATCGTCATGAAATGAAACGAGCATAGTTTATATTAAACTATTCAAGTAGTATTGTAGTGAAGGAGAACACAGGTGAGGGCAACCCAATTGTATTTAACGAACATCGCAAAGTTACTCAGTAAAATAGGAAAACCATATCGTAGACTCTTGATTCGCAAATCTTCAGTCCATCATCAATCCATTGTCTGACATTTCACTCATTATTCATGCGTTTCATACAAATTACATTGTGTTCCCACTCTTCCTTTCTCTTGATCTTCCCCCATCTTCTGCTGCTAGACATTACGTTTACACTTACGTCATATACTACTTATAAGTAGCACGCATCACAGTATGGTTATTTAATCTGCATTGTTGAACATCTCACTAAATAAGACTGTAAGATATTTTCAATGTAGTATGTAGTATTGATTCCGAAACACTGTAAAGTTCTTTCATCACTCAGAAATCAAATACTTCAGAATGTTTCTTTCAGTAAATTTTTAAAAACACTATGAACTTGGTATTTTTAATAAGATTCGCATATATATTACTATGATCAACAAAATCTGTTTAATTCTTAATTGTCCTTTCTTTTTTTAAAAAAAGAACATATTTGTATACAATGTTCACTTCAATGTACAACATCACTGTGATTCAATGATTACAATGAAAATCTGTTTTGAGATTGTGATAAGTTCGTCAGTTAGGATGCTTGAGGCTATTACGAGTTTACCTTAGACGATAAAAGCGAACGAGACTTTTACCAGCTTCCAGGAAGGCTACCTTGAATACCCAAAATCGAAATAGAAGACTTTGTAGGCGTAGAAGTATATTCTACAAGCACCCAGCAATCCCAGTACAATCAAGCATACAACTCTCGTTTATTTATACAACATAACAACGTCCTTGAGACAGTTAAGAAAATAGCATACTAAAATACACTGTAGCCAATCACAGCCATTGATTTTCCTGGTGGGATTTGAAATCTCAAGGTCATTTGATCAGCCCCTGCTAGCGAACGTGAAAACCGAAATACGGCATTATCAAGCGAATTTTGGGGATCTAACATCCCCAACAGATTGTAAACTTAAAAAAACCTTCATAAATTTTAAATTTCTTACTCTATATAACCTAGAATTATTGATCTCAGTTGGTTTTCTATCTTGAACGTGTCGGTAAAAGAAAATATTATCTTGCACTGATGTTGGGGACGTTAGATCGCCCGAACTCACTTGGAGAGGGTCCTAAATTTGGATTTTTTTATGGTTTCGCGCATAAGTCGCATAGTTGACCTTGAGTTTACATATGCCACTCGGGAAATCCTTGATTCTCATTGGTTGATGGATTGTTTTAGTACACTGTTTTGTGGCTCTTCCAAGGGTGTTTCTATTATGGTATAAATAAGCTTGATTTGTGTGCTTGTCGACCTCGTATTTTCTGGGTGCTTGTAGAATACATTCTCTACGCCTAAGGAAGACTTCTTGATATGGTTAGCCAGGCTAGGGACAAAAGATTAGAATAGCCTATCGTATCACTGCATCATTTATCTGCACTCCGTTTACTGGGTAAGGTGAACTCGTAATAGTTCAAGCATATCGACTGACGAGCATATCATCTACCCACCTGTTTCTCTGATCTTCAATGTCGGTGATTGCTTAGTCCTTTTTTGTTCGGGACTGGTCGTTCTGGTTTACTAAATTATTCAGCACGCTTCTTCGTTATATATATGTATATAATACATGTGATTTTTCACTTTTGAGGTGTATGCAAGCCTTTTCATGCATTCAAAACCTTAATGATTTAGTGATCTCAAAGAATTTTGTGCAATTCTGCAACATGATTCGGTAACATTAATTTTGATTTATAAGGTAGTTAGTGTGTGCGTTGCTGAGAAATCCTATTCCAAAGTATTATGTATCAAACTGGGTACAAGATATAGCTCTCAAAAATGTTTGGGACATTAGATCCTCAGAACTCACTTGATAAAGGTCTTCATTTTTTATTTTATTCATGGTCTGATCAATTAACCTTGAGATCACATTTCCCACCAGGAAAATCCTTCGGTGTGATTGGTTAATGTGTTATTTCAGTGTCCCAAGAACGTTTCTATGATGTATGTATCACGACTTCTTGATATAGTTAGCAGGTCCGGAGACCAACGAATTAGAATAACCTATCATGTCACTGAATCATTTTTCCTTCGCTCCATTTACCGAGTAATATGAACTCTTAAAAGCATTCAAGCATATCAATTGATGAATCAAACAATCTGAAAATGTCAAACTGTATCATGTCAAATAAATAAAACATTGCAAATTACATTACAAACATCAAAATCGATAAAATTTATTATTTACTTTCATCTAATTCTTTTATAAATCATAAAATTTGTAACCAATAGAAAATAAAAACTTACAATTTCTTTTGTATTTTTACAATAATTTATTTATTTCCTTGTTATGAAATCAAATTAAAAGTTTACAATTTATCAGTCTAGTGTTTTATTTAATTTAATTTTATTTTTTTCATTTGTTTTCAAATTTACAACTACAGTAGAAGAAACATTGTACAACAAATTTAAAAAAAAAATTGCTATACTTCAATTTTTCAATTAAAATAAATGTACAATGGTCTTATTATTAACAGAAAGAGTGCAATACATTAAGAAAGTACAAAAAATCATAAACTGCTGCAAAGTTGTTACTTAGATTGTATATATAAGTATGGACAATTAGAAGTGTCTATTTCGACTTCCTTTATTTATACTTATATATATATATATATATGTATATATATATATATATATATATATATATATATATATATGCGTATATTGTAGTAAATGTACTCCATCCAATCTTATCATAATCAACAGAGTTATTTGTATAATTCTGTTTCCTTTGTGTCTTTCTTCTTTATCTCTGCTTCTATTTTCTCTTAGTCTGAAGTGTGTTTACAATGTCCATGAATACTTAAAAATAACAGCAAACCAACGAGAGAGAGAGAGACACAGAGAGACAGTGAGACAGAGAGATAGAAACGTAGAGAGCTATTTTTACAGAATAAGTAATTTCTAATTATGACTACCGAAATAAACTATTTTTAGACATTCAAGTTTTTTTTTGTTTTTTTGGTGTTTTAGATAAATCAGCTTCCGCTTAGAATATATTTATTACTATTGTTATATGAATGGCTGTCATTGTTGGCTTATTTTTTCCTTTCCCTGCTTGCCCTATTTCTACAATACACATACATACATGCATACATACGTACATATTAGAATTCCTATTTCTCTTCTGATTGTATTTGTCTAAAATTGACTATTTACTATTCAGCATCCAATTATTTCACGTGTATAATAATAATAATAATAGTGAACCAAAGCAAAAAACATGGCAGAATACTACAATACACGGAAACATATTAAAATAAGGAGACATTTTCTTGTGTGTGTGTGTGTTTGTGTGTAGGTTTGCTATTGTATGCAGCTATTGACCAATCAAATCAATTTGCCTTAAAATATTTGAGAAAAAAAAACCAATAAAAATTCATCACATACAGAATGTAGATTTCAAGAAAACAGATATAGGACATTCGTGTGATTGGTTTGTGTGGTTTATTCATATATCTATAGGCATATATATATATATATATATATATATATATATATATATATATATATATATATATATATATATATTCTAAACGGAAATGGTCAAGTAGTTTCCTTAAGGACAGTAGTAACTTTTATTAACCATGAAAAAAACTCTGTTATTATCAGTTAAATTAATAATTTATCTTTTTTCTTAAGAATTGTTAAGTTAGTTTTTAAAAACCAATTGTTTCAAGTTGAAATCTAATCATTGTTGATTGATTAATTTGGACATTGATTCTCAGTAATTGAGAATTGTAGAATAAGAACTTTAACCAGTGGAGTTCGACCCGGTCGGGTGTAGACAGTAACTATCAGAGACAATCGGCGAGATTGCACAAAAATCCTTAAATTCATCTGAGTTAGATGTTAACACCATTATTGGTTACCGACTCAATGGTCCAGGGCTTAGAATGTTTGCTCATACAACCGAAGGTTCTGGGTTCGAATTCTCAGGTAGTCAATGAGTTGCACTACTGATGAGTCCTATACCAGCCCCGAATCGGCTTCTAATAGTGGTCTAATAATGATTCATTCATGATTTCAACGTAGAAGTATTTAAGCTTTAGTATTTTAATTACTGTTTTTGGATTTATTCGTTTGTAATTTTCACAAGTTAAAATTATCTTAATTTTGTTGTCTTACGTAAAGGAATGACTGTAGTTACACAACAACAACTCAAAGCTAAGAAATAATCAACATTTGTCTTGTTATAGTATGACACTCTCCAATATTGTTCACCCAAGACTCACTCATTCAGGAATCCCACCTAGGTCCTTCAGTCATGGGAAAAGCGTTTTACTGTCAAATTATTGAATTATCAGCATTAGGATTACAAATTCAAGTTAATGTATTCTTGATAAGTTCGTCACTTAGTATGCTTGAGGCTATTACGAGTTTACCTTAGTCGATAAAAGCGAACGAGACAATAAACCAGCGTCCAGGTAGGCTACCTTGAATCCCCAAATAAAGTAAAAAGGCTTTGTAAGCGTAGAAAGTATATTCTACAAACACCCAGCAATCACAGTACAATCAAGCATACAACTCTCGTTTATTTATACAACATAGAAACGTCCTTGAGACAGTTAAGAAAATAGCACACTAAAATACACAGCAGCCAATCACAACCATGGATTTTCCTGGTGGGAATTGAAGTCTCAAGATCAACTGATCAGCCCATGCTGGCAAACGTGAAAACCGAAATAAGCCATTATCAAGCGATTTTTTTTGGGATCTAACATCCCCGACAATTCTATCGCATTCTGTTCAATGACCATCATACGTCGCTCTTAATAATACTTTGGTACGGACCTCTTCAAGTTAATCATTAGTAAGTAATTGATAGCTTTTGAAAATACCGGATAATAGTGTATGATTTAAGTTTAGTCTAACTCTAATGATGGTTCTTAAATGAAACCCATAATTTTTTTGGGATTACTTTAGGATATAATGTTAAATTAGTTTTTTGTGTTATACTATTCAGTTGATTGTGTTTTAGCCTGAAATCGATTGCGTAACATAAACATGAAATCAACAACAGTCAAGACTAGCTTACTTTAGTCAATGAAATACTAAACAGTAAAGTATTGCAGTGAACGAGAACACAGGTGGGGCAACCGGATTGTATTTGAAGAAAATTACAGCGTTACTCAATAAAATTGGAAAACCATATCGTAAATCGTTCATTTGCAAAATATCAGTCCATCATATCGAACTGGACTGTTCCTGTTTCAACACATCAATCCACTGTCACTATTCATGCGTTTCATACAAATTCCGTTGTGTTCTAACTCTTCCTTTCTTGATCTTCCCCGATTTTCCGCTGCCAGATATTACGTTGACACTCACGTCATATACTACTTATAAGTAGCTCGC
The DNA here is from genome assembly GCA_944470395.2 of Schistosoma turkestanicum. Classification (NCBI taxonomy): domain Eukaryota; kingdom Metazoa; phylum Platyhelminthes; class Trematoda; order Strigeidida; family Schistosomatidae; genus Schistosoma; species Schistosoma turkestanicum. The sequence goes on from OX103973.1 coordinate 22,309,944, forward strand.
ACCACAGTATGATTAGCAGGCCAACAATCAGCGATGAAATTAAAGCAACCATCTTACATAATACATTTGGAGAAATGATTTGTAATAACTCTAAAACTATAATTATTCTCAATTAGAAATGGTATAGATATAATTCAATCAATAAAATCTTCTTCCAGAACAGGCATTTAATATATATATAACCTATTCTGATAAACGATGAATTTACAATATACTTTAGTGTGAGTTTGATAATATGTTCAAGAACTAGATCAATGTAAGACACAATCAAAATAAAGGTACAGACAACGTGAGGTTAAAGGACAATAGCAACCAGTCAAGGTCGAAGTTAACAGAACAAGCTACGGGTCAAACATGAAGAAATCGGAATATTTCACTTTGTGGTGGCCAATTTCGACGTGTTCTTAATCTTCATGATTAGCTTGTCCGGACAATCGTTACTAAATAGCGTCTGACGGTTTATAAATCAGAAGGTGAACACAAAGTTTATTTTTGAAACACCACAAAATGGGATAGCAGACCACAAGCAGACCGGGCAGTCACACTAGCAAGTGAATGTGCGAATGAATGAATAAGATTAAATTGTCTGAGTCATCGTGATATTTAAGAGATTAATATTAAGGCGAATAGGATGAATATGCGCGTAGGTGTAAACAATGTTCAGTCATACCAGCCCATTCAAACCACACACTAAAAAATACCAATGGTACATATGGGTTGTTGCTATTTTAGTTACATAAGTTAATCGAAAGGCTTAATCAAATTAAATATGAGCGAACTCAAGTTTATGTGGAGGCACTACTGTAGTGAACGAGAACACAGGTGGGGCAATCGAATTGTATTTAACTAAAATTACAGAGTTACTCAGTAAAATAGGAAAACCATATCGTAAATCGTTAATTTGCAAAATATCAGTCCATCATATCGAACTGGATTGTTCCTGTTGCAAAACATCAATCCACTGTCACTATTCATGCGTTTCATACAAATTCCATTGTGTTCCCACTCTTCCTTTCTCTTGATCTTCCCCCATCTTCTACTGCCAGACATTACGTTGACACTCACGTCATATACTACTCATAAGTAGCTCACACCACACTACCACTTTTCTATCTGAACATTGTACTGATGTTATCCGGAAGAACAATGAAAGCTGTACAAACAAAACATTCAGCTCAGAGAACGAAACTCTAGTATAATCAATCATCTACCTGAGCTAGAAATTTTCTCCACCATAATATTATTCATTAAAAACCAGTGTACATAGTTTGTACGATAACATTAGTGAAGATTGATAGAACAGCAATAATGACTATAAAAAATAATATTTATATTCTGAATACGGTGAATATTGTGCAGACCAAGTCACTCTTGAAGGAGATGCCTTGGAGGACATCAGAAGCTACAACATATTTAAGCAGCATCATTGACGAGTAAGGTGGATCTGATCCATATATGAAGGCGCGCATCTGCAAAACAAGGCTAGCATTTCTACAATTGGACAACTTCTGAAATTCAAAACAACTATCAACCAACGATAAAGTCAGAATTTTTAATGCAAATGTCAAGATAGTTCTGCTGTATGGAGCGGAAACTTGGAGAACTACGAAAGCCATCATCCAAAATATATACTTATTTATTGACAGTTGTCTACGCCAAATACTTCAGATTTGTTAACCAGATACCATCAACAGCAGTCTACCGTGGGAAAAAACAAACCAGGTTCCAGCGGAGGAGGAAATCAGGAAGAATTGGTGGGAATGGATAGGACATACACTGCCGAAAGCAGCCAACTGCGTCATAAGACAAACCCTCACTTGGAACCCTCAAGGTCAAGGGAAAAGAGGAAGTCCAAGGAACACATTACGCCGAGAAATGGAGACAGATATAAGAATGAATAACTATTGGACAGAACTAGAAATGAATTCCCAGGACAGAGTAGGTTGGAGAATACTGGTCGGTGACCTATGCTCTACTGGGCTAAAAGGCGTAAGTAAGTAAGTAAGTAATGTGAATATTCGTAAGTTGAATGGATGAATATCCTAGAGTGGACAAATTGGAACATAGAAACAGAATTAATCAGAAATAAGATATTACTTTTATAGCTACTTATGTTACTCCTAAAACGAAACAGACTGAGTATAAATCAAATACGAATAAAGAAGTGATGATTAGTTACAGAATGAAAAATTACTCAGTTACACTTATGAATAATACGGTCACCACGGCAAGGCAAAACTGATAACGGATTCTTTTTTTAATATTACGACAACCGCTTGAGCGAATCGTAGTAAATTTGATTCCTATTGTTTATTCTTTTTCTTGAAAGACCTTAAGACACCAGTCTTATTTCCAATGTCAAGCAAATGGCGTGGAGTTGCGCTTCTGAAGGCCTATTTTCTAAGTTTCTATGGGCTGCGCTGAAAGATACGGACACTACCCTGCCTTTCTGTTCTTCTGATGTATGTGCTTTGGCAGGCACAGATAAATTAGTAGCTTGAGTGTAATTCGTCCATACATGACAGTCTTAATTAGCGGCTGGTTTGATAAAGCCGAACTTTTGGTGGACAGACTTCTTTTCAACCTTAGTGCATTTCATTTCCTTTGCTTTAATCTTCCCATACTTTGAGGTTGACTGTTACAACTTAAACAACGTTCAATTACAATTAATTTTTCATCAATGTTATCTTCTGAATATGATGATCTGATGCACTTGAAAAGCTTTCTAACTTAAGCTATTTTTTTTATCTTATTGGACAGAAGTTATTTACGTATACGTAGTATCCACTCCATATGTCCTTTCAATAAATATATCTTTCCAAACGATCATTTGTATTACACTAAACAGCAAGGTTTAAAAAATGAAACCCCATCATCATGTTCATGATTCCCTGTTAATCTAATATTTGCGTATGTCATATTAGGAAGTATCACCATATAGGAAGCATTCTGATATTCACAGTCCACAAATTATTTATTTATCTAAGTACAGAGTTATGTCATCGACTACTGATTTCATTGCTGTCTGTTCAAGTATCCCTTTAAAGATATCGGCCAGGACTGGAATCAGTGGGTTACCCATAGCTACTCCATCAATTTAACGATTTAAGACACTATTGAAATGAAATGAACTTTCTTTGGTCCACATTATTAGAAGCTGCCTAAATTTATCCTTTGGGAGGAGAGTTAGGTCAGTCTGTTAACTCATTATCCCGACCATAGCTGCAACCTTTACGTGGTGGTCGGGTTTGACTATCGTGATGATCTAGCCGAGCTATACTGGCTGGAACATATGTTCCTGAAGGTTCCACTATTCCAGGCAGGTCGACTGGAGAACGATGAGACTAAAAGCAGCTACTCAAGGTCTGAGGGCGAAGTCGTAATGCTGACTGTAGAGGGGTGTGACAGCAGTAAGGTGTTTCCCTCGGACAACCAGCATCTGCAGCGATGCTGCCTTCTCACAAGGAAGGAAGGGTTAGAAAAGGTCGACCCTAAAAATGTCACACCTCACCCTACCTCACGGATTTCCGTCTCCTTGGGTAAGGGTGCCCACTAAGGGCCTTTAAGAACGGAGCTAATTGTCTAAATACCTCTCATAAAAAGGCCGTGCGTGACCGGCCTCAAGCAGTTCTCCCTTGGACTCTGCGGTCACGCACCAACACTAATCCATCTTCTTTTTCAGGTCCCTCAAGAAACAACCTTCCACGGTGTGGGCAGCCGGGAAGTGACAACCGCCCTCATACCCGTAACAGCACGCGAGACCAAATTGGTCGAAATCAAATCGTTCCTACACCCCCTAATGTCTCTCTTATCTCTACGACTAACTCTACTCACACTCCCTTTTCTCACTGCACCTTTTGGGTAATAAATAATATAGTAAGTAAACAATACAGACAAGTAGTAACACTTCTATAAAAACATCAAAAAACTTACTTGACCGTCAATGACCTCTTGACATTTAATTTTACTCATAAGAATGATGCCAAAGGTCCCGGGTTCGAATCTTTCGAGGAGCAGGAGTCGTGGATGCACAATGCCACTGATGAGTCCCATACCAGGACGAAACGGCCGTCCAGTGCTTCCATGTTTCTAATGGTGGTCTAACGATGATTGATTGATGATTTCAAATGTGTAAAAAACGCAAACCTCCAAAAACTGTGCCCCAATATATTTATTTTTAGTGATTATTTTCATGTATATTCTTTATTTATTTAAAATGGATTCAACCCAATTGGACATGAAAATTTTTTTGGTAATATGATATCAGTGTAAAGAAGTTATGCCATTAAATAAGCATAGAATTATCAGATTAATGTGTAACGGTGATATTTTAAACATTCAAATAAGATCTTTTAATTATGCTAGTAGAATGTAATTTGATAGGAATTATTAATCTCAACAAGCTTTTATTTTCCTAATCCTTTTTACACCTAAATATTGAAATGGTGTAAATCAATCTTCATGATGAAAACACGTGTGTGCGTGCGTGTAATTTGATAAAATACTTCAACAATAAAAAAACTTTTTCTCCTTTTTCAATGATAATGTTTTTGCTGTAGCTGTACAATTAAATCAATCAATAAGAGGAGGTTTCATGTCTCTAAAGAAAAAAAAGCAAAGCAAAGAGTGCATTGAGTAGTTGTCTTATGTGTTCAGTGAGATTGGATTATAGAAATTCGGTATGTGAACCATTTCAAGCTGGTTTTATGCAATTAAAGATCTTTATCAAAAGTTATTTAATCTTATTGTTGTTACTAGACAATCAAAGAAGTAGATTTCTGAGTGTTGGGGGACGTTAGATCGCCAGAACTCGCTTGGAAAAAGTCCTAATTTTGGATATTTCAAGTTTTCGCGCATGGCCTGATAAATTGACCTTGAGACTACATTTCTCGCCCGGAAAATTCTTGACTGTCATTGATTGATGTATTATTTTAGTACGCTATTTTTGTGGCTCTCCCAAGGATATTTCTATTATGTTTAAATAAACTCGATTTGTGTGCTTGTGAACCTCATATTTTCTGGGTGCTTGTAGAATACACTTTCCATGCCTTATGTTACGCCTGCATGTAATCACGTCAACTTGACATACTTGAACTATTACGAGTTTACCTAGTCGGAAAAACGAGAGCGAGGATCGAGGATCCGGCGACACGACATGCTACTCAAATCCGATTATCCCAACCCCCATATTGAGTAAAAAATAAGAAGACTTGATATGAAGTAGAACCTGTATTCTACAAGCATCCAGAAAGTACGAGGTCAGAATACAGAAGAGAATCAGGATCCCGGACTAGGGATCCGGGATCGGGTCCTGGTTCTGGTCATGGTCATAAAATGTTACAGATAATGCGTATTAATACATTTTGGTCGGATAGGAAACAGCATCGAATTCTGTGACATTGACAGTTAAGACGACCAATAGGAAGTAACATTTGAAATGACATTGACAGTCCGGACGACCAATCAGAGACAATATTGAAGTATTTGACTTTGAGCATAATTTTGACCAATAGAAGTTGACCAATAGGATTTGACCAATGATTCTCTTAGGATAATGGATGAATATCCTAACACCTTATCAAGACTTGCTATATTTAGCATGGATTGAACTATAGCAATCCGCATGTAGGCCATTTCAAGCTGGTTTTATGTAATATTGACCTTTATCAAAAGTCACCTTATCTCATTTTCATTAGATAATCAAACGAGTAGAATTCTGAGTCTGATTGTGCTTATAGTGTGAACGTAAATGATTAATTGATGACAACTCTTTAACTCATTCAACATGATAATGAATTGCGTATTTTTTGTCACAGCTGATGAAATTATCATTCATAGTGCTCGAAACCATTATGAGTTCACATTCCTCGGTAAACGGAACGAAGAGAAATGGCTCAGTGACAAGATAGGCTATTCTAATCCGTTTGTCTTAGGCCCTGCATACAAGATCATGAAGTTTTGATTTGGCGTAGAGACTGTATTCTACAAACACCTAGAAAATATGAGTTCGACAAGCCCATAAATCAAGCTTTTTTATCCACTGATAGAACCGCGCTTGCGAGAGCCACAAAATAACGTACTAAAATCACCCATCAGCTGATGACAATCAAGCAGTTCCCGAAGGGGAAATGTAATAAGCTGAAGGTCAGCTGGCATGAAAACAGTGAAATTCAAAATTTCAGAATAAAATTCCAAAATTAGGACCTTTCCAGTTAAGTGTTGGGGATCTCTAACGTCCTTAACACATAGATCACTTATTTAACTAAACAAATGTCAACTGTTGATTGAAGTAATGTATTCCCTGAAAACTGACCATAAAACTATTAGTGAATAAAGACTTTAATGATTAACTAATCACTAGTCCATAAATTTTTCTCTGCTAAATGTGAATTGTACATTGAATGTACAATGTCAATGAAGAATTGTTTTTGCTGTCTATTTTACTTATAAGTTACTATTTACATTTCAGTACAAATCTTTAACTTATCATATTTTATTTATTGGAAAGAACAGTTTGTTTACTTGAAACTTACTGAATAGTTTATACATGTTTGTTATGCTCATCACTTAATATGCTTGAAAATATTACGAGTTCACCTTAGTCGATAAACAAGAACGAGACAATGAACCCGTGACACGATAGGCTACTCTGATCCGTTGCCCCAAACTAACCGACGATAAAGTCTTGATATAGTGTAGAAAGTGTATCCTACAAACATCCAGCAAACACAATGATGTCAAGCACGCAAACCGAGTTTATTTATACATCATAGAAACGTCCTTGGGTGAGTCACAAATAAAGCAAACTAAAATAACATATTAACCAATCACAGCCAAGAATTTTCCTGGTGGGAAATGCGATCTCAAGGTCAACTGATCAGCCAATGAATAAAATCGAAAATGAAGGCCTTTATCAAGTGAGTTCTGGGGATCTCATGTCCCCAACACTATGAGAATAAAATACGTCAGTAAATAAAACACAAAACGAGATGTTATTCCCACTAATATAATATAAACCTACTAAGAGTAATTTACCTTGAGTTAAATGATTTTTTTGACTCTGTTGTATATTTGATTAATTTCCTACTTTGAAAACATATTTTTATACACTTTGACTTTCTTTTTTATTCTTTTAATATAAGAATTTAGCTTTTATTTTTTTTTCTTCAGTTTATCTCTAAATAAGTTACTTTTTAACGAAGTGAAATGAATTTCCGATATGAAACATGATGAAAGGGACAGATTGAAAATTTGAAAGATCACGAGTGTATTTGTCTAATGTACCATTTATATTTTATTAGAGAACAAGAGTTAGTTTCAGTTTTTATTATGGTTACATAAATTGGATAAATAAAAGAATCGTTAATAATTAGCATCATACATCATATTAAGTCAGAAATTACAGCTTGACTACTGAAACCATTTGAAATATGTGTAGCACACAAACCAACAGAATCACTTCAATCAATCCAGTCTAAGCCAAAGGACGAAATAACCTTAGAAGAAAAACCAAATAGCATCTGCAAAATAAACTATTCAGACTGTAAAACATGAACATCAGTTGACAGTCAAGCTCCATAACATTTCTTCCCTTAAACCATCAATACATAAGGACAACTATGGACATACGTTTGATTGTAATAATGTTGAAATACTGAGTAGAGGGAGTGCAAAGAACACTAGAGAATTTTCAGAGGCTTGGCATTAAAGTACATCAGCAATCAACAAACACATCGACAGTGGAACAACACATATAAGTGAACAATATTGTTTTCGACTGGATTGTCATCAGGCTTTACCCTGTAATATACATGAATATTTATATGAAAATGTTTAACCAATCAAGACAATTTGAGTCAATAATCACAATGAAATGAAATATATTACATCACTACACATAATAGGCAAAGGTACAAGTTGATAGTAGAAAGACAGGTGACCGATAGTAGTATGAAAATTATAAAATATGATATGACCCAATTTATCAACTAATTAGAAAAATCATAGGTAAACTCAGGAGCGAGAAACATATTAAAGGGGTTACAATCAAAGTAACGGTGTAAACAACGACAGGTTAAAGGCTAAGAACAACCAATCAAGGTCGAGGACAACTGAACAAGCTACTAGTCATACTGTTGGGGATGTTAGATCCCCAAAATTCGCTTGAAAAATGCCTTATTTTGGTTTTCACGTTTGCCAGCATGGGTTGATCAGTTGACCTTGAGATTTCAATTCCCACCAGGGAAATCTATGGCTGTGATTGGCTGCTGTGTATTTTTAGTGTGCTATTTTCTTAACTGTCTCAAGGACGTTTCTATGATGTATAAATAAACGAGAGTTGTATGCTTGATTGTACTGTGATTGCTGGGTGTTTGTAGAATATACTTTCTACGCTTACCAAGACTTCTGTTTTACCGTTTGGATTCAAGGTAGCCTACCTGGACGCTGGTTTATTGTCTCGTTCGCGTTTATCGACTAAGTGACAAACTCAATACATACGTGGTGAAATTCAAATACTTCACTTCTATCTGAAGTTTGTGCTGATTATGTTGTGTTCAAAGGAAGAACAATGAAAGCTCCACAATTAAAGCATCCGTCTCAGAGAACGAAACTCCGACAAAATCATTCACATGAGCTATAAATTTTCTCTACTAACTTAAGATTACATTTTTGTAACATTGACAGGACAAGTAATCATCTTTTTTTGTGACCTTCTAAACTGCTAACAGTGCTGAAACTTTACTGATAACTAAATTTAATCTTTTCAACTTATCTCTCTCATCATTTCATCAACATGGTTTAGATATTTCGAAGGACATTTATTTTGATCGTTTACGAGTTGAATGACCTAAAATTATGTTTTTTTGCAACTATTCCAGTAAAAAACTTGTCGTTTCATTCTTTTAGTTGCAATGATGTGTATTATCACCCACATTTTTAGTCATCTTCAGAATGAACATTATCAGCTTTTGATAACAGATAGAGTGAATACAAAAGTTTATTTTATTCAACTTTCAATATTGAGCTCATCACTTCTACTGAGTCTAAATATTACTCAACCTTTGTTACAGAGAGACAGAAACGCATTCATTAGTTAAATAAGAGATGAATAAGATATGGTTTCCGAAGAAAATACTCCACTCACCAATGAGATCGAATGGTAAATGAACATAATATAAGACTTACCCTATCAGATGCAAGGTCTGGAGTCTGTTTTAAATCCAAGTGTATTGCAATAATCCCAGTACCTAATAATTGGTAAATCTATCTTTTTTACTTCATATTTATAACTGCCTGAACCCTGAAAGGGTCAATTTGTATAGTAAAAATGCTGACACAAAGCACTTTGTATAAATATAACATATTGTGCGTGTACGATCATTTCGATCCCACATGGCTTTCTATTTATAAGCCTATGGACAAACGAATCAATCCATTTCCCCCAAGTTGCCATTGTCTCGTCTTTTGCCCTCATCAACTATTCACTTTTATTTTAGTTGTTTTTATTCGTGTGTATGTAAGTACTGCTTGCTTCGCTTATTACATGTCTGGCTTATTTGTCTGGGTCATGCTTCATGGGATGAAGTTGACTCACTCACCTTCGCTGTTTCGCTTCGCTGTGATTTAACGCTCTGTAATCTTATATTTGTCTGTACAAACGATTGCCTGAAATAAACTCATCCAACCGAATCCGTATTTAGCCTCTAATCATCATCGTCGCATAAACTAGATTGGCCTAAGTATGATATACGAAAACTGAAAGAGAGATTTATTTTATCGCATACTCGAACGTTCACAAATAAAGGAGTCAGCTTATGGATCATTAAAGTAGTGAGCCCTACTTCTAATCTAATGCAGCCGCTAAAAACATTTAAGGTCATCGAAGATATCATGGCATTGCAAATTTTTTTCACACAAAGGTGATTTTCTATTCCCTTTCAACACCATTATTACTTCCTGTAATAGTTTTAGATAAGTCAGATTTTGAATTTATTAAAAAAATGTTTAGTTTTTATGTGTTTCTCTAACACAAAATTTTGTAATTAATTTTATTTCTGTCTACGATAACTGGAATCGTTAGAAAACTTTTCCGAAATCTGAAGCTTGAATCAACAAAATTAGCATTATTAATAGCTATCCACTAATCTGTATGCTAAAGAAATAATTTTTTATAAACAATAATTATGATTACTTTTTAACGGGTATTTGAATAATAGGGAAGTAATTTTGAGATGGTGGAGAAAATTTGTAAGTCAAGTGGATGATTTTGGTGGTGTTTTGTTCTCTGAGCTGGATGACCCAGCTCGAAATGTCACGCCATGAACATTCTGCTTCACATGACACAAATAACTAACGTTCTCAATGGAATTCGCCTTCGTAATGACCCTAAAAGCACGATCTGGGTCTAATAAGCATAGAAATCCCAAACACCACTTAAAAAAGCAGAGGATGTTAACTCAGCTCTTCATTTTAAAGGAGGGCAACCTGATGCAATCACCACCTAAATCTTTGTAACATTCACCTAGCGGCTGCTAGTATTTATCAACGCTGTCGCACACACTCTTCCTAAAAGAGACATAAATCTCCTGGATAGAGTGCATAGACGAGCAACTTAATGAATGATAAGTTTGAACAACAAACCTAATGAAGATATACTCTGGCACTTGGGACCTTACATCTATTGAGGAATGGGCAGTGAAAAATATTTCAAAACTCAACCGAACGGAGTGCCACGTCATGTGCATTCTGCCCCACATGACGCAAACGATTTACACCCTCAATGGAAGTCCGCTCTCTAATGTTTCCTCAGAGCGCGATCTCAGTTTAATAAGTAATCAAAGCCTCCGCACGAGCCAAAACTTTGTGGGGGGCTCAGCCAAGGCAAATGCGACTGTTCACTTTATGGGAAGACAACTAATTGCTATCGCCCCACAATTATTCTTAGTATTATTTAAGACATACGCGCGCCCACGCCTAAAGGTTCACAACGTCATCGCGTCCCCCCTGCTTAAAAGAAACATAAATCTGTTGGATCGAGTGCAGAGATGAGCAACCAAATGGGTGATTGGGTTAGAAAATAAACTTTACGAAGATAGACTCCAGCACTTCGGATTATTCCTACTGAGTTACAGGAGGATCAGAGGTGATTTGATTGTGTCGTACAACATATTAAGCACGCCAAACCATGCCAATTTGAGCATCTTACCGATGCATCAGCACCACTACCCTCGAGGCAATCCTCGAAAGATTGCATATCAAAGAGCGAATACTCAGATTCGTGCACACTTTTTCTCATTGTGAGTCATCGCAACTTGGAATGCTCTCCCAGCTGAGGTGACCGCACGCCCCTCAGTAGACAGCTTTGAGAGACTTGATAATCACTTACTCACATACGGATGATAATCTTCCTCCTGCACAAGCTGTTCATGTTGCATATCTTGAGACCCGCTAGTTGTTATCACTGTCATTTCCTCAGATCACTTAATTAATCTATCACCTCTGTTTCCTCTTCCTTGCTTACTCTACGGTCCTCTCTCACAATCTTTACTAACAATTAAAATAGCTGAATTAATCTATATATTACTGATTTCTGAAATTTTATTCATATTAGCATTAAAATTTTATCCTTATTATCCTTATTTTTTTATTCCACATTGCAACTAACTGATCTCCGCTCTGGTAATGTGATAGCTGCTGGTATCCAGAAACCCTACTGCCCTGAAAAAAACGTTTTCATTGAAATCCCGAGACATACAAACTCACAAACAACTGCCAACTGACTAGAATTAGACAGTTGAGTGCCTGGACCCTTATTCATTGGACATTACCGAACATCTGGAACCGTACCGAAAGAACAAGAATCGAGCGCAAATAAATCAGTTGGTTTATACTAGCTCGTGAAAAAGATATTGGATATTGAAGTAGGACGAGTATTTCTTCTCTTTTAATAAATGCATTTCCTCATCACTCTTTATGGCTACAACCCCTCTTAACATCCAAAACGTTTTTCTGGCCAATGCCATTGCCTGTGTGGCTTCAACATGTTCTTGTAATTAACTTTAATACAATAAAATCAACTTAATTGTATGCCTTGATAGTAGTATGACTGCTTGCTTCCTTGACTCGTGCCAAGAGCTGTCTTAAAGCTATAGTGGCTTCACTTTTACGAGGGCCAACACGATTGATTAAATAGCAACATTCATTATTATAATCAATCATACAGTTGAAGGTATTATTGAGTAGTTGTTTAATAATTCTTCAGTTTTACCCGATGGCCTTTTTTCCAATGTATACCGACATAACAAAACAGCCACGTTGCTTCTACTCTTCCTGATTGCCATCTTATTTTGGTAGCTCTGTAACTTCGCTTATTTTCTGGCACGTTTCAGTATTGTTTCGATACCACGAAATCGCTAGAAAATACACCTATTTCGCCTGGTCTTTACCGTCTTCTTCCTTTATATATAAGATAAGTGAGAACGGAACCCGTATATAGACATATACGTAGTTGTTACGGGAGAAACGAAGACATTTTGCTGATCAAAACCTTCATGTATAAATATCATTAATTTCACTGTTTTTGGGTACATTTGTTTTACTTGTGAACTTGTTTGAATTATTATTTGCGGACATTTTGGACTCCCGTTTCTCTTGGTTGTTCGTTTGCAGTCTTTTGCTCCAAGAGCCAATAAATTAGAAGGTAACTGTAATTATTATAATTATTGTTGTTAGAGCGACATTGGTCGTCTATTTGTAATACAGTATTTTGGTCGAATTTGTGATTTGGAATAAACTTTGGTATCTACTTTGGAGTTTCGTTCTTGGTTTAAAAATTTGGGATCGTGAATTACAAATAGTTCGACAACCGTGCTTCGTAGGATCAACGGGCAAAAAACTGGACGTAACAAAAGTTCTTCTAATTTAATTTCGTCATATATTGGATTTTTCGGTCGTTTGGCTCCAGAGGTTCTTCAATTCAATTTTGGTCGCTGGAAACTTTTGGAAATTTGGGTCCAAAAGTTCTTCTAACTTTTAATTTGGTCGTTGGATACTTTGGACAATTCAATTTTGGTTCTTTGGTTATATTTTGGATACTTTTGGACATTTTGTTATTATTGGCTGAATACGTTTGGATTAATTTCACATTTGCTTGGTAATCGATTTCGAATAAAAACATACAATGGAAACTAGAAGCAAAAAGCTGAAGGAGCAGGACGAAATGGATGGTAAATTTTCTAAAGCTGTTTGTGGTATGTCTGATGTTAATAATGATAAACATGATGATATTAGTGTTATTAGTAAGTCTTCATCTCAGTTTAGTACTTCTAGATTGAAGCTAGATAAGGCATTAATTAAGAAGAAGAATTTGGAAAAGAGACTTGAGTTAGAAAAGCAGCTTAAAATGTTAGAGCTTCAAGAGGAAGTTGATATGGCTGAATTAGAATGTAAGCTCATAGAAAACGATAACCAACTGTCAGTAGACAAAGCTGAGATAAATTCTAAGGTCGAAAGGTATTTGGATTGTGATATTGCGCGTAATAAGGTAATTAACGCCTCAAAATGCGATTGTATTGATGAATTAAAGGACACGTTACGTGCTACGGTTAATAATACAGTTTTGCCTAAAATTGATATGATGTTTTTTGACGGACAACCAAGCCAGTACCACCGTTTTATTAGTCAGTTTACAAGCATTATAGAGAGTAAATTGTCTGACAAGGGCCAGTTGTTGTCATATTTGTCATACTATTGTAAAGGAAAGGCCAGAATGGCTATTGAAGCTTGTATTTCTTTGCCCAGTCACTTGGGTTACGATAGGGCTAAGGAAATTTTGTATGATCTATTTGGTAAAGAACATCTTGTCGCCCGTAATCTTATTACCGAATTACTTAGCCACAAATCTGTTGAAGGATCCGCCGATAGCCTAACTGACTTCGCAATTAAGTTACGTAATGGATGTATAACATTGAAGGAAATGGGGTATATGTCTGATGTGAATTCTACGGCTAATTTGGAAATAATTGTGTCACGTTTACCCTTGGAATTACAGAATAAATGGGTAGAAGCTGCTGATAGGATTATGATGACCGGTAGAGAGCCGATATTTGAAGAATTAGTGATGTTTGTAGAAGAAATAGCCAGGATTGCGCGATCACGTTTTGGTAAATTGGTACATTGTACCTCAAAGTTGCGTAAAAGTAATTATGAAGGCCAAGTTGACAGGAGATCACGCTCTAATGTAGTTAAGAGGGAACCAAGCAACTCATTCAAGGCTTTAAGTTGCGAAATTTGTTTTGGTGATCACAAGGAGAAAGACTGTATGAAGTTATCAAAAATGAGTGTTACAGAGAAGAGGCAGGAAGTGAGAAAGCGTGGTCTATGTTACTTGTGTTTAAGGAAGGGTCACATAGCCAAGTCGTGTAACTCAGACACAAGGTGTGACGTTGATAATTGCAAGATTCGGCATAATCCATTATTGCATATTGATGCTTCTAACAAACATGTAGTGAATTTTGCTAAGGATTGGAAATTCCCAAAGGTTTGTTTGGGTATCGTTCCGGTTAGACTATATGGCCCCAAAGGATGTCTGGAAACATACGCTCTTCTAGACAATGGTTCAGATACCTCTATTGTATGCGAAGAGTTAGTTAATCGGTTAGGTCTCAAAGATAAGGAGACTTCAATAAAGGTGACGACTGTGAATGGAACTTCTACTTGTGAATGTCTGGAAGTAAATTTAGAGGTATTTTCAATAGATGAGCGGGGTTCTATAAAGATCAACAAGGCCTATACGACCAAGAAACTTCCGATCGATTATGCAGAGCCTTTAACCGAACTGCAGCTGAGAAAGTGGAAACATTTAAGGGACATAACTCTACCGAGGCTGCAAAGTAATCTAGTAGGAATATTGATTGGGTGTGATGCTCCAGATGCACATTGGGTCCTTGAACAACGCCTGGGAGACAGGAAGCATCCGTTTGGTGTGCGTACTCATCTCGGTTGGATGATTTTAGGTCCTAAAGAAGCATCGAGGTCTTTACATCAAGTTCAGTGGTGTCATTGTTCTACTAATGATATTTTGCGAGATATAGAAAGATTATATAATCATGAATTCGAGGACGCAGATGGGTTTCGTAATGAATATTCTGTCGAAGATAAAAGAGCTCTAGAAATAGTTAATAGCTCCTTTAGACTGGAAGGTGGCCATTTCCAAGTTGATCTACCCTGGAAGTATGATAAGCCAAGGCTACCGAATAATTTGGAACTAGCTGAACGTAGACTAGAGTGTTTAAGGAAGAGGTTTATGAAGGATAATAGTCTTCTGGAGAAATATCAACTTGTAATGAGTAAACATTTAAGCAAAGGCTACATCATTGAAGCTAGTAAGGAGGAATTCGACCGTGATGCTGTTTGTTGGTATATTCCTCATCATCCTGTTATCAACCCTAAAAAGCCTGGAAAATTAGGAATTGTTTTTGATTGTGCAGCTGTCTATCAAGGTTGTTCTCTTAACGATCAGCTTTTGAGAGGACCTAATACTGTAAACAGTTTAATTGGTATACTTCTACGATTCAGATTATGCAACGTAGCATTAGCCGCCGACATCGAGGAGGTGTTCCTTCAAGTAAAGATCCCGAAACGAGACAGGGGAGCGTTTCGACTATTATGGTGGGAAGACGGTGATATAGGACGAAAGGCTAAAGAATATTGTTTGACAGTTCATCCTTTTGGAGCCGTGTCCTCTCCCTTTTGCGCTAATTTCGCTCTTCGGAAGACGGTAGATATATTCGGAAAGGAGTTGAATAAAGATGTCCAGGAAGTTGTAGATAAGAGTTTCTATGTCGACGACTATTTAACATCAATTGATAATGTGCAGGATGCAATCGAGCTTGCAAAAACCCTTGGTTTGCTACTCAGAAAAGGTGGGTTCAGACTTACTAAGTGGACAAGTAACTGTTTACAGGTTCTCGAATCGATTAATAATAATAATAATAATAATAATAATAATAATAACAATTTATTCTCAAATAACTACGTTACAAGAGCCACGCCAGTTTACAGGCTAGATCAAATTGTCACAAATGCTTTCACAACCACTGTAAAGTTATAGCAGTTAAATTAAGTATAAGAGTCAGTTTCTGATTGCATATTTACACCATGTCACTGACAGAAACAGTATTGTACAGCCTCATTTTCAATAGTAGAGTACAAATAAGGAAGGAAGGTGCACAATAGGTTCTTTTGGCGATTTGCCGAGATCAGTAGTGAATTTGTTGGGTAAGGTCATATGGAACGCGCTTGATACGAGCTGTGATCCAGACAGTCATGTACCTAGGGTGCATGTTCCCTAGAGTAGCCAAGGATTTCCCACCGTGAATGGGGTTCTGAAAAGGTGAAGAGAGAGAGAAAAAGGCAGCAGTGTGGCAAGTGTATATATATAACCAAAGCACTACTTAACCTGTCATGTTGAAGTAGTCAATACAGTAGTAAGTCAAGATAAAATTCATACTGACCACTTAAATTAAAGTAAATTATGGGAATATAAGAATATAACGCACAGATAAAGGAGTACAGCAAAAAGAAGGGAGAGTTGTGCAGTGTCAGGTGGACAGAAGAGAAGTCAAAGTAAGAAGCTGGATTTATGTACGTTGAAATCGAAATTCTAGTTGAAAGAGTAGAGTTTGTAAAAATAAAAATTTGAGGAATAAAATCTCGCACTGTCTAACTGTTTTTTTTATTATTATTGAATGCCAACCTCTAAGTCATACTATTAGCGCCTGAGTAAGAATGTTGCAGGTGTCTCGACAGAATAGCGACCTCAGCATAGTTTTGGAAACATGAACCACAGAAGTAGCAAGCGTATAAGAGCAACCTCAGTGTTACTGATTAGTCGTCTCATCAATCTAAAGAGCCGAAAGCAAACAAAATGTTCATCCAGAAGAGAGATCAGAAGCCGTAAAAGAGATTGACTTTGAGAGACTTCGTACGGAACGCACATTGGGATTATTTTGGAATACTATGGTTGATGCGTTTGAATTTAAAGTTCGCATACCGAAATGCCCTCTCACTAGGCGAGGTATATTGTCGAGTGTAGCTTCATTATACGACCCCTTGGGATTGTTAGCACCATTCACACTTCCTATGAAGCAGTTACTTCAACGTTTGAGTAAATTGGGACTAGGATGGGACGAAGAGATTCCAAGTGAGGAAGGCAAACGCTGGTTAGAGATTTTAAGTGGATTTCAGAGGGTTGAGAACGTTAGTTTTCCACGCTGTGTATTAATCCCACAATCAGATCGCTCGCTCCTGGAACTTCATATTTTCTGTGACGCCTCGGAAACTGGATATGAGGCAGTGGCATACATCCGTTCTTACATCGATGCTACTATTATTAAGAAGCTTAAACTTCGTTCTTTTTCGGATGCTATGACTAGCAATGGAAATAGTAGTCATCGGAATCTTAGTAGTGACAGTGATAGTAAGGAGACAGAAAATGTGAGCAATCCATCTGTAGCGACTAGTCGACCAACTTCATCGAATGAGCCTTCTATTGTTTGGACGTCATCGGACCCTGTCGCGAATGTTAAGTTGATTGTTGATACACAAGGTTGTGTAACTGTAAGTGTTCCTACTTCGGTTGACTGTCAGTCAAGTGATGATGAGCAGGAAGTGTCCGATGGTAACAGCCAGTCTACAGTGTTGCCTGATAACGATGCTATTGACGTGCTTATGTCTTGTGTCTCTGAAACGGAACATGGAGAACAACAAGTGAGTTTATCGGTTTTGGATTGTGACACTAATGCTGTTCTTTCATGTAGAGAGATGAGTTATACAACAAAGGAAGAGTTTCACTCTACGGATGCTAGTGTAGCCAGAAACGACGCTACTTGTCTGACACAACGGAATCATAATGACGATGATAATAATCTGGATGTCACTGATGTGACAAATGATTTGTCGACGTTGACGAATACTGATCAAACCTCTGTACCAGGAGATGGAGAGTTGAATATTGTTCCTATGTTATGCCACCTAGAGTCTTCGGGAGACGAGGAAACGTCAAAATCGGAGATCCCGCCCTTGCATATTATCTATGGGTCAAGAACTTCTGTTGATAAGTCAGCATCACGGGCTCCATCGTATCTGCTGTTTGGAGCAATGGGTGGTGGATTAACGACTCATCCCCATGAGGTGGAAAGTAAATCTCTAAGAGGATATGACCAGCTTTACGACGTGTTGCACATGTTCGTGTGGGTTAATTGGATAAGGTTTATACTACCGTTAGGTCATGCTACGATAGATAGGGGAATCAAGGACCTGATATCTAAGGTACAGGTACATAGTTAGTTTGATAGGTTATATCCATGTTGGAGGGCGAGTAGGCGTACTGCTGTAAGTCCTACTCGTTCTTCCGGTGTGGATTAGGGGATGAGAGTGAACCCGAAATTGAAGTGTTAGAAAGGGCTTGTTTTGCTTAGAGGGATATTGTGGGCCGGTGTAGAATTTATATTGAATGTTTGTTGTTGATTGCTTGTGATGCACATACTTGGATTGTTGTTATTTATTTTTGTCGGTGAAAAGAACCAAGGTCCGTTTGGTCGGGAGTGTTAAGGGAAAAACGAAGACATTTTGCTGATCAAAACCTTCATGTATAAATATCATTAATTTCACTGTTTTTGGGTACATTTGTTTTACTTGTGAACTTGTTTGAATTATTATTTGCGGACATTTTGGACTCCCGTTTCTCTTGGTTGTTCGTTTGCAGTCTTTTGCTCCAAGAGCCAATAAATTAGAAGGTAACTGTAATTATTATAATTATTGTTGTTAGAGCGACATTGGTCGTCTATTTGTAATACAGTATTTTGGTCGAATTTGTGATTTGGAATAAACTTTGGTATCTACTTTGGAGTTTCGTTCTTGGTTTAAAAATTTGGGATCGTGAATTACAAATAGTTCGACAACCGTGCTTCGTAGGATCAACGGGCAAAAAACTGGACGTAACATAGTCCTTTGACTAGAACAACTATGAAGCCGCCCACTGAATAACAATAATCCACTTATGACCAATGGATTTAACTTTCGTAATGAGAATTTTTATACCCTCCTATTAGTATCTAACACCGAAGAAGTGAGAATTATGATATCTTCTTAAATGCTTGGTTCTGAACAAATCAAACTTTATTCAGGCAGGAAGATGCTCCAATCATGAACAGATATATTAATTCTCCCATAGCCTGTTATTAGAAAATGCTGTCCAAATCAACCAAACCACACAATCACCCTAAATAATCTGGTCCAATCCAAAAACGTTTTGGTGGGTTGATCATTACTGAAATCGCTAATTACCACTTGCGTGACAGCTGTCTTAGCTTAATCCTCAGGAACGTAAGTCAAGGCCTTATTCAACCCCGCCACTACTCATTGGGTATCCCTCAAAAATTTGGACCTTCCTTCCATACTTAAACAGTATCGGTGTTGATCTAGATCCCTTTAGATGCAAAATCGGCAAAGTTTTCCTTAGGCGGTGCATATTTTTATTGGTCCACCATAGTGAGACTGTGAGTCTTTGAAACCCGGTTTGTTACAAATGTTTTAGGCCATCTCTTTTTATTTTCCGATGTAATACAAAGAAATCATCCCATCCATCCGAAGTTCACCTCAGCAAATTTCGAATCTACTTTCGCTTGCAGGTGAGTACTTTGGGAGCCGCTAACACTGACGTCGTAAACCCCTATGGCATTCCGGTGTGCGTCGTCAGGGGCACTGCGCTTGCTTTTGATGGACAAGAACAGGCTTGCAAACAATTATTTATCCACTTGATAATTCTGAAGGCACCTTTTGTTAGAATTAAATTAAACCTTAGTGTTAATTTAACTGAATCGTGAACACAGTCGATAGAGGCTAAATGAATAAATAACTAACTGTCGATTCTTACCGATTTTTCATCAATTCTACCCAATGTAACTGTAGCCTTTTTAGGGGCGAAGTTATCATAAGAGGGAGGTGCTGCTGAGAATTGATGAACCATAGCTGGTCGACTTATGTCATATTCTTCTCAACACAACTGACTACAGTGTCTTCTTTCTTTCTTTGGGATAGTAACTCCAAGAAATATTGCTTCAATAACAGCGGTCAGTGCGAATTCACTCAATCAGAAGACTATTTGTCGCACCCGATCCTCTAGAAAGCTGGTTTTTGGGAGAAGAAACTCAGTGAACTGCAGCTCAATCAAAAAACTCGCAATTTTCCCTGTGTTTTAGAACTGATGATAGGATGATGAAGAATGTACCAACAATACAATTCGGAGTTTAATCTGGCTTCAATCTCTCAGTTTACTTACAGACATTTATGATTCGCAGAGATATCATTGTTTTAATCAATACTGATGTTTCCTTACAAGCTGATCCAGTCAATAATGTTGAAATAGAGCTCGCTCATGACTTCTTGAGCCAGAGCTTTTAAATAAAGACTCGTAAATGCAGCAGATCACTATGCCTTCATAACTATATTCAGGGTATCAAAATTATTCCTAACAATTTAGTTCTTTTAAATCTGCTGTATTCATACGACTATTTGCACATTCGTTATCTTACTGCTGACTTGTCTTCATTAACCTACATCACTGCAGATGTACAGTTAGTGTTTTACTATAGAAAGAGAACTATCATAATAATCATCACTTTGTTTCTACTGAAAAGAATAATCTGCTGAGTCATGACTTAGATATAAGCAAGAAAATTTTCTGTTCTTCTTCTCACCCCTTTCCCTTCATTTCTCTTTTCCAGCGCTTCATCATACTCCTTATCAATTACGCTGGATAGTTCTTCAAAATTTTATTACTCTACCCATGTTCCTGTTGTAGTGGAACGCTTCTAAGAAGGAAATACGATTTGTGAAAAATAAACATTATTGTACCCGTTTTGCTTAACTGTACCAAAAACACTTCTTCCACTTCTTGCGTGCAACGTTCTCTTCTCGTTGCTGCCATTTTGAAGTTAATGACCAATATCTTTGTGTATAAGCTTTTATTGGTAGATATTTTGTAACGTTAGGATAAAGTATAATTACCAGTTTACCTGTTAGTATTTCGTTTTCCTGAATATATGAATAATTTTTGGTCCGCCATTTTTCTTTTCACTGCTTTCTAAAAATACTGAACCGCAGGGAGGGAAGAATGGTTATTTTTGGAGTATTCATGAATATCACATTTTTTGAATCGAATGAACTTCAGAGATCTTATCAGTGACATACACGCCTATTCTCACGATGATGAATTGCACCATGATTACGTCAATCGGAATAAACTTTTTTGAAAAAACAGGGATAAAAGTTGTGATGGCTTACGTGCCTTTGCTTGATGTGAATAGAAAATGAAGGTCAGTACAAACAATAAGGGGTTCGCGTTTTGTCTTAGAGAGGTGCTTGGCATAGCATGTGCAAGAAAACCCAGAAAAGAGAACAAAGCAGCTGAGATCGTACCGAAAGCAAAAGAAGCGAGAACAGAGAAATCAATTTTTTCAAACTAGATCGCGACAACGATACCAGATATTGGAAAAGAAAAGGTCGGTCAATAGTGCAAGAAGCTTCCAAAATCTTTTTCATATTAGAAAGGGAGATAATATAAATTTCTTTAGCAGGTAATGAATGAGAATATGACTTTCTATAAATCGGAACTAGCGATAAAATCATTATTGATACTATTTTCACAGTAATATTGACCAAAAGAATTATCATGGGTCGTTGATATCCTTCCTTTGCTTCTGAAGACTGCATCGGAGTGGAATTTTTTCAAATGAATTGCAGGTTGCAAATCCCTTGATATTGCTTCTACTGACTCTATTAGCCAACAAGACTGATTATTGAACTTAGCTCTGTCTTTCGCTTTATCTATATTTGATGTCGACTGAACTCGCACGCCTTTCAAACCTCAAGGTCTCTGTCTTGTACCTAAGTCATCTGGGTCTGTACCCACTAGCCTACCTGGATTTGTAATTGACATCCATATCTATAATTTGTAAGTTATTTAAAGTTTGTCACACATTTGGAAATGTAACATATATATGCTTTTACACCGTTAATAATAATATTCTTTCCTAATATTATTATATTCTTAGGAGCAGTTATTTAAATTTGTGTTTTTACTACTGGTAATACCAAATTTCCATGCAAAATCCGGTACTCATTATAACCGTAAAAGGTTTTATCAAGTCTCTGTCAATATGACCAAACTTGACCGTTACATCCGTCTCGTACTGAAAGTTGTGAGAACCCAGCATATTCAGTTGCATCTATTTCATTTTACCGTAACCAACTACAGAATTCACGAAGTTTGTTTTTTTCCAGTGAAATTCTTAATAAACTCAGTATAATCAATCTCCTGCATCCCAGGAATTATAAGTGACACTTTTATGATATTCCTCAGTGATGTATATATGGTTATACGCGACGTATCTAGTTATCCTGTTTACCTTAATACAGTTCGAAGCAGTTACATCGAAATTCGTCTTATATTCGTTCTCTGTTTCCTGATTTCTATTTTTACGTCTCTGGCTTGACACTTACAAGCCATCGAGTGCTTTTTTGTCCTATTCAGAATGCCATTAAAATAGCACAATAGTGGTAGACTGTATGGTAGGACTATAGTTTGTTGATGAACTAACGAGACAAGAGGTAGCGAATCTTAATTCCCTGTGGTATCCGTCCAACTTGATAAGTTTTTTAGCACTTACGATTAATGTTATCCCTAACTCAACTCACACCGGTTTATAACCATATTTCAACCCTATTACCAGAGAGCAAGTACTGCCCATATCTGCTAACGTTCCTCCACATCACTTTAACAGTGCGCGAAACAGGCTTTGTATCTGTTCTGATTTAGCTCTGTGATAGATTTAATCCTTCAATAGCACTTATTACCTGAAATAAAAGAAAAGTAACTAGATCAGGAAATGTCAGGATTAGAACATAGCTTATGTATCTTGTTTTCATCTAATCTATCCAGTATGTTTCTATCTATTTAGTCTAAGGAATATCTGTGAAACAAAACTGAAAGTAAACATTAGGAAGTCTGATTAAAAGTATATTTCTAGTTCCGTTAGCCGCACAAATAATCAGCTTACACTTTATTTCATTATTTCTGCTGAGTTGCTTGTGTAAATCCTAATCATGGACTTCGTATGAAATATTTGGATGGCTAGGCTTTAGACATAAGCTGAAGATTATCTAAATTCTCCGCGTACACTACTGACTGCTTAGTTCTTGTATACATACTTAACCAATATTCCTCGAAATATTTCCCACTAATGCAATTGCTTAAATTAATCTCTCCGCAAGATGATAGTAACCGATAGTTAGATACTTTGTAGGTGCAACGGTGCAGGTGTATCCATTCCTTGTTTTCTTTCAAATTCTAATCTTCTGAATCGCTCATCACCTTTACCTTTCTCTATTTAAATTGATGTCACTGCATTATATTTCTTGAATCATATCTTTGAACCCTAATATCGATTACAACTAATACTTTTACCATATCTATCATTATAGAATTTGAATCTGCAATTCGGTCTTTGCACCAATGTGGTATAGCAGTTTAAACTGATGTACGTAGGTACGAAAGTACCAAGTTATACGTTGTAGCTGACTAACTGACTGAGTTATTCCTTCAATAGCAGTTCAAAGTGGACTCCAGAACCGCGTCATCACGGGGTGTTCGTGCAACCCAGGCGTTGATATTCACCCAGAATTTCACCTAGTCTCTTCACCTTCAAACATCTGAAATCAAAGTGAATACCAACGCTAGAGTTCAGGCACATTTACCTGAAAAGTCCCTTAACAATTGAAGTTGAATATCTACAATCAAATACTTGACTTGAGGACTAAGAGTTTGCATAACAATTACACCTGTCTTCAGATTTCATCTTACCAGTATTCGTATTTGTACGCATGAGCACTACCATCAGCATTTATATTTACCAGAAACGAATGTATTTATAAATTTGCCGTTTTGAGTGTATTTCATTCCTCGTGATGGGGTTATCAACCAAATTATATCCAGTCGTATACAGAAGCTATCTAATTAATTATTTATGTAGTTAGAATTCTTAACCCTATTTTTACGAATTATGCATTCCAAACTGTCGATTCATTAAAACTTCATTTCGATGAGCGTAAAGTTTTCAACAAATGAATGCGGTCAAATATAACCTGCCAATCTTGGCCTTACTATTATGGTTGTCATCACTTCCCACAGAAAAAAAAACTATTTATCACCCAGTTTATAAACTTGTAATATTTTTATCACAGCATAGCAATTTCAGTCTAGGTAAACAAGTAATCCATACAGTCATTAGAATTATGTATACTCATTTTGTTTATCAGATATCTTACAATCTCTTTCTGATTCACCGTCCCTTATTAAGGGAACTGTCGCAATGATTTGAACAAAGTTGGAAATGTACATACTTTTGTGTCTATATACACCCGTCTTATTAAACATTGTATTCGTCCTACAATGTATTTCTTGCAGTATACCAAAACCCTCTATAAAAGGCAACCAAACTAGTCTTTGATATGTGGTCGACTTTCGTTGTGTGCATTGCGAAAAATTATTTTCCGAACTGTATTGTTCAGCTTGTCAATGAGTCTTGTTGTAAGGTAAAGAAATCTGCCTGTGACGTTATCGTTTGAATTTTCTAGCGTGGTGGGATTTGTAGTTCTAATTACCACAAAGTACGGTAGGGTACAAAGCAAACGAAGAAAGCATAGCGACATTCATTACATGTTAAATCCATTATAGTGGCTTGTACAGGTGCGATGTAACACAGTCTGTCATTTAGTTTATTTGACTGACAGATCAACAATATTATTTTAATCCTTAATAATTTGCTTATATTTCCATATAAACGACTATGTATCGCTTTATACACTTATCCGTCTACATATTTACTCCACTTATTGAGGTTTTAGTTGCCTAAATTGTATCTACTTACACATAAAACGAGCAATGGCTCATCCATTTGCGTACATATCCCTTCGTAAACATCACTATCCGTTTTTCTCTCGTAGCTTATTTATTGGTTGGATCAGGTCAGGTGTGTGGCTGAGACAAATAACTATAATTAATTTGGCTTATAAACTATGATAAGGGTTATCCAGTTGATCTGTATCATTCAGCCAGCAACAACATAGAAATTCATATGAACATACGGACATCAGTTCAAGTTGCCATACCGCATTAGCATAGAGATGCAATTGTTGATTCAAATCCCATAGTAGTAGGGGTAGTGGAAGTATGACCGGTAATCGGAAAGATTAGCGTTCGAAGATATTGTTCCATAATTTTCATTCAGTGAAAAAAATTCAGAAAGAGAAAGGTAGGAGTGACGAGAAATTCAGATTAGCATTTGAGAGAAGACAAAGAATGGATGCGCCGGTGCCATTGCAAACAATTTTGAGCCTCATCATTCAAGGTCTCTAACCATCGGTTAATTTCGTCTCGCGGACCCCAACCAGGTAGCTTACATCTACCAACATGACTCAGTCCACATGTTAGTGACTTCATGGATTTCTGCCATGTTTTGGTCTGGCCGCCCCTAACTTTCTTCCAATCTACTCCTACACTGCAAAACAAAGCTCTTCGAGGCAGTTGGTGGCTAGCCATACGTAACACATGTCCGAACCACCTCGACTGATGAAGTTTCAATGCTTCATCTATTGATCTGCCATTCTTACCTAGCACCCGTTTCCTAATAACAGTGTTGCTCACTCGGGTATCCCAGGATATACGAGCTATGCTTCGAAGACATCTATAATCGAACATTAATAACCTACGGATTCCCTCAACTTTTACCGGCCATGTTTCGCATCCACATTGTAGGACGGGAGTGAAAAAAGACGGTTGTGGAGATAAGAGATTTGTTAAGAGGTGTAGTAAGGTTTTGATTGTGTCTCGTGTTCTGTTATGAGTATGAGGGCGAATGTAACTTCCGGGCTGCCCACACCATGGAAGTTTACTGCTTGAGGAATCTAAAAAACAAGTTTGATTAGTATTGGCCCCAGCAACCCGGAAACATGACCGCCAAGATCAATAAATAGCTGTTTGATATCAGTCAAGTATAGCCTTTTTATGGGAATTTTCAGTGTTAGCTCCACTCTTCAAGCGGTCTTACCTCCGGAGACGGAAATCCGTGGGATAAGGTGGGGTGTAACATTTTTAGGGTCAACATTTTCTTATCTCTTTCTCCCATTGTGAGAAGGCAGCATCACTGCTGATGCTGGTTGCATGAGGTAATCACCTTACTTCTGTCACACCCTTTTATAGTCAGTATTACAATTTCGTTAGAACCTACAGGAACATATATTGCAGACAATCCAGCTTGATTGTATCGTTACGATAGCCAGATCCGACCACCACGTCAAGGAAGCAGCTACGATTGGATGATTTGTATACGAAGTTTAAGAATAAAGACTTAGGGACTCGGTAAAATAAAAATAAGAACTATCGATCGTATTTATTAGTGTTCATATCCTTTCTTCAGTTTCGTAGTACATTATTATTATTATTATTATTATTATTATTATTATTATTATTGTTATTATTTTTATATACTGTAGTCGATATCATGAATGATAATTTCTAACTTTTGCTTTTATAGAACATGGAACAAATCATCAAATGTTATGGAATTTTTTATCAAATAATGATTTTTATCATTCTTATGAGTAAAATTAAATGTCAAGAGGTCATTGACGGTCAAGTAAGTTTTTTGATGTTTTTATAGAAGTGTTACTACTTGTCTGTATTGTTTACTTACTATATTATTTATTACCCAAAAGGTGCAGTGAGAAAAGGGAGTGTGAGTAGAGTTAGTCGTAGAGATAAGAGAGACATTAGGGGGTGTAGGAACGATTTGATTTCGACCAATTTGGTCTCGCGTGCTGTTACGGGTATGAGGGCGGTTGTCACTTCCCGGCTGCCCACACCGTGGAAGGTTGTTTCTTGAGGGACCTGAAAAAGAAGATGGATTAGTGTTGGTGCGTGACCGCAGAGTCCAAGGGAGAACTGCTTGAGGCCGGTCACGCACGGCCTTTTTATGAGAGGTATTTAGACAATTAGCTCCGTTCTTAAAGGCCCTTAGTGGGCACCCTTACCCAAGGAGACGGAAATCCGTGAGGTAGGGTGAGGTGTGACATTTTTAGGGTCGACCTTTTCTAACCTGTCCTTCCTTGTGAGAAGGCAGCATCGCTGCAGATGCTGGTTGTCCGAGGGAAACACCTTACTGCTGTCACACCCCTCTGCAGTCAGCATTACGACTTCGCCCTCAGACCTTGGGTAGCTGCTTTTAGTCTCATCGTTCTTTAATCGACCTGTCTGGCATGGTAGAACCTTGAGGAACATATGTTCCAGCCAGTATAGCTCGGTTGGGTCATGACGATAGTCAAGCCCGACCACCACGTCAAGGTAGCAGCTATGGTCGGGATAATGAGTTAACAGACTGACCTAACTCTCCTCCCAAAGGATAAATTTAGGCAGCTTCTAATAATGTGGACCAAAGAAAGTTCATTTCATTTCAATAGTGTCTTAAATCGTTAAATTGATGGAGTAGCTATGGGTACTCGGGTACTACCCAAAATGCCTTCATTTATTTATTATGTGATGATTAGAATTGTGAGTCATATTGTTTGCTTAGAAATAAACACACTTCCTCAATCTAATATGCTATTTGTATGGATGGTTTTTTTCTCCTGAAAAGTTATCTGTGTTTAAAAAAAGTCTTACAAGAAAATTTTATCATTATAAAGTTCTACTGCTGCATTCTCATATCCAATGTTTTCATTGCCTAAGATCCGTATTTTAATCTATAAATATCGTTCATACTTCTTTCTAGAGAAAAGTACGGCAACAACCAACGTTTCTCATGAGAACATTTTTTTCATTTGTACATAATTAAGTGTTTTTTTTATAAACATTTTTCGATCGATTTCTTTTTTCATTTAAAAACTTTGTTCATGTATCTATCACGTATACTAATAA
Organism: Schistosoma turkestanicum; assembly: GCA_944470395.2. Taxonomy (NCBI): domain Eukaryota; kingdom Metazoa; phylum Platyhelminthes; class Trematoda; order Strigeidida; family Schistosomatidae; genus Schistosoma; species Schistosoma turkestanicum. The sequence continues at coordinate 22,337,977 of OX103973.1, forward strand.
TTAAGGCCATGTCGAGCGAGTTTATAAATCATTTGAAAAATTTGAATCCAGCTAGCTAGCTAGCTGTTCACTGAATCTCTCTCCTGTCCAATCCTTTTTTTTAGTTCGCCTAAAGAAAAGTTGTTCTATGTTATGAGCTTTGTTCAGCATCAATTGAATTGTTTCTGCTACAATAAGTGTAGCCAATTTGGTCTTTTGTATATTTGGGAAAATTTTCACTGCTGAATGCGCCTATGTTAAATGTAATGATAAGATTTTCTTAAAGTCATTGTTGTTAACTTATGATCAGTTTTTAAAATGTGCAACTTGTGTAACCTACTTACGCCTGTTACCCCGTCCAGTATTCTCCAACTTATTCTGTCCTGGGCCTCCCTTTCCAGTTCTGTCCAACTTTTGTTCATTCTCATATCTTTTTCTGTTTTTCGACGTAATGTGCTATTCGGCCTTCCTCTTTTCCTTCGACTTTGAGGGTTCCATGTGAGGGCTTGTCTTCGCAGTGTGTATCCTATCCACTTCCACCGCTTCTTACTGATTTCCTCCTCCATTGGAATCTAGTTTGTTCTCTCTCTCTCAGTAGGTTATTGTTGATAGTGTCTGGCCAACGGATCCGATATATTTTGCGTAGACAACTATTAATGAACACTTGTATCTTCTGGATGATGGCTTTGGTAGTTCTCCAAGTTTCCGTCCCATACTGTAGAACTGTCTTGACATTTGTATTGAAAATCCTGATTTTCGTGTTGATTGATAGTTGCTTAGAGTTCCAGATATTTTTCAATTGTGGAAATGCAGGTACAAGTTGCGTAACATAATATTTATTCGTTATAATACTGTGTTTTTAGTAGGCAATAAGAAATCCGCATGAGTATACTAGTCTAAAGACAGGCTATGTGAACCTGTAAATTCTGAAAATGAATGCTCCGTTGATCATTACTTGTCCTTAATGATTCTGAGTCATTGATGAAGTTTTGTTGGATGGTGGTAAATCACCTTCATCATCTTTACATCATCTTTAAGATATGCTAAAAGTGATGTCGTTTTATGATTTTTAATGACTAAAAGATGATACAGTTTTACATACTGTGAGTTCATCAATTTTTCCATTCCATCAATAAAGCTACCAACTTTCCTCATCTGTTCATCATTGTAGAAGTACACATCCGAACTTTATTCCTTAAAAAGATGTTGAACATCCTCTTAATAAGTGTGTAGTTTTAGGTTGTATACAGCTGATGAAAATTTATGAAATGAAATGAATTTATTTTATTTTTTATAACCTTGTTGTTCTAGTTCTATTTAGCTTTATCAACGTATCTGGTTATATAAAAAGTAAAAAGTATGGTATTAAGCGCTCTATAATACATAGCATAAGTTTTCGTTTCATAGTTATCTCATATTTGATAGGTGGATGAGTGTTGGGGTATGTATGCGATCGCATGACATAAATGCCATTCAGTCGACGAGGTTGATGAGATGTTGTCCCGAAGCAAAAATGGCCAAGCCAAAACATGGCAGAAATCCATGAAGTCATTGACAACTAGACAGCCATGTTGGTAAGTGTCGACTACTTGGTTTGGGCTCGCGAAATTATAGTAATTGATGGTTAGAGCCCCGGAATGACATGCCACATAACCGTTTGCAGTGGTTCAGGTGCATTCATTCTTTGTGTTCTGTCAAATCCTAACCTTAACTCCTCACCCCTATCTTTTTCTTTTTAAGTTTGTTTCACTAGATTCTACTTCTTGAATAATATCTTCTAACCCTAATCTCTCCGATTACTGCTAAAACTTTTACTACCTTTACTACTATGGGATTTGAATCGACAATCGCATCTCTGTGTTAATGCTGTATGGCAACTTGAACTGTTGTACGTACGTACGAAGCTCTAGGTTGTTGTTACCTGACTCATCTTTTAAGAAGTATCATGTTGTTGAAATAAAGAATGGAAGTTTCAGTTGAACGCTTTGAATTGAATAGCTTAAACATTCCACACAGTAGAAAATAATACCCAGTTTCACCTAAACATTTTTATCAAAGATTCAGCCACCTTTTGTGTTAATTCTGCTGTGTAAGGCAGGTTTCGATTAAAGTTGAATGAATTTGATTCTATTTATAAAAAAAGTGCAACAATCACATGATCGAATTCAGTTAGCGCGTTTGTTTTTTACAGATTTTGTTTAATAAAAGCATTCGAAAAACTGTATTTTGATAAATTTAACCGATGATGATTCGAGACTCTGGGTGTACATGGTTTTAAAATCGTTTACAATGGTGCAGGTGCATCCATTCTTTGTGTTTTCGCAAAATTCTAATCTTCTGAATCCTTCATCGCTCTTATCTTTCTTTTTAAAATTTATTTCACTGGATTATACTTGTTGGGATAATTTCTCGGAACCCTAATCTTTCTAATTACAGCTAGTATACCTCTACTGGCCTCTTCCAATATGGGATTTGAATTGACAATCTAATTTCTGTGCTGATGTAGTATTGTAGTGATCGAGAACACAGGTGGGGCAGTAAAATAGGAAAACCATATCGTAAATCATTAATTTGCAAAATATTAGTTCATCATATCGAACTGGACTGTTCCTGTTGCAAAACATCAATCCATTGTCACTATTCATGCGTTTCATACAAATTCCATTGTGTTCCCCCACTCTTCCTTTCTTGATCTTCCCCCATCCTCTGCTGCCAGACATTACGTTGACGCTCACGTCATATACTACTTATAAGTGGCGCGCACCACAGTATAACATACGTATGTACGTACGTACGTGCTAAGTTCTACATTGTAACTGATTGACTGAAATTTAACATGCCTTATAACTAAAGTATAGTAAATTTTTTTAATGAATTTCTATGCCAAATTTTGATATTCTCTTAATAGTTAATTTTATTTTACTAGTATTTTAAAATGAATTCCTTGCAAATTGATTTATTTTGTAAATAAATAAATTCAAAAAAAAACAATTAATTTTTACATTTTTTTATTTATTTCACTATCAAGTCGAACAATAATCGGTCATCTATAATAGTGGATGATGGCAGTAGTAGTTCAAAGTCACACCCAAATTCTCCATCATTTGCCGAGAGTAAGTTTTTTTTAACCTATACAATACAAATGAAACATTCAATGATTCATTTCATCTGATTGATTTCATGTTTAACCTTAAATATATATAAAGAGGAAAAAAATATGTAACCTAATAAAACCAAATTGTCAATCAGAAATTTACTGTACAGTATTTTTTTTAGAAAAATTATTATTATTATTATTATTATTATTATGATTATTATTATTATTATTATAAACATTTGTTAGAGTTTGATGTCGACCCCATAAATGACAGTTGTTGATTGATGAGTTTCACTATTATTATTATCAGTTACAGGGCTATATTTTATGGGCGTTCATTGAGACCAGTCTAATCAAATGGTAATAAATGATTAATTTAGCTTAGAAGTATTTAATAATTTTTTTGTTGACGATTATTCTTAGTTTCAAAAGCGCGCTCATCATGTAAATAATTATGCCCATTAGATGTAAAATATGATAGAAGTATTAGTTATGTCATCACTAACCAATCAAATTGTAGTTTAAGCACCCACCACCACCTGATCTGATCTGACGTGTCTGTAAACTTTCTTTGTTCTACTAAATGACCTACTAATTGAAGGACGACATTATTATCTTATTATTATTGATGTGACTCATAACTTTACTCATTTCCATAAGACACGCTATATATTGGTCGGTAGGTTTGCTCGTCTTACTTGATAATTGTAATTTCCTTATTTATTGTACTAATCTAATTGTTTTTATGTTTAGAAACAGATAAAGTTTAGAGCAAAAGTTGATCTTGTTCTGACTATAGCTTTCCCATAGATTCTGTGCTCGCTAATATTGTGTTAACAGTTCTAGAAGTACATCTGTAGCACAGATTAAATCCTACAAGAAGTGAGAATTTCAATAGTTGTTGCAAGTGATCCTATCGTAAATTTAAATGAAATTAAGTTGGCTGAATAATTTTAGCATGGTTTTTAATTGTGCTTAGATTTTGTTGGGGATGTTAGATCCCCAAAATTCGCTTGATCAATGACTTATTTTGGTTTTTACGTTTGCGAGTATGGGCTGATCTGTTGACCTTGAGATTTCAATTCCCACCAGGAAAATCCATGGTTGTGATTGGCTGCGCTGTGTATTTTAGTGTACTATTTTCTTAACTATCTCAAGGACGTTTCTATGATGTATAAATAAACGAGAGTTGTATGCTTGATTGTACTGTGATTGCTGGGTGTTTGTAGAATATACTCTCTACGCTTACAAAGCCTTTTTATTCTATTTGGGGATTCAAGGTAGCCTACCTGGACGCTGGTAATTGTCTCGTTCGCGTTTATTGACTAAGGTAAACTCGTAATAGCCTCAAGCGTACTTAGTGACGAGAGTAACAGATTTTAACTTCTATAATAATTCCGTTGAAATTCAATTACAAGTAATCGCGTACACATACCAATTAACATTCATTAGAATACTTGTCATCATGAATCAACTAAAGGGGATTTCAAGTAAATCTATCGTTCATGATTTCTGTGAACTTACAATCTTTATAGACTCTAACCAATAGTTGTCATTTCTATTCTTCCGATTAGACTTAATTATTTTTTTTTGAAACCATGAATTGATCAATGTTAGACCGCCATTAGAAACCTGGAAGCACTAGATGGCCGTTTCGTCCTGGTATGGGACTCCTCAGCAGTGCGCATCCACGATTCCTGCACCTCGCAGGATTCGAACCCAGGACCTTCGATATTGTGCGCGAACGCCTAACCATCGGACCACTAAGCCAGTATCTAACGGTGTTAATGTCTAACTTGATCAGTTCACCGAGTTGCGCAACCTTATACACAGTCTTCGGTAGTTAATGTCTGGACCCGACAGGGTTGAACTTCACTGGTCACGTCTTCCCACTAGAACTCGGAGAAGATTCCTCACGAAGCTAGTCAGTAGTGAGCATAGGTAATTTGCATTGCAAGGTTGTGAAGATTGTTAAGTTACACATTTTTGAAACCATGAATCGATCAATGTTGGACCACCATAAGAAACCTGGAAGCACTGGACGGTCGTTTCGTCGTGGTTATTTCACTGACACATCGGATTTATTTTGTATCTTTTTATTTGTAAATCCTTCAAACTATGTTGTACTGCAAGGTACAGATTTGAAGCGTAATTAGTGTTACTGTGTATTGTGTATCAACCAGAGTGTTTCGTTCGTTATGTGTGAATAAAGTTGACTTGTATTTGATGAAAAGTATGTATTGATGACTAATCGATAGATAGATAGATAGATAATGAATGTCATGTTATGTAATGTGAATAAAATTAACGTCCTAGATCTTATGTTACTTACTATAGATTAAAATACATTGATTTTTTCTGTTTTGTAAAATGTATATATTTTCGAAATTAAATTGCTTATATTGTAGTAAATTTACTAGATAATTACTGACTTTGTAAATAAGTTTATCTGCCTCAGATTTAACTAATTTATTATGTTAGATATGGTAAAAGGTAGTCGACAGGAAACTTTATCTGTGGGTTTTGTGACATTAGATATTCGCTAGAAAAAGTGTACGTCTAATTTTTGAGAAAATTAATACTCCCTACCGGTGTGGAACCTGTTTCACACAGTTTCAGGGGTTTGAAACGTTATCATCTATGGCTGACCCGTCTAGTCGTAAAGGGATAGACGAACCTAGAGGTGGTCAAACCAAAAAACATGGCACAAATCCATGAAGTCACTAACAAGTGGACTGAGTCATGTTGATAGATGTAGACTACTTGGTTGGGGTCCGCGAGACGAAATTAACCGATGGTTAGAGACCTTGAACGACATGGCTCAAAACGGTTTGCAACGGAGCAGGTGCATCCACTCTTTGTGTTCTCTCAAATTCTAATCTTCTGAATTCGTCATCACGTTTACCTTTCTCTTTCTAAACTTAACTCACTGAATTATACTTCTTGAATAATATCATCGTACCCTATTGTTCTCCATTACCAGTAATACTTCTACTATCTCTGCCACTATGTGATTTGAACTGACAATTGTTTCTCTGTGCTAATGTGATATGGCAACCTGAATTGATGTACTTACGTATGAAGTTCTACGTTGTAACTAACTGATACAAAATTAATCACTACTCAGTCAAAGATCCATTGTAACCAATTATTATGTAATTATTTTATAAATATATTGTAATTTCAGTGTACCGTTTAATTGTTAAACTATTTCCTTTTTTGTGTCTAATCAATTATAGTATTATTTCCTGGTTGTGTACCTGCAGAAAAAAATTTATATGACAGATTCATAAATCTCTTCTCCTAAATGATAAATAATAGTTGTTGCTTTGTATCAAAAGTTTTGTTTAGTAGTTTCCTTTTTCTACATACTTTTATTCAGACAGACAGACAAATACAACGCAGAACTTCGTACGTAAGTACATCAGTTCAGGTTGCTATACCACACTAGCACAGAGACGCAACTGTCAGTTCAAATCCAGGAGTGATAGTGATAATAATGGAGAAGATTAGGGAGCGAAGATATAATTCGAGAAAGATAGAGGTTGATGAGGAATTCAGAAGGTTAGAGTTTGAGTGTACACAAAGAGTAGATTCACCTGCGCCATTGCAAACGATGTGTCTGTGTTTCAAGACCTACCGTAGTGTGAAGATGTGGTCTATACATCCACGTCTAGGTCTGAAACCAGCCTGGTTTTCTCGAGTCTGCTCTTCACAAGCACTAGTTAGGCGTCTAAGTATAATCGAGGCTAACCATTTATAAACTACATAAGTTAGACTTATTCCCCTGTGGTTGTCACAAGAGGACTTTAGTCCTCTCTCGTAGATTGGGACAATTAGCGACTGAGACCAGTCAGATGGGATTACGTCCAGTTCCCAGATTCTACCTAGGATCTCGGTCAGTCCAACTGTTAAAACTGGACCACCATTTTTAAAGATCTGAGGAGTCAATCTATCGGGTCCTGCTGCTCTCTCTCGCTTCAGATTTCCTATAGCCTTTTCAACTTCATAACAGTTCGTAGGACTTACGTCGACTTGCCATTCAGGATGACTGGAGATCGTGGGTAACCGAAGTGTGGCTGAAGGCCAGTTGAACTGATCCCTAAAGTGTTCTGCCCATCGATCCAGTCTCCTGGATTGAGAATAAATAATAGTCCCATCCTTTTCCGAGATAGTCTCACTTATACTAGGATTCCTAATACCAGTTTCGTTGATAAGTCGGAAAAGTTGTCTAGTGTTGCCTATCGCCGCTGCCTTTTCCATCTCTCTCGCTTCCTCCAACCACCACTGTTCTCGATCATTGTGCAGGCTTTTTTTCAGCCTACGTCTAAGCTGACTCCGTTCCTCATCGCACTCAGAGCCAGGTGGGATGAGTTTTCAGGCATCCATCAGTTCAGTGGATGCTATTGAGATCCACAGCTTCATTCTAGCCTTATGGTTCACCTTACTAGTAGATATCACAGCTGTTTCCACAGCCTATTTGGTATCATTCCAACCTGCTTTCGGATGGGAATCGCTTACATGGTTGCCTAACTTTTTATTCATCAAGTATAAATGTGTTCATTGTATTTAATCTGTTATTATTTTTTTTTGTTTTTAGGTTTGGGTTATGGATTTCTCTGTGTCACTTTATCTAATTTATGTGCAGTTGTAGGAGTTATATTTACTTTACTTAAAAAATATCGATTCTTCCCAACAATACTTTCATTTATGGTAGCTACTGCTGTGGGTTCATTATTATCAACTTCCATTATTGTACTCATACCTGAGGTAAGTATGATGTTTTTTTTGCATAATTTTGATGATTTCTAACTATGTATACCTATAACTTCACGTTTTTTCGAATACAAGATGTTCAAGTATTGAAGTGTGCTTAATATCGTTTGATTATTGGTTTTTTAATCCATCGGTGTATGTATTCCATTTTAGTTAATTTTGGATAATGCATAATTCTCGTGCATTGTCTCACTAGTGACCTTGAACCTCATATCCATCTTGTTGTTGGAGTTGCATTAATTTACAACATTTCACTAGAAGCAAAGTTCATTTTTAATCACGCGCTATAATTTTCAACCTCTTACTAACTAGTGCGCATCTACAACCCTTGCATCTCGCAGGATTTGAACCCAGGAACTTCGGTCTTGTCCTCTATCGCCTAACTTATGGACTGCTGATCCAATATCGAACGCTGTTAATGTCTAACTTCGATCAATTCACGGTCTTGCACGACATCATACACTGTTTTCGGTGAGCACTGCTTCACACTCGAATAAGGTTGAAATCCACTGGTCACGACTTCTCACTAGAAATTTTTCTGACGACAACAACAACAACTCACAACACATATCTCAAACATCTCAACTACTGACGTTTCTCTGTTTCAATTGGTCTGCCATCCCTACCTAGTACTCTTTTCCTAACCCCAGCTTTGCTTACTTGTTGGTTCTAGAATACAGAAGCGATACTTCGAAGACATCTATTCAACCTTTACAGGTGTAGGCAGTAACTGCTGAAGACAAGTGGGTGGGGTTGCGCAAAACCCCTCGATTGGTCAGAGTTAGACATTCACACCATTGGGTGCCGACCCAGTGGTTCAGAGGTTAGGCGTTCGCGCGCAAGACTGAAGGTCTCGGATTCGAATCCTGTGAGTGGCAGGAGTCATGGATGCGCACTGCTGATGAGTCCTATACCACGACGTGACGGCCATCCAGTGCTTCCAGGTTCCTAATGGTTGCGTCATGTATGGCGTAGGCGAGATACCCGTTTGCTGACTAAAGGACGACTGTACTGCGCAGTAGTTCGCTCCGTCTTACTTTATGGCTGTGAAACATGGCCAGTGAGAGTAGGTATTCGTAGGTTACTGGTTTTCGATCATAGGTGTCTTCGAAGCATTGCTCGTATATCGTGGGACACCCGAGTGAGCAACGCTGTTATTAGAAATCGGGTGCTAGGTAAGAATGGCAGATCAATAGATGAAGTGGTGAAACTTCATCAGTTGAGGTGGTTGGGACATGTGATGCGTATGCCTAACCACTGACTGCCTCGTCGAGCTTTGTTTTGTAGTGTAGCAGTAGGTTGGAAGAAAGTTAGGGGCGGCCAGACCAAAACATGGCAGAAATCCATGAAGTCACTGACGAGTGGACTTAGCCATGTCAGTAATTGTCGACTACCTGGTTGGGGTCCGCGAGATGATAATAATCGATGGCTAGAGACCTTGAATGACATGGCTCAAAATCGTTCGCAATGGGGCCGGTGCATTTATTCTTTGTGTTCTCTCAAATCCTAATCTTCTGGATTCTTCAACCCCTCTAGTTTCGACTTTAACTTTTCTCACTGAATCATATTTCTTGAATATCTTCTAATCCTAACATCTTTGATTACTTCGATTACCTTTAATACCTCTACTACCATTGGATTTGAATTGACAATTATATCTCTGTGCTGATGTGGTGTGGCAGCATGAACTGATGTACGCACGTACGTACGAAGTTCTACGTTGCATCTGACTGAATGGTTATCTAGCATTGATCGATTCATGATTTCAATAAGTATCTATAGTTATGTTGTCTGCCAAGAAAAACATTTTTCTGATCAATGAGAGACAATAATAACTCAAATAAATTAAGCTTTGCTTTTCTCATTTATTTTGCCTACTTTTCATCTATTATACTAATAATATGTTGTATTATTCAATGCATTTACTTTCTTTGTTTATATTAGGCATTACAAATCATTCATCCAACTGGTGATAATGCTACCCAAGGTTCTAACTCTTATATTGTAAAGTCAGTTGCAATATGTACAGGTGTATTTTTCTTCTATATTTTGGAATTCTTTCTACGTCTTGTTCCACAATGTTTTCTGGTAAGTGAATAATAACCTGTGTTCATTTCGATTTTTTAGTTTACGAAAGGTATTTAAAATATGTTAATGATGAATTTGAAATCATTTATATTTTTAATGTTCGGATTCGTAGTATATTTTATATCAGTGATGGATAATTTGTTTTTGTTTCCTTATCACATTCAGTACTTGGTGATTTCTCTAGTATGAAAATTTAATGCTCGATTCGTTCGAATATTTCCTGATTTTAACTTTAAGTTACACAATTATTTTTTCGCATTTTTGAAACCATGAATCGATCGATGTTAGACCACCATTAGAAACCTGGAAGCACTGGACGGCCGTTTCGTCCTGGTATGGGACTCCTCAGTTGGATACCGGCTCAGTGGTCTAACGGTTGGGGCGTTCGCGCACAATACCGAAGGTCCTGGGTTCGAATCCTGCGGGTTGCGGGAGTCGTGGATGTGCACTGCTGAGTAGTCCCATACCAGGACGAAACAGACGTCCAGTGCTTTCAGGTTTCTAATGGTAGTCTAACATCGATCGATTCATGGTTTCAAAAATGTATAATTTAACAATCTTCACAACCCCGTAATGCAAATTATTTTTTTCTTACACCTGCTACCCCTAATGAAGCATAGGCCGCCGACCAGTGAGTTATTTTTTTTTCCGGTTGGTGCTTTTTTAGCGATTTGATTTTCTACGGGATGGAGTCGCCAATCCCTACGCCTGACCCTCCTTTATTCGGGCTTAGGACCGGCAGTAACCCCAAAATGACTTCAGGTGGAGTTTACATACTTATACGAATTAGTATTGGTACATTTGTAATGTAGTACTTGAGTGGATAATTTTTCATTTTAATAGAAATAATTTTAAATTCTAATACAATTACCATTCATTGTTTGAAAATTTTATCCTGAAACTTGGGTGAAATTTATCCAAGCCGATAAATACATTATTTCTTGATAGCAGTATAAATCACAAAGTCTATACTATACCTGAACGTACCAATCTCAAACCTCTACAGTACACTTACACAATGTCATCGGATGTGAGCAATGATTTTGTGTGGATAGCAATAAATAACTTTGAATATCCCTTGTCTAATAAGCTTAGGTTTCACTATTGTAAAGTGTGATTATCTTCATCGATGGACTGTATTTTAACCTTTTACAACGCGACTAACGTAATAGCATCTTTAGAGATAGTTTGAACGGCGGGTAGTTATAAAGGAGATTTTCTGTGAATAGACAAAATTCCAACTATTGAAATCGATGAGTAGAATGCTAGTCGTTACATGAACCCAATGATATAGTATGACGTAGTTAATGGCTATTCACGAGGACCTATAACTGACTTGTGCTTCCGGTATGATTACAAATGAAAAGTAAAACCGTTAGGTGAATGAATAACTGTTCATGTAATAAAATAATCATGATTGTACTTAAAATATGAACATGATCAAATATTACAGGTGATTGAAAGGAATTAACCTGTAAATTGCTATTATCTATCTAAATTGTTTCCTATGCTGCACAACAGAATTCTGGTGACAGACTCCTCCATAATTCTTATAAAAGTAATTTGAATTTTCATCATGCAAAGTGTATTTCATACTTACAGCCGCTGATATTTAGTTGAATAAGTGTCATTCGGGTAATTTTAAAATCATCGCATGGTAATAAAAATATCATCCGTATACTCCAGGTTAAAAAGCCTGTCTCTGGGATAAAGGCTTATACCACCGTATGTTTCTGTTAGAATTATTTCTGAAGTATCATCAGATGATAGAATACTGTTAGGTTATTGTGAATTTCGAAGTATTTCTTTGACTATAATTTATTCATCCTTCAAAGTGGTTGTGAGTAGGCGATCTAAGTCAGCTTCTTTTGAATCCTCACTTACTAAGTTACATCACTAATCACTACATGTAGAATAAACGCCTATTAGTTGGAGTAGTCATACTGTCTTTCGACATCCAGCTCAGAGAATGAAACTCCAACACAATCATCCACAATTGAACTGACAGTTGCTTCTCTGTGCTGATGCGGTATGGCGACCTGAACTTATGTACTCATGTACGAAGTTTTTACGTTGTAACTGACTGACTGAACTGAAGTGACATAAGCCTCGTTCAACATTTACTAACCTCAAGTTCTTGATGTTGGTGACTAGAGTGAGCTAGAACAACTTCCAACAGTTATCAGACAGAGCGCATTCTTAGCTTAACTGTTTTACATCTTTACTTTGTGTAAAGGCAGTAAATAAGATGAACATGTAACATTCTGTACCTCATAATAAATTCAGTGAGAAACTATCTTTACCTTCCTAACAATGTCAGTGATTTAAACAATAACACTTCTGACCACCATTTAGTCAAGTTTGTTAAAAATGTCAATTGTAATTTAAAATTTTCATTTACTACTTATCTAGAAAAAGAAGACACATTCGAATGATAAAAGTCCAAATGGATTTCATACCGAACAATTAAATCACCATCATCATCAACATCCGCATCAACATTCCTATCATCAACAAACTAATCGATCTTCATTAGTAATACCTGTTGAACCGATTGTTGAGTATACACCTTCTTCTAATCGTTGTTCTAATCAATTGAAAACAATAAAAAAATCTCATGGTGATGGAGATACTACAGATTTACACTGTGAATCATCACCGCCAAATGAAGATGTTATGAATCATTTACCGTCATATGAAGTGAATAATTTTATTTAATTTTTAACTTGTTATTGTTATTCAATTTCATTGTTGATTTTCGGGGTATTAATTAATGTGACAACAATTAGTGTTATTATTATTATTATGAATTTATATATGATATGATAGTGATGTTGTGCTTTATTTTGTCTGATTGACGTGAGATGGTAATAATCGATGGTTAGAGACACTGAAGGACATGGTTCAAAATCGTTTGAGATAGCGCAAGTGCATCGATTCTTTGTATTCTCTCAAATTCTAACCTTCTTAATTCCTGATCACTGTATCTTTTTCAGTGTATTTCACTGAATTATACTTCTTGAAGAATATCCTCGAACCCTAATCTCTCCGATTAGTGCTAATACTTTTACTATCTCTACCACTATGGGATTTGAATTGACAATTGCGTCTCTGTGCTGATGTGGTGTGGAAACTTGAACTGATCTACATACGTACGTACGAAGTTCTACGTCGGAGTTCAGTCGATACAGTTAAATTTTTTCATACAAAAACCTTTATTTGTTATGTTACTTACATTTATGTTTTTAAATTTTATCAGTCAGTCAGAGTCAGATGCGACGTAGAACCTCGTACGTAAGTACATCAGTTCATGTTGCCATACCACATCAGCACAGAGATGTAATTGTCAATTCAAATCCAATAGTAGAAGAGGTAGTAAAGGTATTAGAGGTAATCGGAGAGGTTAGAATTAGAAGATATTATTCAAGAAGTATGATTCAGTGAGATAAGTTAAGAAAGTCAAAACCAGACGGGTTGAAGAATTCAGAAGATTAGGATTTGAGAGAACACAAAGAATAAATGCATCGGCGCCATTGCAAACGATTTTGAGCCATATCATTCAAGGTCTCTAACCATCGATTATTATCATCTGGCGGACCCCAACCAGGTAGTCGACAATTACCGACATGGCTAAGTCCACTCGTCAATGACTTCATGGATTTCTGCCATGTTTTGATTTGGCCGCTTCTAACTTTCTTCCAACCTACTGCTACACTACAAAACAAAGTTCGTCGAGGCAGTCGGTGGTTCGGCATACGCAAGACATATCCCAACCACCTCAACTGATGAAGTTTCATTACTTCATCTATTGATCTGCCATCCTTACCTAGCACCCGTTTCCTAACGACAGCGTTGCTCACTCGGGTGTCCCACGATATACGAGCAATGCTTCGAAAACTTTTATATAATCACATGTCAATCAGTTATTATTAGCCATTGCATAGTTGTCAGTGATCGTTTGCATTTCTCTATCCTTCAATCTAAACTAAAATAAACTACTAAAAATTTTTTTACTCGTATAATGAATAAATGACTCTTAATTATCATAATTAAAACAAATTTAACTCTCTTCTCAGTGAATCATTATGATTGAAAATGTTTTTGTACATCATAACTGTTCCTCGCTAATTCTACTATCATCTCCACCACTATGCGATTAGAAGTGACAATTGCATCTCTGTGCTAACTTGGTATGGCGACCTGAACTTATGGAGTTACATACGAAGTTCTACGTTGTAACTGAGTGACTGAATGACGTTATAATTGTTTAAGCTTTACTAGCTGATCTCCAACAAATACTTGCACAAATAAATAGACACTAGTAGTTGTAAACTTTTAACACTTGTTAATCGATCATGTGTTACCTGGTTTTTTGTGTGCCGATGATTGAAAAAAAAGAACAGTGTTATACTTTGGAATTTTACTATATATGGTCTTTTGAGACTTACAGTTTCCATTTGAATTATTTCAGGTTGTATTACACTGGTTCAACTACTAGTTCCTAGTTCTTCCATGTAAAATACTTATTCAAAGTGAAAACATGTTAAACGTTTCATAGTTAGTTAGTTCCTTAATAAACGTATGGAATTGTTACTAGTCAGTTCTTGGTTATTAGTGTAGGGGACGTTCGATCCACAGAACTCACTTGATTAAAGTCCTAATTTTGGATTTTATGCTTTCGCACATGGGCTGATCAGTTGACCTTGAGATTACATTTCCCACACGAAACGTCCTTGGCTGTCATTGGTTGATGTAGTTTTTTTTAGTACGCTATTTTTGTAGCTCTCCCAAGGACGTTTCTATCATGTATAAATAAACCCGATTTGTGTGTTTGTGAGCCTCATATTTTATGGGTGCTTGTAGAATACACTTTCTACGTCGTGTCGAGACTTCTTCCTCTACTTACTGGGGCCTTGGGATGCTCGGATGAGAGTAGCCTATCGTGTCACTGGATAATTTGTGTTCGCTCTCATTTACCGACTAAGGCAAACTCGTGATAGTTTCAAGTATATCAATTGACGAGCATAAAAATTAGTGACTTTTATGAAATAAACAAAGTCCCAGGTCAAACAATGACGCTCATAAATATTCAATGTTTTTTTTTCGCTTACTGAATAACAGTCATTCATATACTTACTAACTTTTGTTTATTTAATAGTAATTAATATTTATACACGACCTATTATGCATATAAGAGTGGATTGTTTACGAAATGATTCGGTACTTATGTATTACATTATATAAGTGATATGATCCTCTAGTAGTAGTATTAGTGGTAGTAGTAGAGTATTTTACGCCTATTTATTCACAATTTTTCTCATACACTCATAGCTACTTAATTTACATGCCATGACACCAACCAGTTTTTTGAAACATACTTTTAAGCAAATAGAAATGTGATTATTTACAGAAACCGACTAATTTATGTTTGAATCAATGAGAAATACATTTGATAATATATTTATGTGGTCAATATAAATGATAATTGGATTTTCTTTTCATAAATATTCAAAATATATTACTTTTGCTGATTAAACAATTTCACCCTTGAAATCTTGGAAATTACGTATGAATGAGAATACTCCCCCCAAAGAAAATTTATGCACGCATATTATTCATTTAATTAATATATAGAAACAAAATGATCAATGCATCATTTCATTTTTTGTCTTGTTACTTTTTTTAGTAGAATGACGTACTTAACAGAATCGAAAGACATTTTATTTGCAATAAATGTGTGTTAATAGTTTTTTTTCGGTAACTATTGCTAACTCTTAAAAGGAGTTATGGGGATTGTTCTTTGTTACTGAAATCATGAATTAATCATTGTTAGACCATCATTAGAAGAAACCTGGAAGCAGTAAACAGTCGTTTCGTCTAGGTTGAAGACTCATTGGCAGTGCGCATCCATGACTCCCGATACTCGCAGGATTCGAACCCAGGGCTCTCGGTCTTGTATGTGAACGTCTAGCATCTGGGCCACAGGTCCGGTATTTAGCGGCGTTTAATGTCTAACTCTGATTAATCTAGGAATTTTACGCGACCTCCTCATTCATTTGTCTTCGGCAGCTACTGCCTACAACCAACAGGTTTGAACTCCACTGGTCACATCTTCCCATTTGGAACTCTGAGAATTTTCTCACGAAGCTAGTCACTAGTGAGCACCTGAGTTAGTATGTCTTATATTATAGGCTTTAAATGAAAATTTTGTGTTGACAAATGTTTCAGATATATTTGAAATTGACTTTTGTAGTTTTTGTAGCTTTTGAGTTTTGTAGCTTTTATTATTCCATACTTCTGTGGCTACGTTTCAGAAAATCTCTTACTGATACAGTTTATCTACAATGTCTATGCTTATCTACTCTATCCTGAGCCTTCCTTGCCAGTTTTATCCAATTGCTGTTCATTTTCTTCATGTCTGAGGGCGAAGTCGTACTGCTGAATGTAAAGAGGTGTGACAGTAGTAATGTGTTTCCCTCAGACAACCAGCATCTGCAGCGATGCTGCCTTTACACAACGGAAAGAAGGGATTAAATTATGTTGACCACAAACATTTCACTCCTAACCTTACTCCACGGATACCAGTCTCAGGTGACAAGGCATTTTGAATAGTGGAGATAACGCATCGACTTCCTAGAAAAAGACCGTGAATGACCGACCTCAAGCAGTTGTCCGTTGGTCCTGCTCCCAGGTCGCTAAGACCCTATACAGTCGAACTATCTTAACGTTCGTATTGGAAATTCTAACCTTGTCTTACACCAGCCCTCACTTTCAGTGGGTCTGTCATCTGTCCTCCACGCACGATGTTTCAGTATAATCCCTCGTAAGAACTCCGTATGATGTTGACTGTCTCCTCAGACTTTTGCTGGTATTGATTGTAGAGTGATGTTTCTGTTGTCCTCTCACTTGTTTAACATCTCCCTCTTTTTTATGGTGACGAGGTGTTTTTCTCTTCAGTCTCTTTGTACTTGTCCTTTCTCTCAAATCTTGCTGAACAGAGCATGCAATATCTTAGCAGTTACTTCTATATCACAGCTGCCTTATTCAAGAATTCTTCAAAGTGCTCTACCCACCTGTTTTGCTGTTCTTGGAAATCGGTGACTGACTTATTGTCTTATTCGTTCTTGACTGGTCGTTCCGGTTTACTATATTTTCTAGTGAGCTTTGTCGTATCGTATAGCTGTCTCGTGTTCCCTTCTCTTGAAGCTGTTTCTGGTATGACTGCTAGATCTCCCACATATTTACGAGTGTCGGCTCTGATGCTCATCTTCACTTGCTTGTTTGCTTTTGTGTATTCGGCGTGTTTATTAGCTTTCTTTGCTCTTTTTCCACTCTTATTGGTTGGTGAAACTTCATCAGTTGAGGTGGTTGGGACATGTGTTAGGTATGGCTAACCACCGACTGCCTCGTCGAGCTATGTTTTGCAGTGTAGGAGCAGGTTGGAAGAAAGCTAGGGGCGGCCAAACCAAAACATGTCAGAAATCCATGAAGTCACTGACTAGTGGACTGAGTCATGTTGGTAGATGTAGACTACCTGGTTGGGGTCCGCGAGACGAAAGTAACCAATGGTTAGAGACCTTGAACGACATGGCTCAAAATCGTTTGCAATGGTGCAAGTGCATCCATTCATTGTGCTCTCTCAAATCCTAATCTTATGGATTCGTCAGCACCTCTACCTTTGTCTTTCTAACCTTATTTCACTGAATTATACTTCTTGAATAATATCTTCGAACCCTAGTCTTCTTTATTACGATTAATACCTCTACTATCTTTATCACTATGGGATTTTACTTGACATTTGCGTCTCTATGCTAATGTGGTATGGCAACATGAACTTATGTACATACGTACGAAGTTCTACGTTGCAACTGACTGACTTATTGATTGCTGCCTTCTCGTTCTTCCTTTCTCAAATCTTATCCTGCGTATCCACAGATATCCATTCTTTGTGATGGTGCTTCTTGAGCCCCAGAACCTCATGACATGTAGATTAGTTACTGCCTCCTTGATCTCATTTTAGTTTTTCTCCAAGGTAGTTTCGTAAAGTAGATCGTGAAAGGCTTTGAACGTATTGCTGAGGACGATCTTGCATTCTTTGAGTTTGTCAGTGACCTGGCGAAACGCCGTATTATGCAGTGTCTCTTCAGTTTCAATTTCATCTTGGCGACCAGCAAGTAAGTGATCTGAAGCTACGTTAACTCTCTCTTGGTCCGTACATCCTTGTCCTGAACTTCTTATTGATGAAGATGTGATTAGTTTTGTTTTTTGTATTATTATTCAGTAAAATCCATGTAGTTTCGAGTGTGCGTTTGTTTGAGAATATGGTGCAGCCCATAATTTTTGTTGAAGGTACATCGATTCGCGAATCTCTCGAGGTTCCTTTCTCTCAGTCCATTTCATCCCATGATGTTTTCATATCCAGTATTGTCCATTTCTACCCTGACGTATAGGTCTCCCATCAAAATGGTCAAATCCTTTTCTGGGCCTATTTCAACGATTGACGGCAGCCTCTTGTAGAATTGATTCTTATGGTCCTCATTGTTATCTTTGGTAGGCGCATCTCACTGGATGGAATTCATTGTGATCATCTCCTTCGTGTTGATTGATGCTTTGATCATTCTGAATCCATAAGGTTCTCATCTTATGAATTCTGTTTGAGCTTCTTTGGACAGTATCAGTGCAACATCTTGTGTATGTGAAGCGTGTTCTTCTTCATGACTGGAGTAAAACAGCATATCTCCTGTAGATAGTGTTAGTTGTCCAAATTACGCCCATCTGTTTCACCGATTCCAGTTAACACCAGTTAGTATCTTTTCATTTTCGCAACAGCGTGAATAGTTCTCTTGGTAACCGTAATGTACGAACATTCCATATACTTCAATTATTGGTTGCTCTGGTTTTCAGTAGGAGCCTGGGCCTTATGAATTACTTGGCTTTCACTATGCTCTTCTAATTGAAAACCTTCCAACTGCTCAAGCAGAGTTTAAATGGTTAATTTTTTTTTAGCAAGTTTATTTTCTACGGTATGGAGTGACTAACTCGTTGCCCAACCCTCCTCGTTTATTTGTGCTTTGGAACCAGCAGTAACTTCAGAAGGTCTGTAGCCGGAGTTCCAGTTTGATAATACGAAGTAATGTATTCGCAGCTATTGTTTCATGAGACAATGAATATTTACAAACCAAGCAATTAAAGATCTTCCTATCTATGTACATTACCTTAGTTTTATTAGTAATTTAATGTAATCTAGGAAAATAAAGTACCTAGCATCTGGCTTTACTTTATATGAACAAATCACTATAACTAGCTTCTTTGTTGGTTTTACAATTTAGTCAGTGTTTTTATCCCTTGTAATTTCTTTACTATATTAATATTTCTGTCATGTCATCATAATCTTTATCAGTTATTGATTAGTTTGCATATAAAGTTTGATATCAATGGAATAATAAAATATCATTAGCTTTCTTTCAAAAAAAAAGATATTGACGACAACAATATTTGATTAGTGTATTTTAGTGTACATACAGAAACTTGGTTGTTTCTTTCACGCTACAACATAATAAAAGATGATGAATGTTTACAGTCATATTAGCATTGTTATCATTATTCAAGAATAAATATAATAAAATCTTGTTTTATCTTCCTTGAATATTGTTATTATTGTTAATGGGACATAGATTGAATTAAAGCATGATTGTGTTGTTGTACGCTGATTGGCTCTTTCGTATCCAATCAGCGCTAGCCGATACTGAGAGAACATTCTAGAATCTTTTCATGTAGGAAAACTATAAATAAATTAACGTTTTTTTCCTTTGGACCTTCTGTCTTCTATTCTAACCTTCTTGTTGGAATATATATTCTATTTCCTCTTGGTCAGCTGTGTTCTGATTTTGGGAGATCGTCTCGAGTGAATTGTTGGTGTCCTAGGAATAGCTGGATTGTAATGAAGAGAGAGAATTATAACAATGATCATTATTATTATGATTCATTCTTGTCAGCGACCGACCGTAGCTGCTACCTTGACGTGGTCGTGATGACCCAACCGAGCTATACTGGCTGGAACATATGTTCCTGAAGGTCCTACCATGCCAGGCTGGTCGATTGGAGAACGATCAGACTAAAAGCAGCTACCCAAGGTCTGAGGGCGAAGTCGTACTGCTGACTGCGATGGAGGGGTGTGACAGCAGTAAGGTGTTTCTCTCGGACAACCAGCATGTGTAGCGATGCTGCCTAATCACAAGGAAGAAAGGGTTAGAAAATGTCGACCCTAAAAATGTCACACCTCACCCTACCTCACGGATTTCCGTCTCCTTGGGTAAGGGTGCCCACTAAGGGCCTTTAAGAGCGGAGCTAATACTCAAAAAACCCTTCATAAAAAGGCCATGCGTGACCGGTCTCAAGCAGTTATCCCTTGGGCTCTGCGGTCACGCTCCCAGGTCTCTACGACCAACACTAATCTATCTTCCTTTTCAGGTCCCTCAAGAAACACCCTTCCATGGTGTTGGCAGCCGGGAATCGATAACCGCCCTCATACCCATAACAGCACACGAGACCAAATTGTTCAAAATCAAATCCTTCCTACACCTCCTAGTACCTCTCTTCTCTCCACAACTAACTCTTCTCACATTCCCTTATCTGACTGCACAGCTAATGCAAACGATGCGACTTCAAGAAACCTCATTCCTGTTCTCTTGAAACCTCGTTCTAGACTATATGTTGGAGCATTTAATGTACGGACATTGTGTCAAATAGGGAAACAGGCATCATTAGCTATGACTTAAGGATCTCGCTCAATCGATGTATGCTGCGTCTCAGAAATGCGCATACGGGATCCTAGTAAAATTATTAATTTGATTTCACCTTGTCAAAATAAAGAAGCAGCTCGATTTACTCTTCGCGTATCTGGAAGCCCTGACTGACTGACTGTCAGCGAATTTGGTATTTTTAATCTTTTCATATTGTACATTTAAAGATCATCTCTCTCTATTCACTTGACCATATGGATAATTCAATCTTATATTATTTTTATTTTGTTCATAATAATTAATTCTTCTGTGTTTAAAAAAAAAGATGAAGGTTAATTCTTTATCAAAATTAGATAAAAATCAATTGTATAGTTATCATACTTCAATGTTGTACTAACATCGTTAATTAACACCAAACTACGGGGAATATTTATTGTAAAGTACAGGAAGTGAAGTGAATTTTTAAGGATTTTAGAACTGTATAAATTATTTGTTTTAATATCGCGTGTTGTTTTTTCAATAGTTGTTCAAATAATTGAATTCTTATAGTTCTCTATATTATCTACCTGTCTGTATGTCTATCTGTATTTAATATTCTATTCGAAAGAAGCTACATGAGATAGAATGTAAACATCTTAGATCGTGAGCAATCTAGTGAACATCGTTGTCTAAGTTTATTTCACTAGATTCTACTTCTTGAATAATATCGTTGAACCCTTAAAATTTCCAATTACTGCTAACACTTCTATTACCTTTACTACTATGGGATTTGAAGTGATATTTGCACATTTAGGCGTCCTACAATAGTTGTTTTCCTGGACCTTAAGGCGGCATTTGACTCAGTGGATCGTGATGTTCTGTGGCAGTGTCTGTCATTGAGAGGTGTGCCAAAGAAGTACATTAACCTCATACAAGCTCTCTACTCGAACACCACTGGTCGAGTGAGGGCTTATGGCGAACTGTCACCGGAATTCTCTACATCAAGTGGTGTCCGTCAGGGACGTCCACTTTCTCCATTCTTGTTTAATTTTATCATAGACATGCTCCTAGAAATAACCTCATCCTCGTCTGAATTTTCAGGAGTAGACCTTCTACCAGGTGGCTCGCTTATTGACTTAGAATATGCCGATGACATTGTCGTACTTGGTGAAGATGCTGACAAAATGCAAAGTCTTCTGACTACCCTAAGCAACAATGCAAGCATGTTCGGGATGCGGTTTTCCCCCTCGAAATGCAAAATGATGCCTCAAGTCTGGGTTGCATCGGCACCTGAACTAGTGATAGGGAGTGTAGTAGTCGAGCGTATAGACCGCCTCACTTATCTTGGGAGTCTCATCAGTGCTGGTCTGGTGTGTGTGGCGAAATCTCAGCGTGGATACAAAAAGCTCACTAAGCTTTTGCCAACTTGTGTCACTTATGGCGTAGGCGAGATATCCGTTTGCTGACTAAAGGACGAGTGTACTGTGCAGCAGTTCTCTCCGTCTTACTTTATGGCTGTGAAACATGGCCAGTGAGAGTAGAAGATATTCGTAGGTTACTGGTTTTCTATCGCAGGTGTCTCTGAAGCATTGCACATTTATGTTGGATTCTTCATCACTTTTATCTTTCCGCTTTTTAAGTTCATTTCACTAGTTTATACTTGTTGAATAATATTGTCGAACCATAGTTTTCTCCATTACCGCTAATACTTCTATTCCATCCTCCGATATGTAATTTAAATTGATAATAGCAGCTCTGTGGTAATGTGGTACGCACGTACGAAGTTCTTAGTTGTAATTGACTGACTAACTGACTGAATTTCCTTTTGTAGTGAAGGAGAACACAGGTGAGGGCAACCGAATTGTATTTATCGAAAATTACAGAGTTACTCAGTAAAATCGGAAAACCATATCCTAAACGGTTAATTCGCAAATCTTCATTCCATCATCAATCCATTGTCTGACATTTCACTATTCATGCGTTTCATACAAATTCCATTGTGTTGTAACTCTTCCCTTCTTGATCTTGCCCCATCTTCTGCTGCCAAACATTACGTTGACACTCACGTCATATACTACTTATAAGTAGCGCGCACCACACTTTTAAACTAACCTTTATATACACGCATTTACATATTTATCTGTTTTAGGAATTGTCTACTGAACTTCAAAAATCAGTTAATACTAATAATAATACTAATACAAACGATCGACTAAATACACATTCTACAATTCAATCAACGTCAACATTGAAAAAGCATAAAAGTTGGCAACAAAGATTACGTGATTTAGAACCAGTTGGTTGGATGATATTTATTGGTGATGGTGCACATAATTTTATGGATGGATTATCAATCGGTGTTGGATTTACACAAAGTATCAGTTTAGGCATAAGTTTAACATTAGCTGTGCTATGTGAAGAACTTCCACATGAATTAGGTAAGAATTATTACTTCTTTTTTTTTATTTTTAAAATTTTGCGTGCTATTTTATCCATGAAATGTTTTCAGTGCTTTGATAGATAAGAACTTTGATATACTAAATGTTATGTCTGGATATGTGTGACCTAAATATGGCGAAACACGCATTGAATGAAACCATTATCTAACTGTAATTGTGGGTATGTACTCACGATTAAATGGTGTTATATCAAGGAACGGTTCACTTCGAATGCACACTTACTACTAATAGAGACTGTGATCTATTACAGTTTATGTCAGTATATTATTCAGTCAGTCAGTTAGATGCAACGTAGAACTTCGTACGTAAGTACATCAGTTCATGTCGCCATACCACATCAGCACAGAGATATAATTGTCAATTCAAATCCAATAGTAGAAGAGGTAGTAAAGGTATTAGAAGTAATAGGAGAGGTTAGGATTAGAAGATATTATTCAAGAAATATGATTCAGTGAGAAAAGTTTAGAAAGTCAAAACTAGAGGGGTTGAAGAATCCAGAAGATTAGGATTTGAGAGAACGCAGAGAATAAATGCACCGGCGCCATTGCGAACGGTTTTGAGCCATGTCATTTAGGGTATCTAACCATCGATTATTATCCTCTCGCGGAACCAAACCAGGTAGTCGACAATTAACGACTGTTTTTATGACGTAATATGGTTTAAATCACATAAAACAAAAACACACATCACAATTTTGCTTTCATGTGTAATAAATGGTTAAACATTTATCTCCTATAGTTAACTAATCAAGATAGAATTGACAATTGTCACTTTATATTATTGTCTAAATATTTCAAAGAATAATTTCATCATCTAGTCATTAGCTTAGTTGGTGATGAGATATTATGTGAAATAAATCTTCACAACCCCGTAATGCAATTACCTATGCTCACTAGTGACTAGCTCCGTGAGAAAGCTTCTCATTGTTTTACTGGGAAGTCGTGACCAGTGAAGTTCGAACTGTCTGGGAATAGACAGTAACTACCGAAAACAGTGTATGATATTGCGCAAGACCGTGAATTGATCGAAGTTAGACATTAACACCGTCAGATACCGGCTCAGTGGTCGAAAAGCTGGGCGTTAGCGGGCAAGACTGAAGGTCCTGCGTTCCAATCTTACGAGATGCAGGTGTCGTGGATGCGCACTGCTGATGAGTCCAATATCAGGACGAAACGACCGTCTTTCAGTACTTCCAGGTTTCTAATGATTGTCTAGCACTGATCGATTCATGATTTCACATGAAATAAATCAGTTAAATTTATTAAAAATATTCATGATATTACTACTATCGGTCATTGTATCATACTCAAATTTTTCATAACATTTCTATTCTAAACCAATCAACTATCCACTACTCACCGAAACATTGAATTCATAATATTTCACAAATAGTGCATTTTTATGTACTACTATACAGTAGTGAGTGATAAATAGGTTGTGAATGCATTTCAATAATTCACTATTCAATCAGGCAAAAATCAATCAATATCGCTGAATGTGTGGTGATGTGTTAATTTCAGCTTTGTACATCTGTCATAAATTAGATTGTTGTTACATTCAACATTCAATATCATATTCTGTATAGTAATTTGTTTATGCGAAACAGATGTATATAGTAGTAGTAGTGTAGTGAAGGAGAGCACAGGTGAGGGCAACCGAATTGTATTATTTAACGAAAATTACAGAGTTACTCAGTAAAATAGGAAAACCATATCGTAAACGGTTAATTTGCAAATCTTCAATCCATCATCAGTTCATTGTCTGACATTTCACTGTTGTTCATACGTTTCATACACAAATTCCATTGTGTTCCCACTCATCCTTTCTCTTGATCTTCTTCCCCCATCTTCTGCTGCTAGACATTACGTTTACACTCGCGTCATATACTACTTATAAGTAGCGCGCATCACAGTAGTAGTAGTAGCACTAGTAGTATATCTTTTATCTGCATATAATTATCTATTTATTACTTATAGTCTGAAATGAGTTGTTTTTGTATTTTAATAGTTTAGTCTATATAAGTATAGACGAATTGTTTGATAATTGTCGAAATCCTTAAACACTATTAGAATGAACACTATAAATGATATATATTTATATATGTTTTTAGTGGTTGTAATTCCAAGTATAATTATTTCAATAGACAATTGCTAAATAGAGAGATAATTAAATAAATTGTCAATTCCCAATGTAGTTTTATGAATTTAAACATACCATTATTAGAACAACACGTATAAGCGAACAATATTGTTTTCGATTAGATCGTCATCAGGCTTTACTCTAATATACATGAATATTTATATATGAAAATGTTAAACCAATCAAGGCAATTTGAGTCAATAATCACAATGAAATGAAATAGAGATTACGTCACTACATCTAATAGGCAAAAGTTCAAGTGGATAATAGGAAAACAGGTGTACTGATAGTAGTAAGGAAATTTATAAAATATGATAACTAAAGTAGGTCAAGGGTGGATGAATAGAATTCAAATAATCATCAAAAACATCAAAAACATTACGTAATAAGCAAATGTGTAAAAATAAAATGAAATAAAAAATCAAAAAATAATAAAAATATGTCAATCATTAGTTACGTCATATCCGGCCACGGAAGAGATAGGGGTGTCACGAATTTCTTCTGAACACATAAATTAGGGTTGAATGTACGTATTTCTTACTACTATCAGTACACCTGTTTTCCTATTATCCACTTGAACTTTTGCCTATTAGATGTAGTTACGTAATCTTTTTCATTTCATTGTGATTATCACTCAAATTGCCTTGATTGGTTTAACATTTTCATATATAAATATTCATGTATATTAGAGTAAAGCCTGATGACGATCTAATCGAAAACAATATTGTTCGCTTATATGTGTTGTTCTAATTTTCACAATGGGAATCTTTAAAATACCATTATTATTATTATGTATGCACGGGTGATGATAGATAGATAGATAAATGAGTAAAAATGTTCCTTTTTGTTTCTTATGATACATTTATCTAATCAGTTTTATCGAATAGGAATAAAGCATGAATTGTATGATTTACATATCAACCAAATTTGTCAAAATATTCACAGAATTCTCTTTTTTTTCTCTGTTTGCTTTCATATTTCATCCCTTAGGTGATATTGCTGTACTTCTACGTTCCGGTCTGACTGTACCATTGGCTATGATTTTTAATTTTGTTTCAGCGTGTACAGCTTATATTGGTTTATTTATTGGTTTGTCTGTTGGTGATTTAAATAATGTAGCACCGTATGTATTTGCTATAACCGGTGGTTTTTTTATGTATATTGCTCTTGCAGATATGGTAAGTGGTGGTAATGTGAGTGATTGATAATAAATTTTGCAGTAGAATCGTATTCAGTGTGTTTGTTAATGCAAATTTAGTTAGACTACTATTGAAAAGCTATAAGTACTGGATAGGCTGTCTTGTTTTTTGTGAACGGAATTCATCAGCATTACTTATTCACGACCCTCCATCTGATAATCGAACCGTGTTATGCTCGTCAATTGATACGCTCGAACTATTATGAGTTCAATTTAGTCGGTAAATGAGAGCTAAGACAAATGATCCATTGACATGATAGGCTACTCTAATCCGAGCGTCCCAAGCCCTTACTAACGGTATCAAAAAGTCTTGCTAATGGCGTAAAAAGTGTATTCTACAAGCAATCAGAAAATCGAGATTTTGTACAGAAGAAGAAGAAGAAGAAGAGGAGCATAAAACTTTACAGACAATGCATATTTAAACAGTTAGGTCGACCGTGAATACTAACCAATAAAAAAGAACATTTAAAAGTATGTGAACTTGATATTTTATGACGCCCTATAGACCAATAGAATTAGACTTACAAAATAATTTCTTTAGGATATTTGATGAATATCCTAACAAACCCTATTATGTTTCGTGCATCAACTATTTAATTCATGACCACTGAACCATCCTCCACCCGTGATAATATTTGAGTTTAATTTCTTCACGATTCAACATGATGAATGCACATCGTCTGTAGTGGATAGCCGTTTCATATTTGATATTTGTGAAGTATACTTCCCTGATGTGGGGTCATGATATTTCACCACAGAGGAGTCCTATACTAAGAAGAAACGGGGCGTTCAGTGATTTCAGGTTTTCAGTAGTTGTCCAACTAGCATCATTTCATAACATAAAATTCATCAAAATTCTATAATCTCCACGAAACTCTATACAGATAATATAGATTTCGTTCATTTGTTACGAGGAATCGGTCAATACAATTTGTTTGTATATTGAAAAGAAAACGTTAATCGCATTAAAGTATCATTAAAAGGGAATTAAAATTTTGATTAACTCAAATGACTAATCATTATTACTTTTGTAATAATGATAATACCGTGTGTCACTTTGTTTTTCGAATGTTTGTCAGTTAAGCTTCATATACATTGATACATCTACATTTGGCATTTGATACTAATGTATGTACATTTTTTGGAAGGGTTGTAATGTTCATATATATATATATATATATATATATATATATATATATATATATATATATATATATATATAAATTACACTCAGTTACGTCCTAGGTAGGGATGGCAGAGCAATAGATGAAGTAGTGAAACTTCATCAGTCGAGGTGGATGGGACATGTGTTACGTATGCTTAACGACCGACTGCGTTGTTGAGCTTTGTTTTTTGCGATGTAGGAATAGGTCGGAAAAAGTTAGGGGCGGCCAGACCAAGACTTGGCATAAATCCATGAAGTCATTGACAAGTGGACTGAGCCATGTCAGTAGGTGTCGACTACCTGATTGGGGCCCACGAGATGATAGTAATCGATGGTTAGATACCCTGAATGACATGGCTCAAAACCGTTTGCGATGGCGCAGGTGCATTCATTCTTTGTGTTCTTTCGAGTCCTAACCTTCTGAATTTGTTACGCAGACACGTAAACACGTCATGCTTGAACTATTACGAGTTTATCTTATTCGGAATACCAGAGCGAGGATCGAGTATCCGGCGACACGACATGCTAATCTAATCCGATTATCCCAACCCCCATCGATTAAAAAAAGAAGACTTGATATAAAGTAGAACCTGTATTTTACAAGCAGTCAGTCAGTTGCAACGTAGAACTTCGTACGTAAGTACATCAGTTTATGTTGCCATACCACATCAGCACAGAGATGTAATTGTCAATTCAAATCCAATAGTAGAAGAGGTAGTAAAAGTATTAGAAGTAATCGGAGAGATTAGGGCTAGAAGATATTATTCAAGAAGTATGATTCAGTGAGAAAAGTTTAGAAAGTCAAAACTAGAGTTGTTGAAGAATCCAGAAGATTAGGATTTGAGAGAACACAAAGAATAAATGCACCGGTGCGATTGCAAACGGTTTTTGAGCCATGTCATTCAAGGTCTCTAACCATCGATTATTATCATCTCGCGGACCCCAACCAGGTAGTCGACAATTACTGACATGGCTAAGTCCACTCGTCAATGACTTCATGGATTTCTGCCATGTTTTGGTCTGGCCGCCTCTAGCTTTCTTCCAACCTATTTCTACACTACAAAACAAAGTTCGTCGAGGCAGTCGGTGGTTGGGCATACGCAACACATATCAAACATGTCCAGCTACATTAAATATAAATGATGTGTTTATGTACAGAACGGATTTCGTTTGTTGACTGTTTCATATTGTACAGTATTTTGTTCTGGTCTATAAAATATGTAGTTCTTCATCGTGTTAATTAAATCATTCATTTAAGTATGTCAGTAGTAGTTGTACATGGTTTAATAATTAAAATTATCTAATGTGTCTAGCATAAATAAGATTGATGAAATTGCGGTACATTGTGTCTATTTTCTTTTTTCTCTTCCTGATAAAAAAAATGTGCTACACTTAACGCTTTCATTTTACTTTCTCACGTATTATTATTATTTAATTATGTATTTATAGCTTCCAGAAATGCGTGCTATGGAAGATGCTAAACGTATAGAGAATGGTAATTGTTGGGCAATGTTTTTCACTAATCTTGCTGGTCTATTATTTGGTTTTGGATGTATTGTTACCATAACACTAACTAGTCAATATATTAGTATTTAAATGTTCAATTTCTTTTTTTCAAAGATGAATTAATTTATTGGAAAATGTATGATTATATTCTTCCTTTTTTTTAATTTATTTATTTTGTAATTTACCAAATCAAACAATAAACACGAACAATTTATCAATCCAACGATATATATATATATCATGATTTCATTTGTTCATTTATTCACTGCCTTCTCATATATAACTCTTTCTCCTTCTTCTTCTTCTGTAATTATCGACTTCCTTATTTTGTTGATATTCTTCTATGAAATTATATTATTCTTTTCAATATTATTTTTTTTCATCTCTTTTTTTTCAAATATTAACTTTTCTCGACAGTGGTTTCATTTCACCACAATATATATATCTATATATATGTTTTGTCTCCCTCTATTTTTTCGGTCAATTATAAAAATAAGTGTATATTATTATTTCACCTTGGTCACATTGATGTATTTATATTTCTCCCATCTTTGTATTGATCGATCGATCGATCGATTAATTAATTAATTAATCAGTTAACTGATTCATTCATTCATTGATTGATTGTCTGTAATTAAAACAACACAATAATGCATTACAAACATAAAAAATGGATTAATTTTTTACTTCAGAGAAAAAAAAAACAAACAAACGAATTTCCCGATATCACTTTTTTTTATTCTATGATGATATGAAAATTGTTTTTTTTGTTATTTCTAAATTTTATGAGGAAAAAAACTTTTGTATCAAAAAGTGCATTGATTTGCTGAGCGTTTTTTTGTAATTGTAATAGGCACATATATAAATATAAATATATATATGTATATGTATGATATTGTTTCTTATTTGCTCAATGTGAATATATATATATATATACATGTTCTGTGCATTATTATTATTTTTCTATGAACTTCCACCTTTATTCTGTCTTACTTAACTGTACAATTGTCTGTCTTTGGTTTCGTTAAATCTATTTGTTCATATCTTTGCTATTATTAATACTACTACTGGTATCAATATGATAACACCAATAATCATCATCATACTGGCTACTGTGGTGATTGATTCTCACTGTATTCATCACACTGTTACTCATATAGACACCCGCACACACACACACACTGGAATGTTCTAATTGTATTCAAGTTACTCTTGGGGCATTCAAATTTGATTTGAATTGAATCCAGAGACATGAACTCAATCATCTTGTGTGTATATGTGTGTGTGTGTATGTATGTGTATGCGCATAGATGATGGTATTGTAGTGAATGAGAACACAGGTGGAGGCAACCGAATCGTATTTAACGAAAATTACAGAGTTAGTCAGTAAAATCGGAAAACCATATCGTAAATCGTTCATTTGCAAAAGATCAGTTCATACTATGGAACTGGACTGTTCCTGTTGCCAAACATCAATCCATTGTCACTCTTCATGCGTTTCATACAAATTCCATTGTTTTCTGACTCTTCCTTTCTTGATCTTCCCCCCATATTATGCTACCAGACTTTACGTTGACACTCACGCTATATACTACTTATAAGTAGTTCGCAACACAGCACCACAGTATGACCAACTGTAACATTTCATGTATACACCAATATTTAGGCATCATTGATAATATTGTCATTGACACTGGTAATCTATTACTTTATTATTACACGTAATGATATATATATATATATATATTGCCGAGATTAATATGAATATACTTGTATTCTTTTCATTTTCATTTTTTTTTTATTCAATGAAACTAAATAAAACTAGTTTTTCCATGATTTTCACTTACCTGTAAATTAGTACAAACATTGCTGTCGTGCTTTGTTTGTTTTACTTTTTAATTTGGAGATATAATCAGTAATGAATTTTGCTATTTGATAAGAAAAAAATGATTGGTTTACTTTTTTTTGTGATCTTACAAATAAAATAAAAAAACTTTTACAGAAAAGAAAAACAATTTTTTTACTAGTCAAATTTGTTGATGATGTTTTTTTCATATAAAATTTCTCAGTAATAAAAAAAATGAACATTGAATGAACAGTCAAGAGAATTGTTTAAACGGTTCTTTGGTGAAATAATCAGATCGATGAGTAATCAAGAGTGATTTTGTAAATATTAAGTGTTCCACGTATTTTTTTAATTCATTTATTTCTTGTTAAGTTGTTGTGAAATGAATGTGTTCTTAAATATCATTTCCAATCGCTTGTAAATAAACCAGTGACACAATGCCATTCTACAATACACACTTATTATTGGTTATAAAGTAAGTACTTGTTTCCGAACAACAGCATTGCTTACTCGATGGTCTCAGTATATACGAGCAATGCTTAGAAGACATTTGTAATCGAATACTAGTAGCCTAGGAAAATACTCTACTCGTACTGACCAAGTTTCTCATCCGTATGGTAGGATGGAGCGAACTGTTGCACAGTAGTCTCGTCCTTTGGTTAGTTTACGTATTTCTCGCCTACGCCATAAATGACACAAATTTGCAAACGCCAGTCGAGCCTCCTGTATGCGTGACGAGATTTCAGAAGACACCATGTAATCAGGACTGATGAGACACTGAAGACAAGTGAAGTGGATAACACGCTCAACTAATTCACTACTTATCGCTAGTTCAAGTGTTGATGGGAGCCAATACTGAATCAACATTTTGCATTTCGGCCGGTAGAACCGCATCCCTAACATGCTTGCATTGTTGCTTAGGGTAGTCAGAAGGCTCTGCATTTTGTCAGTGTCTTCGACAAGTGGAAATATGCCATTGGCGAGTCTCTTGATACAAGGTCACAAAGTTAAACAAGAATGGAGAAAGTAGATATCCTTGACGGACACCACTTGAAATAATGAGTTCCGACGACAGTTTGCCATAAGCTCTCACCCGACCCGTAGTGTTCGAGTAGAGAGCTTGTATAAGGTTAATATACCTGGTATTGGTACTCCTTTCTATGACAGATACTGCCTTAAGGTCCAAGAATACAACTCGTGTCGAACACTTAAACGTGTCTGTTCTAGGACATGAGGAAGTGTGAATATCTGGTCTGTACAGTCACGTCCAGGTCTGAAACCAGCATGATTTTCTCTAGTCTGCTCTTTACGAGCTGTAGTTACGCGTCGAAGTATTATTGAAGGTAGTGTCTTAGAGACTATTGGTTAAACTGATTGTCACAAGAGGACTTTGTTCATTTCTTGGGACAATCAGTGATTCAGACCTGTTGGAGTGGACTACGCTCAGTTCCCGAATTCTACCTAAGGTCTCAGTCAATCTAACTGCCAAAACTGGGCATCCATCCTTAAAAATTTCAGGGGTTAGAACCCGGCGACTTCAAGATAGCTCTCAGCAGTAAGTCACAGGCCTATTGTGAACTACCACAAAGAACAACTGAAAAAGATCAAGAAGGCAATAACTTCTTCATGTCAGGAGTTTGAGAGCCACAAAAATCACCTTCATAAGGAACTTAAGAAAGAACAGGAAGGCAGCAATCAATAACAGTCGAACAAGAACAGAGAAAGCTAAGACAGCAGCTAAATATACAGAAGCAAGTAAAGAGGATCATGAGAGCCGACAAACTTATATGTGAAAGATATAGCAATGACAGTGGAAAAGGCTGCAAGAGAAGGAAACTTGAGATGATTGTATGATACAACAAAGAAGCGCACTGGAAACTATCGTAAACCAGAGCGACCACGAACAAAGAAGACAAGTTAGTTACCTATTTTCAAGAACAGTGAAACAGATGCATATAGCACTTAAGAATTCTCCAATGAGCCAGCTGTGGCATTGGAAGCAGACCTATGAGTAACTGGAAAGATTTTCCGATACAATACTACATGCATCAACGAAATCACACTTGACAGAGAAGCTTTCCAAGAAATAAATATGCTTGCATACCTGGGTAGTATCATTGATAAACAAGGTGAATATGGTGCAGATGCAAAGGCGCTGATTGGGAGAGCCAGGACAGGATTTATACTATTGAAGAACATCCGGAACTCCGAACAACTGTTAACCTACATCAAACACAATTTCTAATGCAAATATCAAGACAGTTTTACTGTATTGAGCGGAAACTTCAAGAACCACAAGTGTCATCCAAACGATGTGGGTGTTGATTAACAGTTGTCTACGCAAGATTCGTCGGATCCGCTGGCTGGACACCGTCAGCAACAATCTACTGTGGGAGACAACAAACCGAATTCCAGTAGAGGAAAGTATCAGGGGAAGCACTTGGAGTGGATAAGACACATTAAGGAAAGCACCCAGCTGCATCACAAGACAATCCCTCAACTGGAACTCTTAAGGACAAATGAAAAGGGGAAAGTCAAGGAACACACTGCGTCGAGAAATGAAGACAGAAATGCGAAGAATAAACAAAAACTGAACAGAACTGGAAAGGGATGCCCACGGCAGAGTAGGCTGAATAATTCTGGTTGACAGCCTATGCTCCATTTGGGGTAACAGGTGTAAGTAAGTAAGTGCGTTAGGTCCATAAAACTCTAATATCTTGTATCAATTAATTGAAAAGCAGTAAGCCTTTTATTTCGAAAATATATAACACAATTTGAAATCTCGCAACACGTATTCGTCACTTCAGAGTTTTAGATATGTCCTAAGAATGAATGGTAATGACATCAAAGTTCATAGGTTCATGTACATTTCTATTTGTTTTTTTGTGGTTTGAATTTCACTGTTTTTGATTGATTTCGAATAGCAATTGACCAGTCTTGTTTAATGGCTGTTCATTATCATCAAAAGTCAAAAACAGTCCTAAAAGCAGAGGTGAATATTGACAAACAGTGAACTCCAGGACATGTAATTCGTTATATTTGCTGATTCTGAGGCCTACCAATCCGATCATCATTTCTAGTGTGAACAATAACAATAGGTTGCAGGCATATTTAGCTGATTAGTCTGTGGTGTGAGCTACTTATAAGTAGTATATGACGTGAGCGTCAACGTAATGTCTGGCAGCCGAAGATGAGGGAAGATCAAGAAAGGAAGACTTAGAAAACAATGGAATTTGTATGAAACGCATGAATAGTGAGTGACAATGGATTGATGTTTTGCAACAGGAACAGACCAGTTCGATATGATGAACTGATATTTTGCAAATTAAATGATTTACGTAATGGTTTTCCTATTTTACTGAGTAACTCTGTAATTTTCGTTAAATACAATTCGGTTTCCCTCACCTGTGTTCTCCTTCACTACAAGTCTATTATAATTACAGGAAAATTACGTCCTGGACTCCAATGCTAATCATTGTTGACTTCTACTTGATCAAACAAAATGTAACGGTACTTTGATGATCATAATACGTATCTATCGGAAAAAAATAAGACTGATCAATAACAGGAAGATTTAAACTTTCACAATTGAATCACATTTCATTTTTGTTTAAAAATGATGAATAAAGCTTAATCATATAAACAAAAGGTGAAACTAACCAACTTTTCCAAAAATAAAAATTTTTTTTGTCAACATTCTACTGATGACATACATACATACAATAAGGTAATAACTAAGAATATAGTTGAATAATAGTGTAAACATATTGCGATGACATCTCAATGTCATCTCATATGTGTTTTTAAAAAAAATTAACCATTAATAAATAAACTTGTCTAAACGTTTAGCCGTTTTTTTTTCTGATGAAAAATAGTATTTCAAGTTACATAATATTTTTGAAATAAATAACAAGTACTGTTTACGCAAAAAAAACGAAAACAAACACTCTTATTAGTCTTAGAAAAATAATTCAAAGATAAATGCTGGCGTCGTTTGAAGTTTAAACAAACTACTTACTTGTACATTGACAATGAATGATTGTGCTACATACACACACTAAACTAAAACTATTCAATACAATGTTTGTTATGTTTGGCTTAAACTTGAATATATATCTTTTATGATTGTGATTATTATTATGACCCTTAGTATGTACTTTGTGTGAATTTTATTTAATTTGACATTTTCAAATCATTTCAAAATTGTTAGTTAATTCTATCTCATATGTTTTACCTTGATTTGATCTACTATTTATGTATGTAATAATTACATGACTGACTGTTCAATATTTATCTCATTGTTATTTTCTTAATTTGAAATCATGCCTCTTGCTATGCTCATTAACGGAATTCATTGGTTGATCAATCTTCGAGTGGATGATAAGAACATTGAAATTCAGTAGAAAGTCTGTATGTATGTATGTATGTATGATGATTTTAAATGTGTAAAAACACAAAACTCTGCCCCAAAATATCGTAACAGTACTCACTAGTGACTAGCTTCGTGAGGAAGTTCTTGGAGTTCTAGTTGAGAAGACGTGACCAATGGAGTTCAACCCTGTCGAGTGTAGGCAGTAACTACCAAAGACAAATGGGTGAGGTGGCGCAAAGTCCCTAGATCAATCAGAGTTAGACATTAACACCGCTGGATGCCGGCCCAGTGGTCTGATGGTTAAGCGTTCGCGCACAATACCGAAGGTCCCGGGTTCGAATCGTGTGATGTGCAGGAGTCGTGGATGCGTACTGCTGATGAGTCCCATACCAGGACGAAACGGCCACCGTCCAGTGCTTCCAGGTTTCTAATGGTAGTCTAACACTGAGTGATTGGTGATTCCAAATATATATAATAGTTATTTATGTGGTAGATAGATAGATAGAAATAAAATACCGTTTTGCGAACAGTAAATGAAATATTCACCATGCTAATTTTAAATCAACGCTGAAACATAATGGTCAGATTCTTATATGAATATGAATCGAAATTGACTATTTGTAATCGTGAATATCATACTGTTTGACATGCTTGTGGTTTGGTAAGCAATAATAACTGTTTGTTGTTTGAAGAGAGAGATATTAATTTTGTGCTTCTATGGGAATATCAATACTGAGAGGGAGAATGAATAGGTTGACGAGCTTAAATATGTTTGAATTTGTGTCATGGATTCAACTACCAACCACTGTCAAACCATTCGAAACATATTGTGATGCAAATCTTTGGTGTGTAACCAGTTATTTCATTTTTTATTTTGAGAATCATTTGTATTTAAAAACGCCGATGACTGCTCGTATTTTTGCTATGAATACTTTCATGAATATATATGAATTGGCTCCATACTTGGTTTGAATCATTGTTCTAGCATCATTCCAGTGATGCAGATGAATTCAGCTTTCATTTTCACCGAGGAGAGCCGTTTGTTCTGAATACCACTAGTATCTTACTCTTCTCACCATACATATTAATTTGCTTTTATTACTGACAATACTGTTATTACTACAACTAGAACTAATATATGTCACTTTGTCGACATGAAGCAGTAAATTGACTTGACGCAGATATGTCAGATTGCACGTCATTTATTACTGAAGAAAGAACATAAAATTGAAGGCAATAATCTTGATTGTCATTGACAATTTATTAGTAATCACGATAATTTTCAGTCAAACATTTTAACTGAACTCAAGTAATAATAGTAAACTGTACTAACTTTTGATAGACTTGGCGAAATAGTATTACTTCCGGTGATGCAAGTGAATCCAGCATTGCTGTCCACCACCTAGGCGGACTGAATATCACTACTATCTTACTTTAGCTTAGGCCTGTCACCTCCGATGGAGCATAGGCCGCCGACCAGTCTTCTCCAACCTACTCTGTCCTGGGCTTCCCTTCCCAGTTCTGTCCAATTTTTGTTCACTCTTCTCATATCTTCCTCTATTGTTCGGCGTAATGTGCTCTTTGGCCTTCCTCTTTTTCTTTTACCTTAAGGATTCAAAGTGAGGGCTTGTCTTATGACTCAGTTCGGTGCTTTCCGCAGCGCGTCCTATCCATTTCCACCGCTTCTTCCTGATTTTCTCCTCCACTGGAATCTAGTTTGTTCTCTCCCACAGTATATTGTTGATGATGGTGTCTAGCTAACGTATTCGAAGTTTTTACATAGACAACTGTTAATGAACACTTGTATCTTCTTGATGATGGTTTTTGTAGTTATCCAAGTTTTCGATTCATATAATAGAACTGTCTTGACACTTGTATTGAAAATTCTGATTTTGATGGTGATTGATAGTTGTTTTGAGGTCCAGGTGTTTTTCAGTTGTAGAAATGCAACCCTTTCTTTGCTGATCCGCGCCCACACATCTGCAATGGATCCAACTTGATTGTCGATGATGCTGTCCAGTTATGTAAAGGTTTTAACATCCTCCAAAGAATCTCCATCAAGAGTGATTTGGTTGGCGCATGTTGTGTTGTATCGGAGAATCCTGCTTTTACCTTAATGTATGTTGAGGCTGTTGTTGGCTACTGCTACACTGGTCGTCTTTTCTTGCATTTGTTGTTGCGTGTGCGATAGAAAAGTCAGATCACCTGCGAAGTCCAGATCGTCCAGCTGCATCTAGGCTGTGTTGTCCTGTCCACAATATCAGACGTTTCCTCGTAGTCGATGAAGTTGATGTAGAGTGGTGAGTTCCATTCAATTGATAGTTCCACAGTGAGGGGTAATGTTGCGATTTGGTCGGTACACGATCGATCCTTACGAGATTCAGCCTGTTGATCTCGAACTTGGGCGACTACGAAGTCCTTCATTCTGTTTAACAACACCGTGTTGAAAACTTTACCTGGTATTGAGAGAAGAGTGATGCCTGTGTAGTCCTCACACCTGCTGTGATCGCCGTTCTCTGGTATTTTAATGAGGTATCTTTCTTTCCAGTCTGCTGATATTTGTCCTTCACCTCAAATCTTTTTGTAGGAGATGTGGAGTATTTCCGAACTTACTGCCACATCGGCTGACATTGCCTCTGTTGGCTTCTTAGCCGCGCTTGATTTTTCAGATGGCCATGTGTTGTAACGCTTACTTAAATATTCCCACCTAGTTCCTATCGCTCAGTATTCTCTCACAACAATACACTCATCAAGTCCCAAAATCAGAACACTGTGGAACAGGAAAAGATTATATTCCAAATAGCAAGGTTAAATGGAAATAAGAAGTCAAAGGCGAAATAGATACAACGTTAGTGTCTTTATAGTTTTTGCATACGAAGCTTCTGGAATGTAATCCACGTGATTGACTAACACTGACCGGATTAGATTTAGTCAATCAGCATGCAGCTAACAACACGAGAATTTCCTAGCCTGTTTTCCAAGTGTGGGCCAGGCGCTGATTAGATAGGAAATTAGCCAATCAGCACGCAGCTAACGCAGTCAAACTTTAATCCATCTATGTTTCACTAACACCATGCTGATCTCTTTAACTGTTGATGGGCCATTATGGATTAAAAGGCCCGTAGATGCTGCTTCAATGTTGGGTGTGTTCAGTGGAGCTGGTCGATTCGACAGTTCCCTAAAGTGCTCTACCCACCTATTTCTCTGTTCTTCAGTATTGCTGATTACTTTGCCTTCCTTACTTTTCACTGGTTGTTCTTGTTTCCAGCAAGCTTCTTTGTTGTATCGTACGCTTGTCTCATGTTTCCTTCTTTTGCAGCCTTTTCCGCCGTCATTGCTAGATCTTCCACATATTTTCGTTTATCAACTCTAATGCTCCTCTTCACCTGCTTGTTTGTTTCTGTGTATTCAGCTTGTACCTTGGTTTCCTCCTTTCTTGTTCTGCTGATGTTGATTGCTGCCTTCTTGTTCCTGCTTTCTTGAACTTTATCAACAGTACCAACAGAGATCCATTCCTTGTGATGGTACTTCTTGTGACCCGGAACCACTGACATATCGAAATGGTTTCCTCCTTGATCCCTTTCCAATTGTTCTACACGGATGTGTTCCTCTCAATTGGTAATAACGTGGAAGGCCTGGAACCTATTGTTGAGTGCTGTCTTGACTTCGTTGAGTTTTATGGTATCCCGAAGAAAGGCCGTATTAAGCTTCTGTGATGTCGTCCGCCCCGCTGTCCATTGTTTCATGAATTTCAGATTCATTTCGGTCGATTCGGTTCTGAGTAGTGTGATCCGGTGAATTCCATGTGGCTTTGTGTATGCGTTTGTGTGGGAATATTGTGCCACCGATGACCAGCTTGTTGAGAGCACATAGGTCAGCAAACCTCTCACCGTTTTCGTTACTTTCTCCAAGTCCATGTCGTCCCATGGTGTTCTCATATCCATTGTTTTCCATGCCAACCTTGGCATTCAGGTCTCACATCAGAATCATCAAATCCTTTGATGAGCGTCTGTCGACGATTGACTGCAGCTTTTCATAGAATTGATCTCTAACTTCTTCACTGTAGTCTTTGGTAGGTGTGTAGCATTGGATGACGTTCATTGTAATAGTCTCTTTCTTTGTTTCGAAAGATGCTTTTATGATCCTGGGTCCATGAGGTTCCCATCAGTACGACTCCTTGTGTGTGTGAAGCATTTTATTCTTCATGGCCGGAGTATAATAGCAGTTCCCCTGAAGCTAGTCTCAGTTGTCCTACCTGCGTCCAATGCGTTTCGCTGATTCCAAACACCTCCAGGTTGTATCTTTCCATTTCTGCAGCAACTTGAAATAGTCTTCCAGTCTCCCACAATGTACGAACGTTCCATATACCTAAAAGAATGGTTGCTCTGGTTTTCAGTATAGGCATCAACCTCGTGACTTCCAAGAGAGCTCAGATTTCATCATGAGACGTCATAACTCTTCTGAAAGAAGACCTTCTAACTCCCAGGGCAGAGTTTAAATGGTTTGAATTATTTTTTCTGGCAAGCATTCTTTAGCGAGTTAGTATTTTTATTCGATGGAGCCCTACAACCCCATGCCAAACCCTAATCCTTTATCCGGCATTGGGACCAGCAGTATCCCTTTAGGGGCTCCAGGCGGAGTTACTTGAACTCACTATACATATTAAGTTGTTCAATTTACCTAGAAATTCTGTTTTAATTTCTATGTTGTTTTTATGTACAATCTTGAAAAAAAAAATAATAATAACATCTTTGCCAAGAATATTTTCATGAATTAATTTATTGGTAAATTATGCGAAGAATCTTTCTAATTTTATTTCATTACGTTTGATGGTGATACATGCATGACGTGGCAAGTGTATTATTATAAATTTACTTAACATTTTCTTTTTCAATTAATATAATCAATTTCTATCAGAATGACGCCTTTCATATTCACATAAAAATTTCTTAAAAATGTTGAAAGTGGTTTTTTGATTCATTTCGAATAGTTAATAATTTACGTTTTATTAAAGTGATTTATTTGCATGAGAATTTTTTTTATTATTGGTGCATATTTTCGAAAAAAAAATTTACGTTATGTATGTTTAATTCCTATACACATAATGTGGTGCGAGCTACTTATAAGTAGTATATGACGTGAGTGTCAACGTAATGTCTGGCAGCAGAAAATGGGGGAAAGATCAAGAAAGGAAGAGTTAGAACATAATGGAATTTGTATGAAACGCATGAATAGTGAGTGACAATGGATTGATGTTTTGCAACAGGAACAGTCCAGTTCGATATGATGAACTGATAATTTGCAAATTAACGATTTACGATATGGTTTTCCTATTTTACTGAGTAACTCTGTAATTTTCGTTAAATACAATTCGGTTTCCCTCACCTGTGTTCTCGTTCACTACAATAATACACCTTAATTTATCTTTTTGTCATGTTCTCTTATCAAATTTCACTTGTGTGTTTATAGTTTGCTATTATAGAATAAATAGGTTGTTGTTAATTTTGAATTTCACTGATGAACAACAAGCCTTTAGTATAAATTTTGCAGTGTGTATATACAGTATTTCAACTCGTTTTTTAAACTTTTAACAGGGTTTTCAAAATAACCAAAAAAATTTTTAAGATTTTCACAGCGTTTTTTAAAATTTTTTTTTTGAAAAAATAAAATAAGAACTACTTTTAATTAAAATCTTTAATTCTATCAATTCTTCAACAAAATTGATAATATCACCGCATATCTTCTTATTTGATTGTTTTCCTGTTTTTTTCTTCTCAACTCGCGATTCCTTTTTATACAACCTTATAATATTTGTAGCGGCCTGATAGTTTACATCTGTAAGAAATGCCGCATCCTTGACGCTGTATCCATCTTCAATAACTTTTTTTATGAGGCTTTTTCTTTTTTCATTCGAAATCAAGTTGTTTTTTTTATTTATTTCTGACATTCTAAGGATTACAAAAAATTTATTTTAAAAAACCCTGTTAAAAGTTTAAAAAACGAGTTGAAATACTATAATTTCAACTTATTTTGGCATCCTTTAATTGTTGCCTTAATATCACGTGACACAAATAACACACCACTTTAGTTTACAATAACATGCTACTAAGTTCCTATTGGTTGAGAATTATATTCTTGCCCCACTAATGAGTCCAGAAGTTCACCAATCGAAACGAATCGTATATTTCAAACGTACGGGTTTACTTGACCACATCACACCAATAAGTAATGATGGGAAATTACAATGATATATAAACAGGTCAAAAGTGACTGTGTGTGTGTGTGTAGGAGAGATTATGAATAGTAACTACACTAACCACAAATTGAGAATAATATATTGTACAACGATAGTTAGTCAGTTAATCAAGAACTCGGCATTCAATCAGTGTTGTATATGACTACTAATCTAGTTACTCAGTCATTATACAATAAGAGCATGTCTAATAATTGTCCATATATTAATTTTGAGTGTTATCATCCCCACAATTTTCGTTCCAATATGACACTTTTTGATTCTAGATCATTATTTGCTGTACTTAATAACACGTCCTATTTAATAGAAAAACGCAGCATAATGTGTGTGAAATTAATATCCATCACGAGACTTGTAGTGTTTACAATCTACAGACATATATATATATATATATATATATATATATATATATATATATATGCCAAACATTTCTATGTACACAGGAATCGAACTACAGGATACATTAATTGTCAGTTTCACATAAAGTTAATAAAAAGTAATAGGTGTTTAAAATGACATAAGTCATATATTGTTCTGATAGAATATTTATCATGAAGATTTTAATCATCTGAGGCGTGTCAAACACATTGTGGTGCGAACTACTTATAAGTAGTATATGACGTGAGTGTCAACGTAATGTCTGGCAGCAGAAGATGGGGGGAAGATCAAGAAAGGAAGAGTTAGAAAACAATGGAATTTGTATGAAATGCATGAATAGTGACAATGGATTGATGTTTTGCAACAGGAACAGTCCAGTTCGATATGATGAACTGATAATTTGCAAATGAATGATTTACAATATGGTTTTCCAATTTTACTGAGTAACTCTGTAATTTTGTTAAACACACTCCGGTTGCCCCACCTGTGTTCTCGTTCATTACAACATGACCATGGATAACAACACATCATAGTACAACATTATTATCTGAGCTTACATCATAATAGACATTAATCTTGTAAGTATACAGTTGTGTTTAGTAAACAGTGTTAGGAGAACATAAGTGTACTGAATAAAACGTGACGTAGCTACAGTGTCATAATATGTTAAGAACTAATATGTGACAGTGAGAGTAAACCGAAGTCAATTTTCAAGTGTTTAATATGATATGGGATTAAGTTAGCTTTTGGTAAAAAAACTATATCAAACATCTATTTCATATCAGTTTATGATTTTCCAGAAGGGCACACTGATGATGATTGTCCTTGAAATGAGTTTTTTGATGACAACGTATGTATGGTCTATGATGTCATTCATATAAGTTGAATGTTAGGCTCGGTTGTCAATAACAACGAATGGTATCATGATGTTTTAGAAATCGAATGGACCTTAATCTTCAACTCAAACTTATCACCTAAACTAATTGGCTTCGGTCTGTTATGAAATAGTCCGATGATACAGTTTTAAAAAAATGCTAAATGTGAATGTAGAAACTGATCAGTAGTAGTTCTGTGGTGCGAGCTACTTATAAGTAGTATATGACGTGAGTGTCAACGTAATGTCTGACAGCAGAAGATGGGGGAAGATCAAGAAAGGAAGAGTTAGAAAACAATGGAATTTGTATGAAACGCATGAATAGTGACAATGGATTGATGTTTTGCCACAGGAACAGTTCAGTTCGATATGATGGACTGATATTTTGCAAATTAACGATTTAAGATATGGTTTTCCTATTTTACTGAGTAACTCTGTAATTTTCGTTAAATACAATTCGGTTTCCCTCACCTGTGTTCTCGTTCACTATATGTATATTTATTTCTGGGTGGATAGCTTATTTGGCGGGTTAATTGATCAACCTATTTAGGTTAGGTTTCATACACATTAAACTACCACCTGTAAACTAACACTTTCTTACATGCTTCTGTAACAATAACTAACGTTCCTAAAGACCAAGCTTAACGTTACCAATTACTGAAATTTTCAGCCACTTCAGCCAAATAAAAGCACGATCTATGAGACAGGTTGGTGGAAGATGGTTTCACCATAACTTGACTCGTTTGGAAGCTGAGAAATTGTTAACCTTGA
Organism: Schistosoma turkestanicum; assembly: GCA_944470395.2. Classification (NCBI taxonomy): domain Eukaryota; kingdom Metazoa; phylum Platyhelminthes; class Trematoda; order Strigeidida; family Schistosomatidae; genus Schistosoma; species Schistosoma turkestanicum. The sequence continues at coordinate 22,381,599 of OX103973.1, forward strand.
AAGGTGTTGGTGGTATTTTTTTCTTGCACGTCCTAGTCACAGTACTCCGGGAAGATTCACACTCTCAGTTCGTCGTGGTGATGAAGTTACACATATTCGCATACAAAACACCGAAGAATTTTTAGATCTGTATGGTGGAGAAAAGTTTGCCACTTTATCAGAATTGGTTACATACTACTACATGGAGAATGAGGGTCAACTTAGAGAAAAGAATGGTGACCTTATTGAGCTGAAATATATATATATATATATATATATATATTAGTATAGAGCAGATAAACCTTATTCCTGATAGTTGTTTTGTAAGTTTCCTACTAACATAATCCCTCATTAATCGTTAGATCCGTGTCAAATGATTCGAATTTAATAATGTTTTACGATAAATATTTTGAGTCAACTCATGTGTAGGTCAAACTCAATCTGGTCTGGTCTTTAACAGTTATTAATCCGTCACAAAAACTGTTAACAACCTACTAGAATTTTAGTATAATTATAAAATATATGACAACATAACTACAGTGGTACCCAGTATGTAATCTTGGTGTTGAAACATCGTCTCTTTACTGTAAGTCGAACACACATTTACTATATGATAATATATCATAACTTTTGTAAGTAAATTTCACCAATACCAAAAAGTTAGAGTGTAATTAAAATCTGCCAGTTTCACCGATGAAATATCAGTTTGCTTAAATAAGCTGTATGTGTTATCTAAACTACTCAAATATCATGTTACAACAGAATTTAGACAACATAAAAGTCATTTCATGTGGCAGTGTAATCAACAATAAATTTTTATCATATTTATGGTTTCATTTGACTCAACTAACTCTTTTCCAAAATTGACGTATATATATATATTCGCTTTGTTTTATATCTGGATAAAGAGTGAAGTAGTACTAGTAACTTGAACAGTTCATTTATCGACTGACTCTATTGATGTATATGATAATCTAAATGTATAATTATTAATTAACTAAATTATCAGTTATGTAGATGATATTCATTTTTATCATAAACTTTCTATTAACTTGTCAATTATTAATGTCATATGATTTAATGTTTCTTAATTTGTTAACTAACTTTATTACTTACAGTCTCATCTTAATCACAGTCACTTTTGGCTCATTCATGTATAATTGTTGATTTCCATTTATAGATGTGATGTTGTATGGTTTTGTATGTCAATGAATTAGTGCCTGAAATAGTAGTAACGAATCTTGGACTAGTGGTCATAATTCCTTGTTCTTCCTCTTCGGTCGGGGAAATTCAGTATTAGCAACCTTGCCTGACACAGGTCTTCACCTCGAACGAGTCTGTTAGCTGTCATCCGTGCACGATTTTGGAGTATAACCCATCGTAAGAATTTTGTATAATGCTGACTATCTTTCCAGGCACGCTGTAGTGTCGAAGAAGCCTCCAAACTGTTGTCCTGTCCACAATATCAAATGTTTCCTCGTAGTCGATGTAGAGTGTTGAGTTCCATTCAATTGATTGTTCCACAATGATCCGTAATGTTGCGATTTGGTCGGTACACGATCGATCCTTACGAAATTCAGCCTATTGATCTCGAAGTTGGGCGACTATGAAGTCCTTCATTCTGTTTAACAACATCGTGTTGAAGACTTTGCCTGTTATTGAGAGAAGAGTGATGCCTCCTTAGTTCTCCTACTTGCTGTGATCGCCATTCTTCGGCATTTTGATAAGGTGTCATTCTTTGCGGTCTGATGGTACTTGTTCTTCATCTCAAATCTTTCTGTAGAGGATGTAGAGTATTTCCGAACTTACTGCCACATCACTCATGTATGATTGTTGATTTCCATTTATAGATGCGATGTTGTATGGTTTTGTATGTCAATGAATTAGTGCCTAAAATAGTAGTAACGAATCTTGAACTATGGGTCATTGGTGTTCGTTCTTTCTCTTCGGTCGGGGAAATTTAGTATTAAACCATCGTCCAAGCATAGAGTAACATGTCTCTTGTTGATACGCTCGTCAACTGATATGCTTGAATGCCGTTACGAGTAGACGGAACGAAGAGCAACGACTCAGTTACACGATAGGCTATTCTAATCCGTTTGTCCCAGGCCCCGCTAACAAAAGCAAGAAGTCGTGATAAGGCGTAGAGAATGTATTATACAAGCACTCAGAAAGTACGGTGACTAAGCACACAAATCAAGCTTCTTTGTACAATGATAGAAACTCCCATGGGAGGGCCGCAAAATAGCGTACTCAAATAGCCCATCAATCAATGAAAGTCAGGGATTTTCGAAGGAGGAAATCAAAGCTGGAGGTCAACTGGTGCAAAAACACGGGAATTACTCAAAGGTCGTCAGTGTAATGGTTAGTATAAAAGACATAACACTCAGAATATGAAACAATAAAATTTTCAAGTTTTCTATGAGGTATTAATATTTGTTTTGTTTTGTTTATGAAGAACTATTTGATATTTATTTAGTCTAAACACCATAAATACACTACATTTCATAACTTTATTGAATCGTTGAAAATCATATCACTGAATAAATGCTACTTATTTTCCTGGTTTATTTTTTTATAACACATTCTCATTTTCAACTTTTTTTTTATTTTCTAGACATTTTCATTTTAATCGGATAGAGAAAAAATGTACTGTCAACTTGACCATTATACCAGTTTTTTATATTATATTTTTGATTCTAATGAAATCATTAAACTGATCCGCATTGTCTAGACTTGATATTATCAATCATATATAAGTAGTAGATACTGGCTTAGTAAATTAGGATAGAGATCTACTGATCATTGAATTTAAGATTATTGATGGCATGAATAGATGATCGCTTACATCATTAAATTCACACCAGATATCCGACATTAGTATGATTAATGAGGACTGATGTTAAAATTTAAACTCAAGTCTACTGAAAATAATTCGATAAACATGGTTGATTGACTACCCTACGATAATTGTCTCATTTTGATTCATTCAGTCAACTACAATGTAGAGCGTTGTACGTACGTACATCAGTTCAGATTGCCATACCACATGATGTTAGCGCATAGACGCAACTGTCAATTTTCAAATCCTATAGTACTGTAGTGAACGAGAACACAGGTGAAGGCAACCGAATTGTATTTAGCGAAAATTACAGAGTTACTCAGTAAAATAGGAAAACCATATCGTAAATTGTAAATTTGCAAAACATCAGTTCATCATATCAAGCTGGACTGTTCTTGTTGCAAAACATCAATCCATTGTCACTTATTGATGCGTTTCATACAAATTCCATTGTTTTCTAACTCTTCCTTTCTTGATCTTCCTCCCATCTTCTGCTGCCAGACATTACGTTGACACTCACGTCATATACTACTTATAAGTAGCTCACACCACAGTACTAGAGGTAGTAGTAGAAGTAAGTATTAGCGCTAATGGATAAGATGAAGATGACTCATCTGATCAATACTTAATTCATAATCAGAATTTATTTTTATGATATTTTATTGATATATACTATCTGATTTGGATGAGAGATCAAAGTAGGTATAGTAAATCAAATTACAAACCGGCATTTGATAAATAATTCGAAAGTGAATGTGTTTTGAACATACATACATTATTATTTGTCTAGTGATTATCTTGTTTAGTGTAGCTTATATAAAATAAAATATAAATAAACATATACAATGTGTCGTAGTGTTTTTTTACTGAACAGATTATTAAAAACAATATTTATCTAATATAAGTGATATATATATATATATATATATATATATATATATATATATATATATATATATATATATATATATATATATATATATATATATATAGCATTGATAGTTTCACACAATTGACAAACTGACCGGATGAAATCATTTGGAATTTACCGATCGATAATTTATTGATCATTGAGTAGTTATTGAAGCTATTATTTGTTCAATCCTTTGTTGTTGTGTAAATCTTATTGATACAGTCTCAATGTGACTTTCAGTTTGAATGATTTGATACTCCATATGCTATGGTAAGATTTTTAGCTGATTGAACTCAGTCGATAGTAATCTCTTAAAGTGGAGGTTTTTATGCTATTTATTTAGTAAGTAGTACCGGTCATTTTAAAAGGTTTGATGCTTCCAGTGCCAACCAGCTTCAAATTCAGAGAAGCTACACGACCAAGCTATTCGAACTGTAAATACTTGAGTGGTAGGAGAGATATTTACGTATACCTAGAATAACCGATGTACAGACTTAGCGCTGAACTGAGATCTATTTTTACAAAACAAATACGAAAATGTTATAAAAAAGTATATATATGGTAAGATTGTCATAACAAATTGTTAGGATATTCATCCAATATCCTAAGAGAATTATTGGTCTATTCCTATTGGTTAATTCCTACTGGTCAATTTTATGGTCGTCCTAGATATCAATGTCACGTGCTCCAATATTGTTTTTTATTGGTTGTCCTGACTATCAATGTCACTTCAAATGTTGCTTCCTATCGGTCGTCCTAACTGTCATTCCATTGCTGTTGTTGCTTCCTTTCCTTCCTGTTGGTACTCTATTTACTTCTTGCTTTTGCTCCATTTGCTTTCCGTTTTCCTCTTCTGACCGTGTGACTTCTTCTTTCACGTCCCTTCCTATACTACTTATATCGTTCGTATAAGTAGCACACACCACAGCACCACACATATGTGGAATGAATATCATTTGTTGACAACGAAAAAAAATTACCAGCATATTAAATGATTGGAAATCATCGTTGATCATCAAGTAATCTTTAAAAAAGCATAATAACCAAGATACGTTGACATGAATTAGTTCTAGGATATTTTAGAAAGGAAGCATCGAAACAAACAGAATGCAAAAAAAAATGTACTCGAATAATAAATAGTAACAGGTTGCTAGAGATTTAAGTACATCTGTTCGGTCATAACTTGATTTCAAATGAATTTACTTACTTACTTACTTACGCCTGTTACCCTCAATCGAGCATAGGCCGCCGACCAGTTATCTCCAACCAACTCTGTCCTGGGCTTCCCTTTCCAGTTCTGTCCAATGTTTGTTCATTACTCTCATATCTTTCTCTATTTCACGGCGTAATGTGTTCCTTGGCCTTCCTCTTTTCCTTTCACCTTCAGGGTTCCATGTGAGGGCTTGTCTCGTGACGCAGTTAGGTGCTTTTCGTAGTGTGTGTCCTATCCACTTCCACCACTTCTTCCTGATTTCCTCATCCATTGGAATCTGGTTTCTTTTCTCCCACAGTATGTTGTTGCTGATGGTGTCTGGCTAACGAATACGAAGTATTTTGCGTAGACAACTGTTAATAAACACGTGTATCTTCTGGATGATGGCTTTTGTAGTTCTCCATGTTTCCGCTCCATACAGTAGAACTGTCTTGACATTTGTATTGAAAATCCTGATTTTGGTTTTGTTTGAAAGTTGTTTGGAGTTCCAGATATTTTTCAACTATAGAAATTCAGCCCTTGCTTTGCCGATCCGCTACCTCACATCTGCATCGGATCCACCTTGATTGTCGATGATGCTTCCCAGATATGTAAAGGTGTTAACGTCCTCCAAGGCATCTCCATCAAGAGTGATTTGGTTGGTGCATGTTGTGTTGTATCGAAAAATTTTGCTTTTTCCTTTGTGTATGTTGAGACCTACTGTTGCTGCAGAGGCTGCTGATACACTGGTCGTGAAGCTATTACATAAAACAGATATTCTTGAATAACTTTTCGTAGTTAGTGGAAATGCATAAATAGATGATGTCAAGCAAACTGCATAAATGTAAAGCACTTAATGTCAATCTGGTCACCTGGTTAACTAGTCTTTTCAGTTAAGCTGTTTGGAGATAAGAGAGTTGGTAGGAGGTTTATTAGGAAGGATTTGATTGTGACTGATTTGGTCTGGTGTTCTTTGACGGGCGCAGGCGCATCTATTCTTTGGCTTCTCTCAAATCCCAATCCTCAGGATTCTTCATCACCTCTTTCCTTTACTGTAAATCTATTTGCTAGGATATTCATCAAATATCCTAAGAGTACTATTTTTGGAAGTATAATCCTATAGGTCGATTTCTGTTGGTCAAAATTATGATCGTTTTAACTGTCAAAGTCAAATACTTCAATGTTGTCGCTTATTGGTCATCCGGACTGTCAATGTAACAGACTTCGATGTTGTTTCCTATTCGACCAGAATGTATAAATATGCATTATATGTAACGTTTTATCACCAGGACCAAGACCCGGTCCCGGATTCCTAGTCCGAGATGCTGATTCTCATCTGGATCCGGATCTCGTACGTTTTGGATGCTTGTAGAATACAGGTTCGACTTCATATCAAGTCTTCTTATTTTTACTCAATATGGGGGTTGGGACAATCGGATTTGTGTAGCATGTCGTGTCGCCGGGTCCTCGCTCTCGTTTTCCGACTAGGTAAACTCGTAATAGTTCAAGCATATCAAAATGACGTATTTACGTTCAGACAAAACACACATTTTTGATTGTCTCTTTTTTTCTATATTTCTTGAATTCCATACATTCAATGTTTACTCTTTTTTCTTTAAAAATCTTAGAAAACTAAGTAAAATTTAACTTTCATGATAATTATTTCCAAAAGAAGTATAATTCAGATTAAGTGACTGAAAGAAAGAGTTTTGTTTTTAGTGTACAGCACGTACAGCACGTACATTAACATTACTTTTATTATTCTACATATTACATAGTCAAAATGAACAGAATATCTCTTATTCCGTAGACCTAGTACAAGAATTTCTCAGTAATTTGATTGAACATGAAAATACTCATGTAAGAAAAAAAGCAATTTTCATGTGACGTGTAGAAGAAATATCTAATCGACTATGTTTCATTATAAAACGGTGGCTTCCAATACAAATATGACGATTTGGAAGTGATCGTTTTATGATTTATTTAAAAAAATATTTCTCAAACAGACATTGATGGGTGTTATCACGCAGGAATAATGCTATGTCAGTCAGTTGCAACGTAGAACTTCGTACACAAGTACATCAGTTCATGTTGCCATACCACATCAGCACAGAGATGTAATTGTCAATTCAAATTCAATAGTAGAAGAGTTAGTAAGGGTATTAGAAGTTATTGGAGAGGTTAGGATGAGAAGATGTTATTCAAGAAGTATGATTAAATGAGAAAAGTTTAGAAAGTCAAAACTAGAGTTGTTGTAGAACCCAGAAGGTTAGGATTTGAGAGAACACAAAGAATAAATGCACCGGCGCCATTGCAGATGGTTTTGAGCCATGTCATTCAAGGTCTCTAACCATAGATTATTATCATCATAAAAACTTATATGTGATCGAACAAAACCATTGGAGCTGTTGTCGTACGCCGCTATCGCATACATAACATTTATCATGAATGTCAGAGAATATTATGTAACTTCTCTACAGTCATAGAGAAATTGTATACATTATGAAAGCATTATACCCGACTGACATTTCCAGATTTATGAATCTTTTAAAGTGTCACATCTGATGTGTTAGCTGCAGCTTAATATGACCGTAATTTTGAACATAGTACTAATAAGTAGCGTAAAGCTGTAATGATACATTTTTAGTTTTCTACTTTTTCAAACTGTTAGCTAGAAATGAAGTGAAATATTAGGAAATATATTTAATTAATAGTTTCCTGGATCGTCAAGTCATTAATTATTTCAGGAGTTTATATGGAATAATTTTTAGGAACCCATCAGCCAATTCTAGATAATTTTCATTCAACCTACTAGGAAGTTAAAAGTTACGGGACAAAATGTTTCATGTCCAGCTTTGAAAAACCCTGAAATCGATTTGTGGAGTACAGGATGCATCGGAAGAATAATGATGTTGACAGGATCCCGACAACATTATATCGCCTTTCATGTAACAGAAAATCAAATTTGTACGCGTCTCCATGATACTTATCCTGATATTCAGTAAGTCTGAGGGCGAAGTCGTACTGTTAACTGTAGAGGGGCGTGACAGCATTAAGATATTCCCTTTGGAAAAACAGAATCTGCAGTAATGTCGCCTCCTCATAACGAAAGGAAGGGTTGAGAAAAGTTTGGACTAGTAAATGTCACATCCTACCTTACTCCATACATTCCCGTCTCTCATGGTAAGGCCTTACAGAACTTACACTTCAAAAAACTTCCCAAAAAAACGGTAGCGACTGCCTTTAAACAGTTGTTCCTTGGGCTCTGCAGTCACGCTCTCACATCACTCAGGTCAACACTAAGTCAGCTTTCTTTTTAAGTACCTCACGAAAGATCCTTTTACGATGTTCGTAGCTGGGAAATAGCATTTCCGTCATTCCCCTAACAGCAGACGAGACCAACCAGTTAGCGTTCAAATCCTTCCCCTACCTACCTACTTATTCCCACGACTAACCCTTATCGAATATCCTTATCACTTTGAACCGCTAATGACAATGATTTGAGTTCACAAAATGTTATTTCTGGTCTCCTGAAACCACGCTTCAAACTACTACGTGGAGACTTTGATGCTTATACCTTGTGTCAAATAGGTCAACAAGCTTCCTTAGCTAAGACTCCAGAATTTGGTACCATCGATGAATATCGCTTCTCCGAAACGTGTATGCAGGAATTAAGTAAAGTCATTCAATTGGTCTCACATTGTTAAACTGAAGAACCATCTCGAGAATCCAATGTTTCTACTCGAGACGTCCCTGATATAGATGCAGCACTAGGTTCAAAAGCAGAACCAACCATCCCAGACTGGATTTCAATAGATAATTGTTTGTGCGCTGTCCGAATAAATGGCAAAGTAAGCGTCTGAAGAGATCGGGACACACCGTCGCCTCATCATTGTCTTAGCCTACGCTCCCACTGATCGCAATCCAGATGATTCTTACAGAGAACTTTCATTTTTCATAAACATAAGCGCCCTGATATAGTTATAGTGGCTGGTGATTTTAATGATTACGCAGATAGACTAGACGAAACCGAAAGGTGTATCTTATACTGTTGTAGCTTATCGAACAGAAAATGGCGACTGTCTGCTGCAACTATGCTCAGATAATCGCCTGTATCTGGATAACACCAACTTTAAGCATGGGGAAAAACATCTTTTGAAATGGCGACCCACAACGTCGACTCAGTGCTAAACGAACTAGCCCAAGTTGCTACTAGCCATCGATTCTCAATTCAGCCACACATCAGTTACCAAGATCCGGAGGATGAAAACAGCATATAGTGGGAAGAATAGTTCAGTCACTAAAAATACAACCAAAATGAAACCTACCAGCTTAAGAAGCTTCTCGCAACAGAAAATTACCGGGAGCCTACTTGGTTTTGTTCTGAGTCATGGCTTTTAACTTTTCAAGCCACTGAGTCCTACTATCTCTCGGGCCCCGATTAGGGAGTTTTGATGAATTGACTAATGCAAGTCCTAAACAACTTTCTTTTAAACCACCCCATACTGTCATAAACTGATTACCTTACGGTTTGTATTGACTAGTTCCAGCTTTTGCCAATTATGTTCGGTGTGGCAAATGCTGGAAGAACGTTCGCATCACCTGTCCAAACCAATGTAACCGATCTTTCGAAATTGTGATACTAAGTCGCTATCCTCAAACACACATTGTCAAACCTCTGACTTACCAACAGTTTTAGTACTGACTGTCAGAAATATTTTGGAGACAACGATGATTGTTTAAAATCCTTAAATCGGAGAAGCCAGGTACCATAAGCATGTCGGAGAACTGATCTTGTCATCACATAGTATACCCAACCGTTTTTAGTCAGAGTAATATCGGAGCGGTGTCAAAGATAGCCCAGATTAGCATAAGTCACTGTGACTTTGATTGCAAATTAATATATTGTAAACATACCCCGTAAAAGGGTAATTTCATATTGGTTTTCATCAGGAGAATCAGGCACCATCCAGGTTTTTTTTACATGACCTAAACAGCACATTTTAATCCTGTGACGCAATTAAACAAGTATCGAAAAACTCACTGAACCAGGCTTTCATCACACATAAATTGATTTAATCAGTTACAATACCGCCAGCTAGCAAATAACTATTCACATAGAATAACTTTTTGACTACTTATAACTGCTTGTTACCATTAGTGAGCACTGGGATAGGACTCTGTTAGTCTTTTTACAATACTTTGCATTTAAAAAATACAACGTACTTGACATAATTATGAATATTTATCGAAAACGAAAAAAACTACGTTCGTACATCTGTTAAGACTGTGGATGGAATCTTCTACAAATAAAAAAGTTCAAATACTTCATCAGGTGAATTTATAAAAAGCTGTGATAAACATTGTGGATGACTTGGCATTGCTTTAGCAAGCATCACTAACAGTCAACATACAAAATTGGTTAGCAGGGTGACTGATTTCATTGATACTGATGGTCGTTGTTTTGCGACATTCCCGAGGGTCATTGTCATTGGTGTGCTGTATTGCGGCACATCACCGTTGCTAATAATAATGAGTTTGACAGTCATGTAAGCGGGATGGGTCGAATTGACGAGATCATGGATTGGAAATAATCACTATATATGTACTAGTGTACATAATTGGTGTGAATGATTTACTTTATAAATATTGTCAAATTATCTTTACACTTCTAAATTTTCACATAAATTGATCATATTTAATAATAACCGACACATATTTCACTGACTTAAATACCCCATGAACTTGATTTTTTTATTTTAACTACACTAATAAACATCACAAATAATGAACTCCTTTAAAAAATAAGACAATCTACGGTCAATTCATTTTAATTGAGTCAAATTAGAGTACAATAAAAAACAAACAACTGATCAATATTATATATATATATATATATATATATATATATATATATATATATATATATATATATATATAAATTATTCTGAAAGAACAATAAACCAGATAAATGTAATGATGTAACAAGTTGAAATGGTTGGTATCTTTGAAGTAATATTGATCGCAAGTATTGTGTCGTTTCTTTGTTTGTTCTGTTTTAAAAGTTCTCTTGAAATCATCAGCTTTCTGATTTTAATATTTATCTCAAAATAAAATGTTGATGATGATGATGATGAATAGAAGTAGTTTTACATAAAAAATCATATTTTATTATTTAATTTGTTATACTTATGCAGAAACCAATTCATACATGTTGGTACAATGAAAACTGTCATAAATGGACATATAGTAGTATTTTGTAAAAATGAATGATGAAATAAACTTAACAAATTCATCATTGATTCATTATTATTTTGAATTGGAAAAAGATCAATCAACTGATTACATATTGATTCCATCAATTTTGTACTAATCAGCACTATGATTAAACTGAATAGAATAATTGATATGGAATTGGTGCCCAGTACTAATTGTTTCGAATGTGTTGGTTTATTAAGAAGTAAACTTAAAGATAAACCTGACAGAAATGAAACATATGCAATGAATCGATGAAATAAACAGATATTTAGGGAAATGAAATACAATATTTACAAGTGACTATTTTAAACATCAATTCTGTATGAACTAAAGGTTTGTTTTCAAACCACAATGTATAGAAAACATAAGATATTTACAACAGCTATTCAACATTATTCAATGAAGAAACTATCATAACAAAGTTTTTTTTACGCTAAATAGCTTTACCTGATAAAAATAGTAATCGTTTCGTATTATTAAATAGATAGCGCTGAAAGTGGATAGGACATACATTCCGGAAATCACCTAATTACATCACGAGGCAAGTCCTAACTTGAGACAATCAAAGCCAAAGGAAAAGAGGAAGACCAAAGAAGATATTACGTCGATAATTGGAGATAGACATGAAAAGAATGAACAGCAATTGGATAGAAATGGGGAAAGGGGCTAAGGACAGAGTAAGCTGGAGAATGCTGGTGGTCGGCGGCTTATTCTCCATTGGGGGTAACAGGAGTAAATAAGTAAGATTGTTACTACCTTCTCAAAATAAAGTGGGTACGCCATGGTTAATAAATATACATTTCTATGGTTTATCACAATCTGTGGTCTTCCGATTAACAAGTGTGGTGTGACTTCTTATTCTTAATCTATTGCTAGTTTGTTATTTACAGTCTCTCATATTCACAGCCACTTTTGCTTTGTTCGTGTATAAATGGATTTCCTCATTTTAAAGTGCCATGTAGCCTGCTGCACTTACATATAGATCATGTCTGCTTGAATTAAAATCGTTTTGTGGAGGCTAGCTAAGGACTTCTGGACTACGAGTCAGGGTAGAAAGAAAAGCTACCAAGTTGTGAAACAGTAAGGATTTGAAGTTGGCTGAAAGTTACTGTGACTAAAACGAAATCCAGATTATTGTTCTGCTGTATTTGTCATGTGATATTGGTCAACGGTTAGGGATACATTTTCTGCGTTCAGTCACCAACTAATCTAACATGCAACACTCGACAGAATAGAAATAAACGTCTCCAAACTCTTGTTTGGTAATAATAATCCATTAGATTACTGATTATTTGTGCAAGTAGTCCCGGGAAGTGAAAATTTCCTGGTTGCTCTCAAAAAAAATGTAGTAATTAATAATTGGAAGTCTTGAATGACAAAGTTTAAAATCGGATGCATTGACTAGGTACGAGAACTCAATCTTCATTTTAGTCTTAATTATGAGTTTTAACATTACCATCTATTTCCATTTGTTAGTTGATATTAAAATCACTCTTGATGGAGATGCCTTGGAGGACGTTAACACCTTTACATATCTGGGAAGCATCATCGACAATCAAGGTGGATCCGATGCAGATGTGAGGGTGCGGATTGGCAAAGCAAGGGCTGCATTTCTACAGTTGAAAAATATCTGGAACTCCAAACAACTTTCAAACAAAACCAAAATCAGGATTTTCAATACAAATGTCAAGACAGTTCTACTGTATGGAGCGGAAACATGGAGAACTACGAAAGCCATCATCCAGAAGATACAAGTATTTATTAACAGTTGTCTACGCAAAATACTTCGTATTCGTTGGCCAGACACCATCAGCAACAACGTACTGTGGGAGAGAACAAGTCAGATTCCAGTGGAGGAGGAAATCAGGAAGAAGCGTTGGAAGTGGATAGGACACACACTACGAAAAGCACCTAACTGCGTCACGAGACAAGCCCTTACATGGAACCCTGAAGGCAAAAGGAAAAGAGGAAGGCCAAGGAACACACTACGCCGAGAAATAGAGAAAGATATGAGAGGAATGAACAAACATTGGACAGAACTGGAAAGGGAAGCTTGGGACAGAGTTGGTTGGAGAAAACTGGTGGGCGGCCTATGCTCGATTGGGGGTAACAGGCGTAAGTAAGTAAGTAAGTAAGTTGATATTAAACGTGATAACCTGAGCCTAAGAATAGCCAATTATTGGTGATAGGATTGATAAACTTATTCAAACAAAATGTCAACCTTGAAACCATAATATGAAGAGATAATAACTACCCACAAAGGAAATAGATACTTACTAGTAGCACCTGCAGCAATTCGTGAAAATCCCATCATAAGACTAGTTGATAAATGAATCCATTCTGGTCGTAAGCAAGCTGATTTTGCTAAAGTTATACTCCAATTAGGATCTAATTTCAACCCATACTCTAAGAATACGCTAAACATGTATGCGAACAGGAACGAACTGAAGCCCAGCCAAATTAATCTAATTGGATGAATTAAAAGATAAACAGATTGTCTATGTAACCAGTTCATATTGTCGTCATTTTGTGAACTAGTAAAACTACCAACTGAAGTGAACAATAATCCAACTATGGCACCTAAATTCAAAGAAGAATACATGAGAACAAAACAAATAGACTATTGTACAAGTAAGTTAGTAGACAGCTCTGTTTGGCAAACATTTTTCAATATTACAACAAATCACGTTATAAAGCAGAAAAGCAATCATAAACTAGTGAACACAATAATAACTACAGTCACGCAAAATAAAGATAAAACACAGAAAATCAAATGCTATTTGTGCATAGTGATGTAGATTACTTAATTTTCTGTTGAACAGCAAAACAATATCTCATATCTTCAATTCTAACATCTCTTCACAGAAAATAACCAACTTTCATGGAAATAGAGAGACAGAAATGTAAGTTGCATTACGAGGTTGTGAGGATTGTTAAGTTACACATTTTTGAAACCATGAATCGATCAATGTTAGATCACCATTAGAAACCTGAAAGCACTGGACGGCCGTTTCGTCCTGGTATGGGACTCCTCAGTAGTGCGCATCCGCGACTCCTGCACCGCGCAGGATTTGAACTGATCAAGTTAGACATTAACACCGTTAGGATGGTTAGGCGTTCGCGCACAATACCGAAGGAGCTGGGTTCGAATCCTGCGGGGTGCAGGAGTCGTGGATGAGCACTGCTGATGAGTCCCATACCAGGACGAAACGGCCGTCCAGTGCTTCCAGGTTTCTAATGGTGGTCTGACATTGATCGATTCATGGTTTCAGAAATGTAAGTAAAAAATACCACCGAAATAAATATGGACACAAACTCCGAGGAATACCTTAATCATAATATGTTTGGGAATAGGAATTAACTAATCACATTTTGAGAGCTTTTAAAAATAATAATTCATCTCAATCAAGTGACCATCTCTTCAGTGTGTCAGTCAGTTTGTCTCACTACTCTTCTAACTGAGAAAGACGCTTCTACAAATTGTATCCCCTGGTAATTTCATGAAGCAATATACAACTTAACATAAAAGCAGGATACTAACTTCCACAGGTGAGACCTCTGTGTATAGGACTTGATTTCAAAGGTTATAACATAAAAGCAGGATACTAACTTCCACAGGTGAGACCTCTGTGTATAGGACTTGATTTCAAAGGTTATGTAATGCGTTAGATTCTAACACATCAAATTAGCAGATCAAATAGAACAACTTTTAAGCCAAGGTGCATCCACTCTTTGTGTTCTCTTAAATTCTAACCTTCTGAATTCCTCATTAAATCTCTATCTTTCTCTTTCTAACTTTATCTCACTGAATTTTAACCTAATCTTCTCCATTACTGCTAATACTTCTACTATCGCTACCACTATGGGATTTGAACTGAACTCTGAGCTAATGCGGTATGGCAACCTGAACTGATGTACATACGTATGAAGTTCTGTGTTGTATCTGTCTGTCTGTCTGTCTGTCTTTTATGACAATAAGTTAAACATAATTTTCGCAACGAAGACAATACTAACGTAGTAAATTACGGGATACGGGACCAATGATATACTCATCTATGTATTTATCAATTTAACTGTTCCCTGCAGGGTTAGTTACATTGGTCTTACTCAAAACTGTCAATCCTTACGCTCTCATGAACACATTAGGAAAACGAATTAAGAAATCTATGAACGGTGCCATTCTTTTCCACTTAAATGACTATGGATACAATGATACCTTCTCGGTTACATATTAAGTTCTGTGAAAGATGCATACAACCTCACTGTTTGTTTATCTTGGCCCACATTAGGGTCACTTCGTTCTTAGTTCTTCTTCATCATAATGATGTGCACTTTCTTCGAAGACAGTGAATTTTAAATTAAAAGCTAAGGAGATAGTTGAGCCTCATTAAAATCGTAGATCGGTCAATATAAGACCATCATTGAAAACCTAGAATCACTGAACGGCTATTTCGTCCTAGTGTAGGACGCCTTAGCAATGCGCATCCATGACCTCAAGCGTGGGGATCGAACCTCCAGTCTCGTGCGGGAACGCTTGACCTCTCGACAGCTCAGCTGGCACCCAACGGCGTTAAGGATTAATCCTGAGTCCGATTCCCGTGTGCTGGGTCGTGGATGTGCAGGGCTGTTCTTCCAGGTTTCCAATGGTGGTCTAATATTGATTGATCCAATAATCCACTTACATTGTTTGTTTGAATCTCCCACTGATATTTGGGCCTGCAAATGATCAGTCAATTTGTCTGTTACCCCTATTAGAGCATACGCCACAGACCAGAATTCTACAACGAACTTTATCCGGCGCTCTGCTTTCCAGTTCTACAAAATGAGTTATGAATCATTGTTAGACCACCATTAGAAACCTGGAAGCACTGGACGGCCGTCTCGTCCTGGTTGTTCGGTGCTTCCAGGTTTCTAATAGTGGTCTAGCAATGATTGATTCATGATTTCAATGCGTAAAACCAAAGATCTCCATAACTGTAAATGAAAAATTTCCAGTTCTACCTAATTGTTACCCATTCTCTTTATGTATTTCCCGAATTCTTAACACAATGTGTTCTTTGGTTGACTTCTTCTTTTGGCCTTCAGGATTTCAAGCTACGGCATTCCTCGAGACGCAGTTGGGCGCTTTCCTCATTGTACGTCCTATTCACTTCCAGCGCTACGTCCTGATTTCTTCGTCTGCTAGAAACGGATTTGTCGCCTTCCACAGTAGGTTGTTGCTGATGCCGTCTAACCAACGAATCTGCAGTATCTTGCGTAGACTATTATCAATCAACACCTGTATCTTTTGGACGATGGCTTTCGTAGTTTTCCAATTTTCTACCCCATAGAGTAGAACTGTCTTGACAATGATATTGAAAATTCTGATTTTGGTGTTGGTTGATACTTATTTGGACATTCAGATGTTTTTCAATTGCAGATAAACAGCCCTTGCTTTACCGAACCACGCCTTCACATCTGCATCAGATCCACCTTGCTCATCAATGATGCTGCCCAGATATGTAAAGGTTTTTGCATCTTCTAAAGCTTTTCCATCAAATATAATTTAGTCGATGCCTGTTGTATTGTGTCGGAGGAGCTTGCTTTTTTCTTTGTGTATGTTGAGACCTACTACTGCAGAAGTTGTTGCTACACTAACCGTCCTCATTTGTATTTATTGCTGTGTAAGGAATTGAAGAGCTAAGTCATCCTCGAAGTCCAAAGCTGCATCAGAACTGTCCTCTGTATTTCGTGCGTCCCTTGAGATGAAGTGTGGAGGTCATCATAATCCAGTTGATCTCCGGGAGAAAGAGTGAGAGTAAGCAACGTTGCCTGTCACCGGCCAACGCTCAGAACGAGTCTGTGAGCTGTCCTCCGTGCACAATCTTGCGGTTTAATCCATCATAAGAATTCCATGTAATCTTGACCATTTTCTCAGGCACTCCGTAGTTTCAAAGAAGCCTCTATTGTGTTATCCTGTCCATGCTGTCAGATGTTTTCTCGTAGTCAATGAAAATCATGTAAAGTGATGAATCCCATTCAACTGATTGTTCCACAATTATTAGTAGTGTCGCGATTGAATTGGTACAAAATCGATCCCTACAGAATCCAGACTGAATCTTTCAATCTGTTCAACAACACTTTGTTGAAGACGTTCCTTAGTATTGAGAGTACAGTGATGCCTCTGTAGTTCTCACACTTGCTGAGATCTCTTTTCGTTGATATCTTGATTAGGTGAGCTTCTTTCCAGACTGTTGGTACTCGTTCTTCCCCGCAAATCTTGCTAAAGAGAATATGGAGTATCTTTGCAGTAACGGCTTTCATTGCCCCAGCTGGTATCTTGTCTGGTTCTTCTGCTTTGCCACTCTTCATTTGTCTGATAGCCATGCCGATTTCTTCAATTGTTAGTGGGTCAATATTAGATGGATGGTCCATAAGTGTTGGGTGGGTCCAGTGAGGCTGGCCTTTTCAAGAATTCTTCAAACTGCTTTACTAACCTGTTTTGCTGTTCTTGGAAATCGGTGACTGACGTACCTTCTACGCTCTTGACTGGTTATTTTGGTGTACTATATTTTCCATGGAGCTTCTTTATTGTAACATACAATCGTTTCATGTTCCTTTCTCTTGCAGCTTTTTCTGTTATCATTACTAAGTCTTCCAGACATTGTCGCTTATAGACTCTGATGCTCCTCTTTACTTGCTTGTTTGCCTCTGTGTGTTCAGCTTGTGCCTCAGCCTTCTCCGCTGCTGTTCGACTGTTATTGATTGCTGTTTTCTTGTTCTTCCTTCAGTTCCTTATGATGATGCTTCTTATAGCCCAAAACCTCACGACGCCTTTGCCTCCTTGATCCCTTTCCAGTTGCAGTTCATGGTAGTATTCCCTTTATCGAGTAGAAAGTGAAAGGCTTGGAATTTATTTCTGAGGGGTATCTACAATTCGTTGGGTTTTTTAGTATCCCAAAGAAACGCCGTATTATCTTTTGTGATTCTGTTCATTCAGTTTTCCAGTGCTTATTCAGTCTCAGTTTCATCTTGGCCACTACCAAGTGATGATCTGAAGTTATGTCAGTCCCTCTCTAGGTTCTCATGTCCTTCATCGTCCTTCTGAACTTAATACTGATGCAAATATGATCAGTTAGGTTCCGTGCAGCGTAATCCAATTAAACCCAAATCAATTTGTGTTTGCGTTTGTGTGGGAATATAGGCTTTGTATCGGAATTAACTTTAGAACGGATCCGGGCGGAGTTTTCAAACAATTAACAGTGACTGACCAATAATGTGTTTTCGAAAAAAGACCGACACAAAAATACGTTGACAAAAGTGTAAGTGGTTTTTACCTGATATTATTCCTAAAATGACTTGGTGGGGAAAATGCGCTGCCAAATAACAGCGGCTAAGGGCAATTAATCCAAAAAGTAGACAGCATAATGTTACTAAATATCGCTGATGGTTTCGACTAAAATAAACAAGAATGAATAAAAAGGGACAAGTTTGTGGGAGCTTGAAGAGAAAATAAAAAATAGATGTCTCAATATAGAATCAAACCATGTTATCAATCAATTGTTTGTATTAAACAGATTTTAATGTAGGCCTGTTTGGTTATGATGACGATAATCGGTTTCTTTTGGGTCATCCAGTGTAACTGAAAGTCTAAGTTTGCATTACTTGCTTGAATATTCTATCCAAATACAAGAACTAATTATTAAAATCGAGTAGACTATTTCTGATCAAGCGGTTACAGCCGGATGTGGTAAAAATCGTTTATCACGACTCTATATATGAATTTCAATCCAGCCGTAAATCTTTGACTAAGACTATCGACAATTTTTATATTTTATCCCCTTATGACAGACCATATGACTATTTTCAGCTAATTTATTTTCATTATGTTTAATTAACACGCATCAAACAAGCAACATAATTACTCTGATAAGATATCTATGTTTTTTTGATACTAACGTTTTCAAAAGTTGTTTCCTAAATATTTTCTTGTCATAGAGTTTAAGTTCATTTTCCTTTAAGAATGCGCACTGCTGATGAGTCCCATACCAGGACGAAACGGCCGTCCAGTGCTTCCAGGTTTCTAATGGTGTGGTCTAACAATGATTGATTGATGATTTCAAATGTGTAAAAACGCAAACCTCCAAAACTGTGCCCCAAAATATCGTAACAGTGCTCACTAGTGACTAGCTTCGTGAGGAAATTCTCGTGGTTCTAGTTGAGAAGACGTGACCAATGGAGTTCAACCCTGTCGGGTGTAGGCAGTAACTACCAAAGACAAATGGGTGAGGATTGGACGCCGGCCCAGTGGTCCGATGGCAAGGCGTTCGCCTACAATGCCAAAGGTCCCGGGTTCGAATCCTGCGAGGAGCAGGAGTCGTGGATGTGCACTGCCACTGATGAGTCCCATACCAGGACGAAACGGCCGTCTTACAGTGCATCCAGGTTTCTAATGGTGGTCTAAAAATGATTGATTGATGATTTCAAATGTTTAAGAATGAAATTCAATAATCAATAATAGCAATAAAACGAAATACATACTTTTTTAATTTATGATAGAAATAACATATCATTGGTGTTAGACTTGCTACAGTTACCATACAATGACCTGAAGGACTACCAGGTCCAACTTCACATGTTAGTGGATATTGTCTAATTGATAATGAGTCAGCATCAACCAATGGATGAATCAGTGTAACCCACCAATATGGTCTATGACCATATAAAATCCTGTAGATTGAACAAAAAAATGATCAAAGTCGGGTGCAAAGGTTCATAAAAAAACATCTTTAACAATTCGAACTACTACAAAAAATTTAGATAATAAATTAACATCTATGAGTTTGAAGTTGTACAAAATACTAAAAAATTGAATGAAGATTCTTGTCAAAAGGATATTTCACAATTACAGTCTTTTTGTTTGTCTGTGGTAATTACAATGAAGGAATGGACTGAACATTCATAAGCGTGTGGTGTGAGCTACTTATAAGTAGTATATGACGTGAGTGTCAACGTAATGTCTGGTGGCAGCAGAAGATGGGGGAAGATCAAGAAAGGAAGAGTTAGAAGAACACAATGGAATTTGTATGAAACGCATGAACAGTGATAATGGATTGATGTTTTGCAACAGGAACAGTCCAGTTCGATATGATGGAATGATATTTTGCAAATGAACGATTTACGATATGGTTTTCCGATTTTACTGAGTACCTCTGTAATTTTCGTTAAATACAATTCGGTTGCCCCACCTGTGTTCTCGTTCACTACAAGCGTACTGAAGAAGGCAATGGTTTATGTTTGAAAATGAAATATAATTAGCTACTGAGTATGGCTAAATGGTCTCTCCGTTTACTTACTACTTAACATGCAGTTTCCTTCTTATTAATGATTTTACCTCTGGATTCACTGAGTATGGACAGCTTGTGAATGCAGAGCATAAAATACTGTCTATTCCGTAGTTAGGTTCTCTATAATTGGCTGTGTTGTATATCTGCTATAACGTGATCTAATTCGTGTATGGACTAGTGGACTGAGTATCCAAGGCTAGTGGTAATATGATTTCAATCAATCGGTTGTTTCATTGCATAATAGTAACGTACCGTGACAAGTAGAAAATATTTTTATTCCGCCGTCATATTAGTTATATAATAGCTACTAAGCAGTTCAACACAAAGACTAGTATAAATAAATGTTCTAATGGTGGCTACCATCATACATTCAATATGACAGGAACGATATACTCTTGAGATCTGGAACAAAATACACTACAAATGTATAACAAATTTAGTTACATAGACTTGAAACACGATGAATGAATATTCATAAAATAAGATAACTTTTATTACAATAAAATATTACTAGTTCAGCATTTCATTAAATACTAATCAATCAGTCAGCTACAAAGTAGAACATCGTACGTATGCACATCAGTTCAGGTTGCTATACTACATCGGCACAGATAGATACGATTTTCAATCCAAATCCCATAGTAGTAAAGACAGTAGAAGATTAGGGTTCGAAGAAATTATTCAAGAAGGATAATTCAGTGACATATATTTGAAAAGGGAAAGATAAAGGTCCTCATGTCATGAGAGGAGCCAAAGAAGGGATGAATCTGAGCGATTGCAAACGATTTAGAGCCATTTCATCCAATGTCTTTAACCATCGGTTACTATTGTCTCGCGGACCTGACCTAATAGTCTACACTTATTAACATGGCTTAGTTCACTTGTCTGTGACTTCATGGATTTGTGCCATGTGTTGGTGTGGCCGCCTCTAGCTTTCTTCCAACTTACTCCGACACTACAGTGGGTGGCTGGTCATATGTATCACATGTCCCAACCACCTTAATCAGTCAGTCAGTTACATCGTAGAACTTCGTACGTGTGTACATCATTTCAAGTTGCTACACCACATTAGTACAGAGAAGTAACTGAAGATTAAAATCAAATAGTTGTAAAGGTAATAGAAGCATTAGCGGTAAAGGAGAAGATTAGGGTTCGAAGATATTATTCAAAAAGTATAATTCAGTGAAATAAATTTACAGTAAAGGATGGAGGTGATGAAGAATCCTGAGGATTGGGATTTGAGAGAAGCCAAAGAATAGATGCACCTGTGCCCTTCAAAGCACACCAGACCAAATCAGTCACAATCAAGTCCTTCCTAATAAACCTCCTACCAACTCTCTTATCTCCAAACACCTTAACTGTAAAGACTAGTTAACCAGGTGACCAGATTGACATTAAGTGCTTTACATTTATGCAGTTTGCTTGACATCATCTATTTATGCATTTCCACTAACTACGAAAAGTTATTCAAGAATATCTGTTTTATGTAATAGCTTCACGACCAGTGTATCAGCAGCCTCTGCAGCAACAGTAGGTCTCAACATACACAAAGGAAAAAGCAAAATTTTTCGATACAACACAACATGCACCAACCAAATCACTCTTGATGGAGATGCCTTGGAGGACATTAACACCTTTACATATCTGGGAAGCTTCATCGACAATCAAGGTGGATCCGATGCAGATGTGAGGGCGCGGATTGGCAAAGCAAGGGCTGCATTTCTACAGTTGAAAAATATCTGGAACTCCAAACAACTTTCAAACAAAACCAAAATCAGGATTTTCAATACAAATGTGAAGACAGTTCTACTGTATGGAGCGGAAACTTGGAGAACTACGAATGCTATCATCCAGAAGATACAAGTGTTTATTAACAGTTATTTACGCAAAATACCTCGTATTCGTTGGCCAGACACAATCAGCAACAACATACTGTGGGAGAAAACAAACCAGATTCCAGTGGAGGAGGAAATCAGGACGAATCGATGGAAGTGGATAGGACACACATTGCGGAAAGCACCTAACTGTATCACGAGACAATCCCTCACATGGAACCCTGAAGGTGAAAGGAAAAGAGGAAGGCCAAAGAACACATTACGCCGAGAAACAGAGAAAGATATGAGAGGAATGAACAAACATTGGACAGAATTGGAGAGGGAAGCCCAGGACAGAATAAGTTGGAGAATACTGGACGGCTGTTTATGCTCCATTGGGGGTAACAGGCGTAAGTAAGTAAGTAAGTAAGTAAGTAAATTCACTTGAAATCAAGTTATGACCGAACAGATGTACTTAAATCTCTAGCAAACTGATACTATTTATTATTCGATTACTTTTTTTTTCGTGCATTCTATTTATTTCGATGCTTCCTTTCTAAAATATCCTAGAACTAATTCATTTCAACGTATCTTGGTTAGTAAACTTTTTAAAGATGACTTGATGATCAACGATGATTTCCAATCATTTGATATACAGGTATTTTTTTTCGTTGTAAACAAATGATATTCATTCTACATATGTATGGTACTGTGGTGTGTGCTACTTATACGAACGATATAATTGTAGTGAACGAGAACACAGGTGGGGCAACCAGATTGTATTACAGAGTTACTCAGTAAAATTGGAAAACCATATTGTAAATCGTTCATTTGCAAAATATCAGTCCATCATATCGAACTGGACTGTTCCTGTTGCAAAACATCAATCCATTATCACTATTCATGCGTTTCATACAAATTCCATTGTGTTCTTCTAACTCTTCCTTTCTTGATCTTCCCCCATCATCTTCTGCTGCCACCAGACATTACGTTGACACTCACGTCATATACTACTTATAAGTAGCTCACACCACATAAGTGGTTTAGGAAGGGATATGAAAGAAGAAGTCGAACGGTCAGAAGAGGAAAACGGAAAGCAAATGGAGCAAAATCAAGAAGTAAATAGAGTACCAACAAGAAGGAAAGGAAGCAACAACAGCAATGGAAGAAGGATGGAGTGTTGGAAGTCACGACTGAAAGATGGTGTGCAAATAGACTATTCAATGTAATGTTTTCATTTTTAACTGACTCAGAGTGTAAATGTGCATGATACAATCTACCTTGCCTGCCTCAGTCTTTGCAGTACAACATTTATATCTGATATTATGCAAGCAATTTAAAATGAAGATTACTGCAGAACAATAGTTTCGTTTTACTAATGACTGAAAAAACAGACAAAAGCAGGATATTAAAAGAACGGATGTAAAGTAAAAATTGTCAATCAAATACTTGATAAACTAAACTTTTCAAAATCTTATAAAAATTACAACCTTAAACACAAATCAGAAAAATACTAACCACTTAAGTATTCCGTTTAACCAGTCAGCTGTAGCTGCGCATAAGATTGTCATGATGCCTAAAGTTGGATCAATATAATAAGCAGTTGGAAATGTCAATAAGTAGGCAGTATTAGGACTACCGAAATGACTAACGGCTGTGAACAAAGGTTCCAGTTGCTGAAATTCAGACAATAAAAATTGAGAGCTATTGATATTGAAATCTAGTGTGTAAGAGAGACTTAATCTACTAAATAAAATAAACCGACCATATCATCAAAACAAATAGATTGATGATAAAATACTAACACATTTCACTGAATCTTTTATCAAATAATAAATTGAAGGAAACTTTTGTCAATATTGTTCCAGTGTTTAACTAATGGATTCAATCCACTCAGACATGTTATATAGGTGCCTTTAGTCTGACATATGTAAGCAATGTATCCCCAGACACTTTAGTTTAATTGTATCCATTCAAAAGTAATTCGCTCTAAAACTTTGCTTTGACTATGAAAATACAAAAGCAGAAAAAAGGAATATGTTCATCTGCACACAAATTTGTTAATGGCTTCACATCCATTTGCTAACTAAAGGACGAGTCTACTGTGAAGCAGTTTGCTCCATTCTACTTTATTGCTGCGAAACATGGCCGATCAGAGTAGAAGATATTCGTACGTTACTAGTTGTCGATCATAGGTGTCTTAGAAGCATTACTCGTGTGTCCTGGGACAATCGAGTAAGCAATTTTGGTGTTAGTAAATAAAGCCTAGGTAAGGATGGCTGATCAATAGATGAAGTAGTGAAACTTCATCAGTTGAGGTGGTTGAGACATGTGTTGCGTATGCCCAAGCACCGACTGCCTCGTGGAGCTATATTTTGCTGTGTAGAAATAGGTTGGAAGAAAGCTAGTGGCGGCCAAACCAAAACATGGCAGCAATCAATGAAGTCACTGACAAGTGGACTGAGTCATGTCGGTAGGTGTCGACTACCTTGTTGGGGCCCTCGAGATGACAGTAATCGATGGTTAGAGACCTTGAATGACATGATTCGAAACCGCTTGCAATGGCGCAGGTGCATTCATTCTTTGTGTTCTCTCAAATCTTAACCTTCGGAGTTCCTCATCACCTTTATCGTATTCTTGTTAGGTTATTTTCACTAGATTATACTTCTTGAATAATATCTTCAAACCCTATTCTCTCCGAGTACTGCTAATACTTCTGCTATCTCTACTATTGTGGGATTTGAAGTGACAGTTGCGCCTCCGTGCTAATGTTTTACGGCAACTTGAACCGATATACCTACGTAAGTACAAAGTTGCCCGTTGTAACTGACTGACTGACATAAACTAACAGATAACAGCAAAACAGTTACTCATACTACGATTTCCCTCAAAGTGAAAGGCATCGGGTTTAGGCGAGGAGTTGAGGAAAAAGAGGTCAGATCACTCGACAACTTCAAGAAACTGATCGAACTCAAACTACTAAACAGACATGGCTATTGTTTGTCTAAGCATGAAATTCCACCTGAAGCGGAATAAGGATTCAAAATACCAAAGGTGGTCAGATCAGAACAATGCATATTCTGTACAACGAACGAATCCTTTATTACTCTTTAATGACTTCTGTGTACCCTTACCTTCCAACAGATGAATATAATACTGTTACCAAAGTATTAAAGCATGTAATTCTGGTGGTTTCATATACAATTACATTGTTTCATAAACCGTATCTTTGGCACGTTCATCGAAGACAGCTATATGTACTTCCATGAATTCAAATAGGAAGTGGGATTAAGCAATTCGCAGATGGGACTTTATGAAATGTATCCGAAACCACTTTATGTGACGAAAATATGCATTCATTTTACTTTATGAGTTATACAGTAACTCTTTACTAGTCAGAATAACGACATGAACAAAAAGAAACTGTACGTATATTGAAGCTGAAGAAATCAACATCGATGTGACAAGTTTTTGTGAAGAATTTTCTACAATAACAACATCGGTAAATTGGTTGCTAAACATTTGCAGTTGCGAGTATCACAGTCATAATGACTAAAGCGCACGTCGAAATTTCGTCCTCAAAGTTAACATGGGTCACTCGACACTGAGCAATTTCAAAGGCGACTAATTTCAAACACAAATCGATCAATGACTACCCACACAAATTTGAAAACTTATACAAAAGTACATCCGTGTAATTCCATGTGTGAATAAATTTTTAATTATGACTGAATTTATATTTCTTATTACTAAACTTCGGCTAAAAATTGTTTTGTGCTTTCATAAACGATTTCCCTGACCTCACAGCTGGTGCTTTCGTCTAAATCACAAGAACTGGCAACTGAATGAAAGACTGTTTATTTTTATCACTAGTTAACGATTTATTATTTGGATTAGTTTTGAGTTTTAAGACGCTTAGACTGTGACAATAACAAACCAGCGTGTATTGAGACAGGCAAATCAAGACACCTTCATATGAAATCCACATGAGATATATTATCACTTACGACTAAGAAATTTTAAAATTACAAACCAAGGTAGGACTAATTATATCATGCTATAACACATGGATCATCCCTTACCCTCAACATAAGCATATTCAATGAATTTACTCCGACTAGTCTATTAACCGCTAGATAATTTATGAATAGTAGATAATTTATAATGAAAAAAGATACTGCAGTGATTTGCTAACTATCAACTGACATTCACGATTAAAAATCGCTGCTACCCCTTGGTTTAGAGAAGCTCTGGGTTGGATCCATACTTTCCCCATCCAACCCTAAATATGAATGTCATCAACTCATTCGAAAGTTTGGTCCCATGCAATTTAAAGCAAAGACAGCCAGGTATCCCTTCAGAATATTCTAAAGTTAAGTTCACTACCAAAGTTGAAAATGTGCATTTTATGGACGGCATTATCATCTTTTTTATTTTTGTAAAAAGATATAGTTATTAACTTTGAGGAGAAACAAAAAAGCCTTTAACAGTTGCTATGTTTAGACTTATCACTAGTAAATAGGCTAATTTAATAAAGAACCACATATACACAGATTAGTTCATCAAAAAATTTCATGAAGTGTAATTCGTTACCACAACGGAATTTTACTTTACTCACTTCACAGTTTTGAATCCAATTTATAAACCGAATACCACTACTATGGATTATATTCATTTTCGATACGACAGATTTTGTATATTCTTCTAGAATTAGAGCCAAGAAAAATGTAAAGGGGCCTCAAAGTTGCTAGTGATATGTTTAACAAAGAAAAACAAAAATTCGGTCACCTGGAATATCAAGATAGATTAGTTTATCACAGGAGACATAGTTAACTCACCTCGCATAATACATCGAGCGGTAAACTGAACACCCTAAAGACATATCTCATCAATATTTCTTCCTAAATCATCAAAATATGTGAACGATGATTGCACTCTCTATTGTTCACTTGTCAGATATCATAATAGTCTGATCTGCTGCATACATTCAATATTTTAATCGGATATTGTTACGGCCAAACATAAACAAATGAACGGATTATTGATGGGAACTTTTACATTTTTACAAAGCATGAAAAGCAATCTTCTGTTTATAGTATCAGCCAAATCATATGATGCTGATGGATGCATTAGGATTCACAAAAATTAAATTTATTAAAACGTTTTGATATATGCTGGCTACTACATTCCCAATAACCCCATTTCCCAAACAGTATAAAATAGAAATCGACACAAAGCTAACTTAATCTTAGGAATTCCATATATACATTAGATCAGGAGAAAGCGATAGGCTCTGAAAATCGTTAAGGATGGTGGTTCAGTTTTAGCACCACGGCTGGCAAAGGTGCCAGCTAGATTTTGGGAACTAAACGTAATCATAACTGACTGACCTAAATCGTTCCATTTTAAAAAAGGATCCGAAATACCCTTGCGATAGACACACAAGAATCAGTTTAACTACTATAGTGTCCGCATTACTAGCCTCTATAGACATTCGTCGCCTAATTAAGACACAAAAGTGCAAATCGGAGTAAACGAGACTGATTTCAGACCTGGTTGTGGATCTGCCTGTCATGCATTCACTCTCTATCATGCGTTTGAACAACTGTCTCTTTTCTGATGCCTGACTACTGTTGCATTTCTTGATTTTAAGGCAGCATTTGTCTCTGTAAGCCAAGAGACTAAGTGTCATTTTTCATTTGAGGGTGTATCAAGGACGTAAATCAATCTATTAAAGACTATTTACCGCTCTTGGTTTGTCTGATGGCCATACTGAACTCCTCAATCATAGGTGCGCTAATAATAATTGGGAGGTCCGTGGATGCTGCGTCGATGTTGGGTGTGTTCAGTGGAGCTGGTTGATTCAATAGTTCCTTAAAGTGCTCTACCCACCTATTTCGCTGTTCTCAGTGTTGCTGATTACATTGTTCTCCTTGAGTTTCACTGGTCGTTCTGGTTTACGATAGTTTCCGGCGAGCTTCTTTGTTGTTTCGTACAATTGTCTCAAGTTTCCGTCTCTTGCAGCCTTTTCCGCCGTCATTGCTAGATCTTCCACATATTTTCGTTTGTCAGCTCTGATGCTCTTCTGCACTTCCATATTTGCTTCTGTGTATGCAGCTTGTGCGGTAACTTTCTCTTCTCTTGTTCGGCTGACATTGATTGCTGTCTAATTGTTACTCCTTTCTTCGATTTTTGCAAGAGTATCAACAGAGATCCATTCCTTGTGATGGTACTTCTTGTGACCCAGAACTTCGTGACATGTTGAAGTGATTGCCTCCTTAATCCCTTTCCAATTGTTCTCCAATGATGCGTCCTCTCCATTGAATTGATACTAAAAGGCCTGTCACTTTTGGTGAGGGCTATCTTGAATTCGTTGAGTTTTACGATATCCCGGAGCAAGGCCGTATCAATCCTTTGTTATGTTGTCTGCCTCTTTGTCCAGTGCTTCTTTAGTTTCAGTTTCATTTGGGCGATCAGAAAGTGGTGATCTGAGGCTATACCAGCTCCTCTCCTGATTCTCACATCCTCCATGGTCCTTCTGAACGTTTTGTTGATACAGATATGGTCAATTTAGTTTTGAGTAATGTGGTCCGGTTAAATCCCTGTAGATTTGCGAATGCGTTTGTGCGGCAATATTGTGCCACCGATGACCAATTTGTTGAAGGCACATAGGTTTGCAAATCTCTCACCGTTTTCGTTCCTTTCTCCCAGTCCATGTCTTCCCATGATGTCTTCATATCCAGTGGTGTCCATGCCAACCTTGGCATTCAGGTTTCCCATAAGAATCGTCAAATCCTTTGGTGAACATTTTTCGACGATTGATTTCAGCCTTTCAAGGAATTGATCTTAAACGTTGTTATTGTAGTCATTGGTAGGTGCAAAGCATTGAATGACGTTCATTGTAATGTCCTCTTTACTTGTTTTGAAGGATACGTTGATTATCCTGGGTCCATGAGATTCCCATCCTATCAGTGCCTTTTGTGCTTGTTTGGAGAGCATCAGTGCAACTCCTTGTGTACGTGAAACATTTGCCTCTTCATGATCAGGGTATTACAGTAGTTCCCCTGAAGCTAGTCTCAGTTGTCCTATCGGTGTCCAATGCGTTTCCCTGATACCGAACACCTCGAGGTTGTTAATTTTCATTTCTGCCGAAACTTGAAATAGACTTCCCACAATGAACGAAAGTTCCATGTACCTAAAAGAAAGGTTGCTCTGGTTGTCAGAATAAGCATCGGAACCGTGACTTCCGAGGGAACTTGGCTTCCATCACGCGATGTCATAATTCTTCTTCCAACTCCCAGGGCAGTGTGAAAATGGTTTGAATTAATTTTTCTGGGTAGCGTTTTTTGGCAAGTTAGTTTTTGACGGAATAGGGACGCCAACCTCATGTCAAACCCTCCCCCTTTGTCCGGGCTTGGGACCGACAGTAGCCCCTAAGGTTCTACTCGCGGCGTTCTTTGAGAAATAAATAAGTTTTAAATGTATCAATCATTATTAAAAGTATTTGAGATTTGCACTAACACATAAATGGATATTTCACCATAACACCTTAACATGATAGATGATCGCCAATATGTAGTTTAACATCCTCACCACTATACCACAAAAATAATTGTGTTGATGAACGCATTTGATAAGCTGCAGTATGGTTATCATTATCCATATTGCATTACACAGCAACAACTACAGTGTCATGCATCAATCTGAATCTATTTATTCGATAATACGAAATTCACTGGGGAGTAATTGATAAAGTTAATCTCGAATGACGTATCAAGCTTGTCCATATGAATGTGATCCACACGATAATCATAAGAATGAGTCGGAATTTCTAGGTTTACATAATAACTTATACATTGTGCATTCACCAAATCAAATACAAGAAGAAAATATCTAAATTATCTTGTTACTATTACTATCACTGACCCAAAATAACACACAGATCACCTAAACTTCTAAATTAACATCAATCATTAAAAAATTTTCATCATAAAATTCTGATTCGCATCGTTTTTTGCAGTTGTGTTTGAGTAGTT
The DNA here is from genome assembly GCA_944470395.2 of Schistosoma turkestanicum. NCBI lineage: Eukaryota > Metazoa > Platyhelminthes > Trematoda > Strigeidida > Schistosomatidae > Schistosoma > Schistosoma turkestanicum. The sequence continues at coordinate 22,411,959 of OX103973.1, forward strand.
TTGAAATCAGTATAAATTGTTGACTCCGAAAACATAAATTCATGAAACCGTTTTTAATGATTTTCAGGAAGCAGTAATCAGTCTTGACACTACTGAAGAAAAAAAAGGTATCTAAATTTTATTTACAATTCTAAATTCTATCCATCATGTTGAATCGAGTAGGATTAAGAAAGATTTGAGCCGAATGACATGAATCTACTTTCTATTTCGTTTGGTTCTGATCAACTGCTCAATCTAGCATTAGCCAGGATCTACTGCGAATCTGGAATAATTTAATTACTTATAAAATAAAACATGTTCACGAGTCAAAGTTCATGTTGGTAAGCGCTCAGTTCACGTTGCTTTAAATGGTTTTTTAAATTATTATATGCTTGTCACAGTCGGCATTTCAATCATTGAATATCTGTTTCGAACACGACGTCAAGTGGATATTTCACAAATTTCAAAAGTTATAATAAGTGAGTCGAGATCAAGACTACCACAGTTCATTCTAAATATTGTTGTCATCAGGCGTCCGAATCCTGAATCATGTGTTCAAAAATTGATCGTAATGAAAGTCTTTTCATTATATCTTGAACGTTTGTCCTGCTCTTTCTTCTAAATACTTGCAATAATGATTGTTTGCCTAAATTGTGTGCCTCATTTTAATCACCTGTGCTTCACTTGTTCTATTCCTCCGTTGTTTTTACTGTTTATTCACCATGTAGCAACTTCGTGCTATGACTTAAGACTCTTCAGTTGACAATTATCTATTCAGTATGTCGAGGTCATTTATACACTTCCTGTGGCCCAGAACCTCGTGACATGTTGAAGTGGCTGCCTACTTGGTCGCTTTCCAATTGTTCTTCATAGTAGTTTCTTATCCATTGAGTATGTCGTGCAAGGCCTGTAACCTATTTCTGAGGGCTATCTGGAATTTGTTGTTTGACAGTATCCAGAAGAAGGGCCGTATTAAACTTCTGTGATGTTGTCTGCCCCGTTGTCCAGTGCTTCTTGAGTTTCATTTTCATTTCGGTGACTAGCAAGTAGTGATCTGAGACTATGTCAGCTCCCCTCTTGGTTCTCACGTCCTCCATGGTCCTTCTGAATTTTTTTATTGATGCAGATACGGTCGATTTGGTTCTGAATAGTGTGACCCTGTGAAACCCATGTACCCTTGTGTATGTGTTAGTGCGGGGATATTGTGACGCTTATGACAAGTTTGTTGAAGGCACATAAGTTTGCAAACCTCTCACCATTCTTTTTATTCTCCCAGTACATGTCGTCGCATGATGTCTTCAAATTCAGTGTTATCTATACCAACCGTGGTATTTAGATATCCCATCAGAATGGTCAAATCTTTCGATGAGTATATGTTGACTACTAACTGCAGCCTCTCGTAGAATTCATCTTTTACGTCGTCATTGTAATCGTTGGTAGGTGCATAGCATTGGATGAATATCATTGAACTGCCTCCTTTCTTTGTTTTGAAGGATGCATTGATGATCCTGGGTTCATTAGTGTCCCATCCTATTAGTGCCTTTTGTGCTTGCTTAGACAGCATCGGTGCGACTCCTTATGTGTGTAAGGCATTTTTTTCTACACGGTCTTAGTATAACAGCAGCTTTCCTGAAGCTAGTCTTAGTGGTCTAACCTGCGTCTAGTGAGTTTCACTGGCTCCATGAACCTCCAGGTTGTAACTTTTCATTTCTGTAGCAACTTGGCTGAATCTCCCGGTCTTCGATATTGTTCGAACACTCCATGTGCCTAAAACGCTGGTTGCTCAGGATGTCAGAATGGGCATCGGCCCATGACTTCCGAAGAAACTCGTCCCTCTGAATGAAGAGCTTCTAACTCCCAGGGCAGAGTTATTATGGTTTGAATTTTTTCTGACAAGTGATTTTCATAGAGTTAGAGTTTTACGGGATTAGGTCACGAACACAACATCAAATGGCCTAAATTTTTCCGGGCTTGGGACCGGAAGTAGCCCTTGAGGGGCTTCAAGTGGAGTCAGACAAGCCTAGGAAAGCAGGAAAATATGTGACACAAAAAAATGTGAGACATTTAGTAACTTAAGCATAATATATTCCTTGGTTCTGAGAGAGTATTTGACGTCGTGCTCAGGAAGAGCTTAGGAAAATATTTTTGCCCATATGGAAGTACATGAAAGTATCGTTACTGTAATGAGGAACTGCTTCGACTGTTTCGATAATAAAGCCATTCAAGAAGGAAAGCTCACAAATGTATCCTAAGTAATTTCAGATGTTAGGAAAGATTACTCACTCTCGTCTTTCCTCATTTTCGTGGTCTTTACAAGCATTATGAGTAGTACGTTTAGAGAATGCAGTAATAACATTGGGAACGAATCGATTATCTGAACTTTCTGGATGACTTGGCACGTTCATTCCATGAAAAGCGACTGGTGCAGGCTAAGACTTTTAGTTTAGTGGTGACCTAAGCAAAATCTCAATATTCACCATGAAAGAACAAGATACTTAGACAAAACGTAACGAACTGCGTAGCTATGAAATAGAATGAAGGCTCCGTATTTTCAGAATATGCTGATGCAGATCCACTGGCTTAAAATGGACAGCCAGAGCAACGACCCTACAAAGCACGAATCTGTAAACCTGTTAGTAATTTGGTTCTCAATGTTCTATATAACCTAAAGTGATCCGACTTTTTCTCCCTCGAAAATGCTGAAGTCATCATCAAAATGATCATCAAGACTAAGGAAATTCCATATGACATATTTTCATATCCAAACCAGTGTCTGATCCATAGTAGAAGAATATAGACTTTTTCTCTTAATTCTTCATAACTACTACGAATTTGAAGGCTATTTAAGCACTCCACATTCCTTTCGTCAACTTGTAATCAAGGCCCCTAGTGTCGGCTATCATTGGGAGACAACCCAGGGTACAAGATGCAAATACACAAGTCTCACCAACTGAATACGCTACACTTGTATATATCGGCAGCGGCCACTTTCCACAGAACAAACTAAACAGAATTAATGAATTTGTTTAAAGACCTGGGAGCGCCTGTCGCTACAGAATTGCCAGGGTGATAAGACAAACTATCAAGTGCCTGTTTTGCAAGGTAAGAGAACTGCGGCGTCAGTTGAGAGAGGTCAGGGATATGTACTTTAATAATGAATCCAAAGATAATAATCCTAACTGTAACGTGACTCTCCCCCAACGTTGCAGACGACAAAGTAAGCTTGAAAGTAATGACACTCTGCCGGTGCCATAGGGCACCGAAAACAGGGAATTCAGTGGCCATATATTAGCAGCCGTTTCAAGAACGTAACATTACACCTTACCTGGCTAACCACCCTCAAATACTAAAGCACAGAAAGTTGACTGAGGCAATACTGCAACCACCAACCCTTCTGTTTCATCAAGTACTCTTACCTATCGATTCCAACAATCCATCTTTATATCTCAGAAAACAGCTTACAATTTCTACAGGTTGGTTCTAGTAGTGGTTGGTTCTCAGCATTATGAATTTCGGGACAGAATGAAATTTCATGTTCGACGTCACCAGATCGAGTAGGACAAATGATTAGTTTCCGGTCGTGGATGTTCATCTCCACACCATTAGCAAGAAGTTACCATGGTACGGTCATGTAAAACGTTGTTGTAAACGAAGTAGGTACGAGTGGAGGAGATGCTGTCTAACACTCCACACTAGGGCAAACTTAATGATCATGGGACAGCATTTTACTAAACGGCCAACGGCCACGAGAATGGGGTAGGCTAACACTACACGATCACCTGAGAACAAATAGAGACATTCTTCAAAACGCGGTGCCACCCAACATAGTCCAGATAAATCATGCACCTGCAAAGTGAAATCATGGGTCAAGTGGGGCACTGAAAGCTTGCTACACGCGAAGAGAAGATCCTGGAGCAATTGAGAAGTCTCTCCTGATATTGAGAAACAGATGTAACACTGAAGTTCGAAGAGATAGGAGACGATTCCGGGCAAAGCAGGCTGCCGAAACACAAGCAAGCTCAAAATGTCTGCTGAAGTTCGGGACCAAAAATACCGTGCGATCAAGATTGTTTATGATCTCAGCGGTCCAAGTGGCGAAGACCTTACAAGTCCAGAGGTAGTTGAGATCTATTACATCGATCACACTGACGGTACGCAGGACCTTAGGACACTACTCAAATCTATCGGCAGACGATGACACGGCTAATACCCGATTTACTCCTGACTTAATACTAAGACAACAAATCTCTGAGTCCAGAAATGTCATCAGGATGTAATGATATCCCCCTTATCTTCTTGAAACAGTGCAGAACACCTCAGTTCACGGGTATGTGACATGTTCAGGCATTCGCTAGAGTTACATTAACTCCCAGCTGAACGGAAAAAATCTACTCTCTCTTTTTTATGCTTAAAGGATGTGATAGGAGGGATTCAACCTGTTGCAGATCGATCACATAACTACCAATACTGTGGAAGATATCAGAAGGACTGGTGGGGAAGCAAATGAGACAAGGTATGGATGATAACAACATTCTCTATGAAGCCTAACAAGGAGCCAGGAATGGCAACTCATGTGCATCCAATCTTCTACTAAGATGGGAAAGGTAGACGACTGGTTTAAGTAATATACTTTGACTTCGCAAAAGGTTTCGACACGGTACGTTACGTATTCCTAGACGCGACGGAGGTTACGACGATGGGTTTCATTCATCCACTTCTATCTTGGCTCATTATCTTGACTTACCATCGCTTTGTCCATTCCACCAAGGACGGTTAAAAAAATGCTCTGGTTATATAAATACAATTGACTCTCTGCTCCTTTTCTCTCTTTACTCCCTTCTAAGAACCCTATCAGCGGTGTAACAGCCGTGCTGTCTCTACGCAAAATACACCTAAAGTGCGCGTACGCCTAGGTTACAGCTTATATCAAATGCCTTCCAATCAACACCACCCAACAAATTCACTCCTGAATAAAGCAAACGACCCAAGAACTCTACTATGTACTTACACTATTTGTATTCACTTGTTGAAAATGTGACTTTGTCGTACTGTTCCTGTTGGTGACATGGTGTAAATGTGCTATCGGAAAGAGACTCTTATTTCCATTATAACTGAGCAAACCTATACAGTAAATTTGGTAGCATTTGTAACAATTTGATCTAGCCTGTAAAATGGCATGCCTCTTGTAACACTCCGTTATTTGAGGATAAATATATTATTATTATTACTGTAAGTTCAATAGAGTGTATGCTAGCCGGCGAGTCTCAACATAAGAAGTTTAACAGGTCCAATCCTCTTCCTGATATTCAATAATATTTTGTCAGACAAGGTTAGCTCAGTGGCATTAAATCACGCAGACTATGATAATATCTGGAGGTTGATAAGCAGTGAAGAGGATTCAACCGAGCGACCAAACTACCTTACACCTGTTTAAAACCAAACCAGTCGAAATATCGCGTTAAGAACACTTTTTTCAACGTGACACAAATGACTTACATCCCCACTGGAAGTCCGCTCCCTAATGTCTCCATAGACAGTGATATCGGCTTAATAACTGCAGAAAGTCTAGACAGTAGTTTTGACTACATAGGGGACGTAGCCGAGGATGACTCTATGCGTGAAAATAACTTGATGCTTTAACCAAAGAAGTATTCTTAATGTTCTTGAAGACATACACACTCCCACATCTTGAGGTTTACAACGTCCCCTTAAGCGAGACAAATTTCCTGGATTAAGAGCAGAGATGAGCAACTAAATGGGCGATTATGTCGAAGAACAAACCTTACGAAGACAGACTCCAGCACTTGGTATTACTACCTCTAAGTTATAAAAGGATCAGAGGAGATCCGATAATGTCATATAACACAGTGATTACTCCGAATCATCCCATCAGGAGCATCTTTCCTAAACATCAACGTCACGCCCCTCGAGATAAACCTCGAAAAATTGATCATCAAAGAGGGAACACCCAGGTTCGTGCATACTTATTTTTTCCACACTGCAAGTTACTGATATTTGACCCGCTAACATATTATCTCTTAGTATTCAAAAACCACTTATATCATGGGACATAGAAATTCATAAATAACAACCAATTGATTTGAATTAGTGCAGTTGAGGTGATAGACTACCACCCATTGGACATCACCAAATACCTGGAATGGCACCGAACTAATTAAAAGCTAGCTCAAAGAAATTAGCTGGTTTATATTTGCTTGTGTGGAGATATTGGATATTGAAATCGACTAAAAATATTCGCGTCTTGTCTGACACTGTTGGCTACTGTAAATGGAGAACCCCTTCGCAGATCCAGTGGCGAAGTTGGCACCGGTTTGTCCTATTTTTCAATACTAGAATTTTATCTACAGACTAACTCTCATGATAACCCTCCGATTTCTCGAGTTGATACGGATGTCCTAGATAAATATAACCCATTTGAGGCCAGTGGGGACACTAAGCAGGGTAGTCATACCGCTAATTCTGTGCCACCATATCCATACACTGCCACTCAGGCTCAAAAAATTACAACCGCAGAGCTCGAACGTCGTCAGAGAGAGCTGGATGCAAAGGCTGCAGAACTAGCACGAAAAGAAGAAGAACAACGAACAAGAGAGGAACAAAACCGATCAGCGTCCCAAGGTTTGTAATCCTTTCTTTTACCTGAATTATCTTCCGTTTCATACATTTAATCAGAGAGTGATTATGCGCAATCAGTAGTATAGTTTTAAAGCTTATTTGTTAGTACTAACATTTAATAAAGAGCAAAGATACTAAGGCTCGTTTTCTTTAGGTTAACCTGATATTCCTCCGAATTTGTGTTTAAAACCTGCTATTTCAAAAGATTCCGAGTTTGACATCAGAAATCATGAATGAATGATTTTAGTCATGACTAAGAACACGAATTGATTATCGTCACTGTATCTACAGATGTTCGTCTGTGCCTTTGTAGTTAGTTTACACAGCGAAAAATTATTATCTGACTTCCTACATATTTAAATAATATCCGGAAACTATTTACTTTAATACACGACCCCATTTACATCACACAACGGATACTATGTTTTTATTCCCCAGCCTTCAAAATAACTGCTCTATGCAAGTCTACTTGACTAATTGTTCTTAGACTCTCATAAAATAGATACCTACATGCGTCGTATCTCTTGAAAACATACAAAAGCCAACGACTGAATCCTAAAGGCTGCAGAAAGGTCACCTAAGCTAGTATTAAAAGCCCATTCGTGATAACCACACCATTTGCGACCACTATTATTCAACGCCTAAATCCTGGTCTTCAACAAAACATGAGGAAATAAAACAGGTGTCAAACTTGTTTATGGATTTTCTGACTGATTCATTATCTTTTATCAAGAGTATAGGTATATACCGACGGCCAAATGTGGTTATATTCGTAAAATATCCGTTTAACTCCATTGACTAACTATTTCTATTGCTCATACTAATCTTTTAATCTCCTTCAGGAAGTTCAGTAGTTTGGCAGTATTGACCACCTTGTTTAGACGTCCCATTAAAGTCGTTTTTTGGGAACTAGGGAGATTTAGGCATAAATCCAAAAATTTCTCCCAGCGTTTATTAACTTGTACTGCCTGAACTGTGCTTCTGGAATCACATCTTCGGTCCCTGCTACAACCTCTACTACTATAGGATTTGGATTGACAATTCCATCCCTTTGTGCTAATGTGATATAGAGACTTGAACTGATGTATATGCGTAACAAGTTCTACGTTGCAGCTGAATGACTGCATGTGGTCTAAGCCAGATACCCGTATGTCGTTACGAGGTCAGTGAGCCTCACTGTTGTCCTGTTTTACCTTATAACTGTTAAACGTAGTTTTTGAAATTCGGGGGCCTGTTTAGGTCACAAGAATCTGAGCATGGATGTTTTAAAACCACTGCTGCCGTATATCGAGACCACTAAGTAAGCTATACTAATGTTAGACGTGGTGTATTAGTTACATTAGGTCACTCATTTGACTGATGAGACAATTTAAATGAAGCCATCGACACCCAACTTCACTCCCTGTTACTAGTTTAGGTGCCAACACAAGCCAATCCTGAAGCAACATTTTTCAGTGAAGGGGTGAGGAATCGCATCTTGAACATGTTTTCATTGTTGCTTAAGATGGTCAGAAGATTCTATAAGCGTCTTCATCAAACAGAACTATGTCATCTGCATATTCTACGTCGACAAGTGACTCGTGGCAAATTAACCGCTCAGACGACGGGACTTGAATAAAAGTGCAGAGAGCGGACAATCTCATCGAACACTACATGATGTAATCAATCCGGATGAACAAGTAAATCTCCTGGTAAAAGTTCAATTCCTGAAAAGTTATATGATGGTGTCGTTTCGAAAAGCATGTCAACGACAAAATAAACAAGAATGGAGAAAGTGGACATCTCTGGCGGACACCACTTGAAGTAATCAATGCCGATGACAGTTCGCCATAAGCTTTGACTCAATCAGTGGTGTTTGAGTAAAGAGCCTGTACGAGTTCTATGTAATTCTCCTGAACACCTTTCAATGACAGACACTGCCAGTGAACATGCAGTGTCGAACTTTCTTTATCTCTTAAATTCAGTATATCATACTTAGGCAAATCCCGTTCGTCCGAAGGTGGTAGTAAGAAGCCAAATACGGTTTCATGGATGAATTTACTTCATGTATTTATTTATGCAGACAGATATGAGAATGAAAAGCATACAAGCAAAGCGAAACGAATTGGAGAAGGCGAGTGAACCAACCTTTCGTCGTTAAAGCAATGACTAAGTATTTATAGTCAAGAAATAATAAGTTAGACATGTGATAAGCGAGTAAGCATACACACACACAATCCAACGTACAATAATCGATACTGTTATCGAATTATTACAAATATAAAAAGTGATACAATACGAATGTTAGTGGAAGTCTGAATGAGTGTCCATGTTCTAAGACCAGACGAAGTGTGCATATATAGTCTATACACTGACGTTCAGGTCGGAAAGCAGCTTGGTTTTCCCGAGTGCTCTTCATGAGCTGTTCTAAGGCATTATTGAAGCTAATATTTTAAACACTATATTAGTTAAACTTATTCCATTGTGATTGTGAAAAGAGGACTTTCCTCTTTATAGACCGAGATAATCAGTGATTGAGACCAGTTGGGTGGGATTACATCCAGTTCCCAGATTCTACATAAAATCTCAGTCAGTTGCAACGTAGAACTTCGTACGTATGTAAGGTATTAATGGTAATGAAGAAGACTAGGGTTTGAAGGTATTATTCAAGAAGTATAATTCAGTGAGATAAGGTTAGAAAGACAAAGTTAGAGGTGCTGGCGAATCCAAAAGATTAGGATTTGAGAGAGCACAATGAATGGATGCACTTGCTCCATTGCAAACGATTTTGAGCCATGTCGTTCAACGTCTCTAACCATTGGTGACTTTTGTCTCGCGGACCCCAACCAGGTAGTCTACATCTACCAACATGACTCAGTCCACTAGTCAGTGACTTCATGGATTTCTGCCATGTTTTGGTTTGGTCGCCCCTAACTTTCTTCCAACCTACTCCTACATCACAAAACAGCTCGTCGAGGCAGTCGGTGGTTAGTCGTCCATAACACATGTCCCAACCACCTCAACTGATGAAGTTCCAATGCTTCATCCCATGAGAGACGGGAATGTATGGAGTAAGGTAGGATCTGACATATACTGGTTCGACCTTTTCTCAACCCTTTCGTTATGAGGAGGCAACTGCAGATGCTGGTTGTCTGAGGGAAACACCCTGATGTCATCACACTCCTCTACTGTCAGCAGTACAAGTTTGCCCTCAGACTCTCAGTTGCTGCTTTTGGTCTTACCATCCTGCAACCGACCTACTTGGCGTGGTAGGACCTAAAAGAACATGAGTTCCAGTTAGTATAATTCAGTCGAGTTATCATGATAGGCAAGCCCAACCATCACGTCTAAGTGGCGGCTACGGTTGGGAATATCTAAATGGTCGTGTAAATTTCAAGTCGTAGTCTTCTACGACTCTTCGAAAGTGTTCATTTTAAAGTACTCCTATGGTATGGATAAATACTTCCCTCCAGTTAACATCACCAAAGGTTACTTATTTTCACTTTCGAAAATGTACATTAAAAGCTTTGGATTTCTTACTTTCAGTAGTATATTATTACAACTCCCAAATCAGTGTAAATCTCAAAAAACTTCTGTCTCTCTGAATCACTGTGATTTCATTATTTTCTGTTTTTTTTCTAAATGCTACTGTTTTACTTTATTAGTTAGCTACTTCATGATATTACAAGTCATGTACGACGTGTTATTTACAATTTTCTTTTTTTGTTTTCCGTAGGTATTGCAGCCAAGAATTGGCCTCCGCTACCATCCTTCTTTCCTTGTAATCCTTGCTTTTATCAAAACATTGAAACAGAAATAGTACCAGAGTACAAAAATGTAGTCAAGTTTGGATATTATTTATGGATGTCATACGCTTGTTTGTTGTTTGTGAACTTGTTCACAGCAATGATATACTTTGCCGGTACTTCTCAATACTATGGAGGAAGTTTATTTGGTGTTGCTATTCTCGTATTCATAGTTTGTATACCATCGTCGTATGTGTGTTGGTTCAGACCATTATACAAAGCTTTTAGGTAAGCTTGTACCTGTTATCAGATTACAGTGTTTTTGTGTCATAACGAAATGTTTTTACATTTATTTGAAAAATGTCCTCAAAAATCATTTAATTCTCGTTTCTTCAGTCCATTAATTTTTTTCTTTTATGATCTATTTCCTTGCATTTGTTGTTCTGATTTAACGAATGGGGGAAACTAAAAAAAAATGAACGTATTATTGAGGGTAATAATTTTTGATGATCACAAAGAAAGTACTATTGTAGTGAACGAGAAGACAGGTGGGGCAACCGGATTGTATTTAGCGAAATTACAGAGTTACTCAGTAAAATTGGAAAACCATATCGTAAATCGTTAATTTGCAAAGTATCAGTTCATCCTATCGAACTGGACTGTTCCTGTTGCAAAACATCAATCCATTGTCACTATTCATGCGTTTCATACAAATTCCATTGTGTTCTAACTTCCTTTCTCTTGATCTTCCCCCATCTTCTGCTGCTAGACATTACGTTGACACTCACATCATATACTACTTATAAGTAGCTCACACCACACTATGATAATACAAGCCTATTCCGTAACTTCTGTTGTCTCCTTATCAGTCAAAATCATTCTTTCTACCGTAATCAAGATATCATCTTTTGATAAAAGTTTAAACTAAAACAATTATTCATTTGTTTAACTCATGTCTACGTCTGGCTGCCCCTAATCGTTTCTGAACTCACACTACTTTCTTGTCCTCCAGTATAGCACATCAGCGTTATGGTTTGTTAAGCATAACTAATGATGTGTGTCCTACGTAAGAACAGTTCACCATCTTAACGAACTATTTATTATTCCCATCTAACACTCAATATTTAGTCCACATGTACTCGTTTCGAAGATAACCTGGGCAAATATAACAAATCAGGTCATAAATCCTCATCTACTGAAACAGTTAAGGTATGTGTCATGTTTTCTACTCGACTCATGACGTTGGCTGGTGTAGAAGTAGTTTGGAAGGAATGTTGTTAATCTAAGCTATATTAATAGATGCAAACTACTTGGAATGGGTCCATGTTATAATCACTACCAGCAGTTGGGAACGTTATGTGAGATTACTCAGAATTAATCTAAATGGCACTCATTCACTCCTGATGTAGATGTTGAGCTCCATCTTACCTCCATAAATTTCATTGCTGTCTCAATATTTAATCTTTCTCTTATCACCATTGCTATTACATAATCATTTCTGTCACTATTCCCGTCAAGCCAATCTGATATGGCAACCTGTGCCAAAGCATAGTTGTGGGAGGCTCTACATTGATCATGATTAACTGCTACTCTATCCTTCTTCAAGTACTAGTAGCTTATTCATGCTTTTTCAGAGGCAAAGTTTTACAGTCATATAAGATAAAAGCGTAGAGTATTGCTTAGTATACACACCGATTCCATGAGATGATTATCTTTCTCGAGTCACAGATTGTCGAAGATTAAGCGACCTCTATCAGACGTCCTAAAATGTCATAAGTCACCAGCCAACAAGGATTCGTATATTAAGTGAAACAGGTAAAATTATTACTCACTTAAGTTCTGATATTCAAACTAAACATTGATACAGATCAATTCTAAAGTATTTACGTGTTTTAATTGTTTTTTTTCCTCATCGGACTTAACTTTTTATCGCTTGAAAATTAATTTCAAGAATGTGAATTCACAGATAATAATGGTGATAACAGCAGTCAGAAAATCATGTGATTGCTTATAAAGTTATTACAGTTATTTCTAAAAACATGATATATTGCAAGAAAACAAGACATACTTTCACTGTTTTATTTAGGTAATAAAATAGTTCAATCATTACTGCCTACACTATAGTGATAAAAAGGCAACACCTGACAAGTCAACTATTGCATTTTATAGCGTTGTTATGTAGAAGAAGAAGAATCAGTTGCATATGACTTTGAGTTTTCTTTCATTTAGTACACGATCAATATATATTATCTGGAGCTTCATGCATAATTCTTGTAAAGTGTTAGTCTCATGTTTCAAAATTTTAGAAATCCACTCAATCTTTTTTTCGTTCGTCTGGAAATTATAAATAGTCAGTTCTTATAGTCTTGTACTTGTAGAGCTATGAATTACTTACTTACTTACACCTGTTACCCCCAATGGAGCATAGGCCGCCCACCAGTTTTCGCCAACCAACTCTATCCTGGGCTTCCCTCTCCAGTTCTGTCCAATCTCTGTTCATTCCTCTCATATCTTTCTCTATTTCTCGGCGTAACGTATTCTTTAACCTTCCTCTTTTCCTTTTGCCTTGAGGGTTCCATGTGAGGGCTTGTCTCGTGACGCAGTTAGGAGCTTTCCGTAGTGTGTGTCCTATCCACTTCCACCGATTCTTCCTGATTTCCTCCTCCACTGGAATCTGGTTTGTTTTCTCCCACAGTTCGTTGTTGCTATGAATTAGAAACAATTAACGCTTTCAAAATAGATCTGAGGTGACGTAAGCCTATATGTTGCCTTATTTGATTTTAGGCCAGTAATTCTGAATAATCAGTTCACAATATTACCTGTTTGTAGATTGGATGAAGTAAAAAATGATTTCTTCAAGAAAGCAATCTAATCTAGTATTAAACAGCTAAACATTAAAATTTGGTGAACAGCTTAGGTTTCCTCCACACGTGAGGAGGTTAAACTAAGTAAGAAGTTACCAAACTTTTAGTTTTGTAATTTCACTTTAGCTAACGTTTAGAAATGGCCACCTATTTCAACTTTATTGTAATTCACATGTTAGTAAAGGATAATTATTTTATGTTCTACTAGAAATGCTGTCATTTGATTTGGTGACCACCGGGACTAGTCTAGTCCGGTGGTGAACAAATAGATTACCTTATAACCCTTCACAAAAGGTAAAGAATATCTATTTCTTCTGAAGCATATCAGTGGCTATTTTGGGATATCAGAAGCAATTGAAGTAACCATTTCACTTTAATGTAAGAATACACTATTCGAGCTCCTAACTAACTCTTAGGATATGTATGGGAAACCTAGTTTTAATCTGTCGAGCTATGTCGTACGTCTCATATCAAAAGCTTAGTAGAAGGGGAGTGTACTCCATAACACTAGATTTTCATTCAATGTATGTTATAAAATGTAATGATTACTGTTAAACCACACATGATCTCCACTGGTTTTCAATCATCAACGCTCCCAAAGTATTTGATGAAAGTGTTGAATAATATATTCAGTATCCTTAAATGAAGATATGCTACATTTCTTACATCATCCCAATCGATTCATTTTAAAGTTAAACAACTCAAAGCTAGAATCTAATAAATCGAAGTGGATTATTACTCAGTTTTACAGTATGTAGAAATATACAGGTTAGATATCATGGTTGATAGTTGTTTATAGTAGAAATATCTAGGCTTAATCCCGACCGAAGCTACTACCTTGACGTGGTGGTCGGGCTTGCCTATCGTGATGACCCAACCGAGTTATATTGGTTGGAACATATGTTCCTGAAGGTTCTACCATGCCAGGCAGGTCGATTGGAGAACGATGAGACTAAAAGCAGCTACTCAAGGTCTGAGGGCGAAGTCGTACTGCTGACTGCAGAGGGGTGTGACAGCAGTAACATGTTTCCTTTGGACAACCAGCGTCTGCGGCGATGCTGCCTTCTCACAAGGAAGGAAGGGTTAGAAAAGGTCGACTCTAAAAATGTCACACCTCACCCTACCTCACGGATTTCCGTCTCCTTGGGTAAGGGTGCCCACCAAGGGCTTTCAAGAGCGGAGCTAACACTCAAAAAACTTCTCATAAAAAGGCCGTGCTTGACTGGTCTCAAGCAGTTGTCCCTTGGGCTCTGCGGTCACGCTCCCAGGTCGTTCAGACCGACACTAATCTATCTTCCTTTTCAGGTCCCTCAAGAAACAACCTTCCACGGTGTGGGCAACCGGGAAGTGATAACCGCCCTCATACCCGTAACAGCACACGAGACCAAATTGGTCAAAATCAAATCCTTCCTAGGCTTAATGCTTGCATAAACTTACTTTACTGTTCCACTTCCTCTGAATCGCATCACAAGTGAACAAGCTTTACACATATCCAATTATGGTAATGAGAAAAATAACTTTTTATGGTATTCCATGCTGGTAATTAGATAACAGAAGATAAACCGTTTCAAATGTTCACTCTGAGGCTATTTACTTAAAATGGTTTTTGGACATTGTTCGATCAATATCAGGATAAGCAAAATGAGAATAACCACTATGAAATTTTTTTAGTACTTTAGTAAATTGCAAATATTTTATTTTATTTATTATTCACATTGATAGTTTTTTTTTATGAACCACCGAATGAAAAAGACCATCATGTTTAAACATGATACAGACACGGTTATCACAACGATTTCAGTATATTTTCTTGAATTATACTTCTCGAATCATATCTTCGCTCGCTAATCTTTTCCATTACTGCTAATACTTCTACTATCGCTATCACTCTTGGATTTGAATTGACAGTTGCGTCTCTGTGCTGATGTGGTATGGCAACTTGAACTGATGTACTTACGTACGAAGTTCTGCATTGTATCTGTCTGTCTGTCTGTCTGTATATTTTCTTAAAGTGATTAAAATCACATGCACTAAGAAACAGGAACCTCTCTTTCCATCTATCGATACTAACTGGACTGGGATTAATTTTTCACTGATGTGATATTACTTGTCACATTAATCATCGATTATACTAAGAGTCCATGTAGTAAATTTTTGTCCATCAGATAAGTGCGTTTTTTGTTCTTTGCTTTTAATTTTCTATGTTCTAAAAATATTCCACTAACGAATTAAAATTAATAATTCTTTTTTTCATTTCATTCATCCTAGGAGTAACAGCTCAATCAATTTCTTCATATTTTTCATCGTTTTTGGTATTCAAGTTTTAGTTATGATCATACAATCAATCGGTATCTTAAATTGGGGCTCTTGGTGAGTTTTCTCTTATGCATTTTTCGAGTAGTAAACATTTAATTTTTACACACCAAAAAGTCATATCACTTTATTTCGTTACAGTTGATTAAGTAATATTTCATACCCATATAACCTATGTAGGCAATGATAAATTTCAAAGGAGATTTTTATTCCTCCTAGTGACGACTATATTCAGTGTATTCATGTTGTTTTTGAACTGTAGAACTTATGTTTATTTCAAATATTTTCCAGTTCATATTCATTCATATTAACTATGATATTCGGTTTCTTTATTTAATAAATTATTCTGTACTATAGTGGATGGATTACCGGTTTGGCAGTAGTCAAATCTAGTCCGGTAATTGGAGTTATAACATTGTTGGTAGCATGCTTGTTTACCGCTGTCACAGGAGTATCGGCTTGGTATCTAATGCACGTGAGTTTATCTTCACTTATCTATATTTTGTGTTTACTTTCCGATATATGTTCTGTTGTTGAATTTCGATGTTATTAGCCACCTACCTTTCTACGTAAAACATATATATATCGTATGTTCACTGTTGAGAAACTCCTAACTTATTCCATAGTTGGTTTAGTAACAGTCAAATTTCATTTTAGTTCTTCAAGTGTATGCGTTGATTAATAACATCATAATATCATTAGAATGACAACTGCATATTCACATCTTTCATTCTTATTTTCAAAGTTTTCTCTTTACTCGCTAATATAAAGCCATACAAAACTCATCAACCGAACATTTAAGCTCATTTAATTGTTTTTAAGTCATTAGTATAGATGTGGGTATCGTGTTTTTAAGCGATCACACCAAATTTAAGTCAATAACCAGTTTGGGATGTTATAAAAAAAATCTAGTAAGCAATGCTGTCGTTAGGAAACGAGTACTAGACAAGGATGGCAGATCAATAGATGAAGTGGTGAAACTTCATCAGTTAAGGTGGTTGGGGCATGTGTTACGTATGGCTAACCACCGACTGCCTCGACAAGCTATGTTTTGTAGTGTAGGAGTAGGTTGGAAGAAAGCTAGGGGCGGTCAGACCAAAACATGGTACAAATTCATGAAGTCACTGACAAGTGGACTGAGTCATGTTGGTAGATGTAGACTACCTGGTTGGGATCCGCGAGACGAAAGTCACCAATGGTTAGAGACGTTGAACGACATGGCTCAAAATCGTTTGCAATGGAGCAAGTGCATCCATTCATTGTGCTCTCTCAAATCCTAATCTTTTGGATTCGCCAGCACCTCTAACTTTGTCTTTCTAACCTTATCTCACTGAATTATACTTCTTGAATAATACCTTCAAACCCTAGTCTTCTTCATTACCATTAATACTTCTACTAACTTCATCAATATGGGATTTGATTTGACATTTGTGTTTCTGTGCTAATGTAGTATGGCAACCTGAACTTATGTACATACGTACGAATTTCTACGCTGCAACTGACTGACTGACTGATTGAAAGATAACAAAAGGATCTAAGCAATTGACAGAATCTACTGAGCTTAGTTTAAAAACTGTTCTATGCTTAGTCGTGAAAAACACTCATTCCCTTAAACCTTTTTTTTGATTTTTAAGATGATTCCGTGTATACTTTTTTCAATCATCTTGAATTGTTAATAAAAAAAAAAGTATGAAACAAACATAACGTTATTGCTTGTCTTCTATTTTACGTTAGTTTAATCACTGTATAAAGATCGAAACTCACTCTTTCTTCTTGATATCTATTCTCATTAATTAGTACTTAATTTTTTCCTACATAGGTACATCGCATCTATCGTAATACAGGTGCTAGTTTTGGTAAAGCTAAAGAAGAATTTGCTCATGGTGTAGTATCAGATCCTTTAATAAGAAATAAAGCAATGGAAGCTGGGCTGTTTGCAGCACGTCAAGCTACTGCAGGTGGTGGTGGTCCATCAACAACTAACTGACAATAGATCTTAAATAAATATAATATGAATAAAAAAATTTCATTTTTCTCATGAATGAAAATTTGTTTTTATTCGCTTGCTTGCTTATTTATATTACCTTAACAATGATTGTTTTCTGTCACAATACTCTCTTTCTACGGTGTCATTGTCGTTAATCATTGTGAGCATTTGTTGATTTGTATGTTGTGTTGTATTGTGTTGTATTGTATTGTTTGATGATAGAATAGATAGATAGATGGTATTAATAATGTATTTCTCAACTTGAACACTTACACATTGAACAACATTCAATTCTTTTCAAAATATGCTAAATACACTACTCATTCTATGCTTGTTGCTAGGATATTCATTCAAATATCCAAAGAGAATTAATTATTGGTTGATTCCGATTGGTCAATTTTATGGTCGTACTAGATATATCAATGTCATCATATACACCAATTGCTATGAT
This sequence comes from Schistosoma turkestanicum, assembly GCA_944470395.2. Classification (NCBI taxonomy): domain Eukaryota; kingdom Metazoa; phylum Platyhelminthes; class Trematoda; order Strigeidida; family Schistosomatidae; genus Schistosoma; species Schistosoma turkestanicum. The sequence continues at coordinate 22,429,914 of OX103973.1, forward strand.
AAATATTTCTTTACCACATTGAACAGTCATTCATTCAAAAGTTTTTTTGACTTTTAATTCTCTCTCTCTCTCTCTATATATATATATATATATATATATTATTTTTTAATTTATATTATTTATTCCATGGAATATTTTTGTAATATGTTTGTTGTGTTGTAATTTCCACAAACATCTTTAGATACTAACCTGGTTAGTAATTGAATTTTTAAATCGTGGAAAAAAGCTTACCAGTTGTTGGTAAACGTAACTTTAAATGAGAGAAAAATTTCTTGAACCAGTATCAAAATATAGTTAAGACATAATTATAAGCGTCATTTTATCATAAAGTGATGTTAGTATGAATGTTTTTGGGGTAGCCAAGAAGTTAAAGAAGATTAAGGTAGATTTTTGATCTTTGTATTAATTATTATAACTTGTGTTATTGTTTTCCTATATGTGAAGAGTATTATTTTAGAATATTATGTGTCAGTCAGTTAGTAACGACATAGAACTTCGTATGTATGTACGTACGTACGTACATCAGTTCAATTTGCCATACCACGATAGCACAGAGATGCAGTTATTGATTCAAATCCCATAGTTCTAAAGATAGTAGAAGTATTGGCCATGATGGAGAAGATTAGGATTGGAAAAGATTATACATGAAGTATAATTCAGTAAGATATATATTTAGATCGAGAAAGATGGATGTGATGAGGAATTCAGAAGATTAGAGTTTGGAAAAGCACAAAGAGTGGATACACCTGCGCCATTACAAACGATTTTCAACCATGTTGTTTAAGGTCTCAAACCATCGGTTACTTTTGTCTCGCGGACCACAACCAGGAAGTCTACACGTACGAACATGGCTCAGTCCAATTGTCAGTGACTTCATGGATTTTTTCCAGGTTTTGGTCTGGCCGTCCCTAGCTTCGAAGATACCTTCGGATATCCTCTGCTCTTACCGGCCATGTTTTACAGCCATAAAGTAGGACGGAGCGAACTGCTGTACAGTAAACCCGTTCTTTGGTTAGTAGACGGATCTGTCGCCTACGCCACAAATGACGCAAGTTGGCAAAAGCCAGTCAAGCCTTCTGTATCCGTGCTGAGATTTCGTCACATGCCAGATCGTCAGCGTTGATGTGATTCTCAAGATAAGTGAAGCGATCTACATGGTCAACTACTTCACTCTCTATCACTAGTTTGGGTGCCGACGCAAACCAATGCTGAAGCCACATTTCGAGAGGGAGAATCGCATCCCACACGCAGTGTTGCTTAGGGTAGTCAGAAGACTCTGCATTTTGTCAGCGACTTCACCAAATACAGTTATATTATCGGCACATTCTAAGTTAACAAGTGACTCTCCTGGTAAAAGTACAAATCTTGAAGAACCAGAATCATGTGCATGACAAAGTTGAATAAGGATGAACAGAGTGGACAACCTTGACCAATACCACTTGAAGTAATGGATTCCAATAACAGTTCGCCATAAACTCTGACTCAACCATTAATGTTTGAGTAGAGAGCTTTCAGTGACAAACACTACCATAAAACCTCACTATCAACAGAGTCAAAGCCCACCTTAAGGACAAGCAGTACAACTGTTGTCGGAAGTCTGGATGTGTGTCTATGTTCTAGGACCAAACGAAGCGTGAATATTTGGTTTTCTCTAATGTGCTCTTCACAAGCTCTAGTTGGGCGTCGAAGTTTCATCGAGGTTAACATTCTATACACCATTATTTAACCTAACTCGTCTGTGATTGTCACAAGAGGACGTTTTTCCTTTCTTAGAGAGTGGGACAGTCAGTGATTGAGACCAGTCAGATGGGATTACTCTCAGATTCTACCTAAGATCTCAGTTAAGCTAACTGCTAAAACTAACCATCATTGTTAAAAAGTTCAGGGGTAAGCCTGTCAGAGCCTACTGTTCTACCTTGCCTTAGATTCCCTATAGCTTAAGGCGATAAGAAATCTGCATGCAATCATGCACATCTTCCTATTATAGGTATTGACGTAGTGCCATGTGGAGCAAAACCAGAACTTCTAGTTACACAGATCTAGTGGGTTTTTTTTGTAAATTATGGTTGTAATTTTTCAGGATTACAATTTCTCTACAAAAATATTAACGTGTTCCTACTAAAAAAAACTGAATGAGACAAACACTCCAGTAAATATTTACAACCATTGGTCCATTTAATAAATTTAGATAATACCAACTCATTATTCTTACGTTCCCGTTTATCTAGTTTGACTTCTTCCGTGAGATCAGATTATCCTGACACCAATATACCTCATGATTTTGTGGAATTGTCTTTTTGTCTCATTAGCTGAACAGTTTTAGACAGAAGTACATAATAAAATAAACGTAATGCGAAATCATATATATTTTATACCCCGTTGAGATGCTTTGATATCCGACAGTTATTACATATCTAGTTGTTTTGAGACTATGGATTTCACCTACTATATTTCTTTCCCCTATTTTAATTTTCAATAATGGATCTTTTCTAGCTGCAACCTTTTTCTTTTGAAACTACTCCAAAACTCATTCCTTTAAATGGGATTATACATAATGTTTTCGATGTGTGATTTCGTGCCTGTGATGTCGTTCGTTGTCTACTTCTTTGTAAATTGGTCAGTCATGTGCATTTTGGAACCTGGCATATGTATACGTCGGTTCCGGGTTACCACACTTCATTAACATAGCGAGATGACATTATCAGGTATAATATATATGTCAAGTAAATACAAATGACTTAAATGTTGTTTGCATATTAGAAATGCCTACAATAAACATAAGATAAATAGGAAAGAACCTGAAGTTTATAAATGCTTTGAAACTTAGATTCAATATTGGGCATGTCTCACTACAGGTCGGATCATCACTTCGTTTAGTTGGGATCATATGACAAGCTTATAGTCCAATTATATATTAAATAAGAAATCACATTCCAATGTAACAACTTAATAAAACTGAAAATAACTCTTACTGAGTGTAACTTATATTTCTGAGTTAATTAAATTCACTTTGAATTGATATTTTTGTATATTAGTACGTCAATCTGATCATTTTGGTCATCCTAGGCTATTGAAATACAAATTACCAATAATTGAATGACTAGGAAACACAAACAGCAATCACTGAATGGGTTCATTGAACTTTTTATTTTGACATTCATACTTGACATTATTCATTAAATTGACGAAAACAATCCTTAAAACTAGTAATCCCAAAAAACAATTATTGACATATTGAACAAATCAAATATTCAATAAATAGTAACACGGTCGATAGGAAATTTATTGCTAGTTTCAACGAATCAGTGTATACAGACATACTATTCCTTTACAATATAAGTCAACGCTAATCATCTTCGACTTAAACTAGTCAGGAAATTTATTTCATCCACTTATCTCTCAATTTTAATCAATTGTTCTAATGTATGTCTCAGTAATCATAAAATAGGGATATTATAGTGTCTTTATATAAGAACGTGGATGCAAAAAAATATCACCAATAACAACCCAAATGACTCGAAGTATTCTACGTACATACAGTATAAACGAAAATTGTTTGCCTTCTGTCAATCATATGACAGCCATCCCATTATTTCTGATTACAAAACATCCGAATAATATAGTCTCAAAAAAATGGTTAATGCAAATCACTGAAGTGGCTACTTCCTGATTATTAAACGATAGATACTTACGGTACTAAAAAAAACCGTGAATGTGTTATGTTCGTCAATAGGTATGCTTGAAGCTATTACGAGTTCATCTTAGTCGATAAACGCGAACGAGAAAATTAACAGCGTCCAGATAGGCTACCTTGTATCCCAAGCTGTAACAGAAGTCTTTGTAAGCGTAGAAAGTATATTCTACAACACCCAGCAATCACAATACAATCAAGCACACAACTCTCGTTTATTTATGCATCATAGAAACGTCCTTGTGACAGTCACAAAAATAGCACACCAACATACACAGCAGCCAATCACAGCCATGGACTTTCCTGGTGGGAAATGAAATCTCAAGGTCGAATGATCAACCCATGCTCGCAAACACGAAGTCCAAAATAAGGCATTTATCAAGCGAGTTCTGGGAATCTAACATCCCCAACATAATGAATTAAACATGATGAGTATAAGATGAAGTATCTTATTGACATTGTTATCTCCAAAGGAAAATGAACTGATCGTTGTTTACATTCGAATTTTAAAAACTTATCTAATTAACATGGTTTTTTTGCATGATTTAAACAAATAAGATTTTTCAAAAATGAGAGGGATTAGTAAGTCCATAGTGAATTTAATGGCATTGGTCTAGTAAAGTTGTAGCTACCGAAACACTCCTAAGTGATATGAATAACTAGTAAGTTAAATAGGACTGTTGGATATATAAAAATGCTGTTTTATGAATGCATAAAAGAACTTGAGATCAATCATTTTTTATAGAAACTATAATTTCACAGTATATTACATGTGTATCTGATAGATGTGTTCCATTTTTAAGTAGTAAATTGGCTAGTTGGTCATGATGATGATCTGAGTAAACCTTGAAGATATTCGAAGGAAAAAATGTCATCCCTGCAGTTCATTTAATATAATTGTATTGAAAAGGCTAATATCATACATAGTTCAAACAAAGTTAGTTATTTCGCTAAAATAACTAATAGGATGATTAGGAATCTTTTATTTTAACTAGTAGAGAGATAGAAAAAATAAAGTAATGCACAAAATCTTTTTCCTTTGTTGAAGTTTTGTAATTCAATGACAAGACAGCTCTTGTGTAGTGAACGAGAACACAGGTGGGGCAACCGAATTGTATTTAACGGAAATTACAGAGTTACTCAGTAAAATCGGAAAACCATGTCGTAAGTCGTTAATTTGCAAAGTATCAGTTCATCATATCGAACTGGACTGTTCCTGTTGCAAAACATCAATCGATTGTCACTACTATTCATGCGTTTCATACAAATTCCATTGTGTTCTTCTAACTCTTCCTTTCTTGATCTTCCCCCATCTTCTGCTGCCAGACATTACGTTGACACTCACGTCATATACTACTTAGCTCGCACCACACTTGTAATATAATAAAATGCTTATAACGAACTTTGAGCTTTTCATTTTTTTCTCTTAAGTCTAAAAAAAATCAATAACACTATTTTTTCAAATGTATATATCATTATTCATTTCCAATTTAAACATTTTAAAAATAAATGAACTTTAAAAGAAGTGAGTAAAACCGCGGCAAACTATGAAGGTTTAATTATGCGCTTTTTCGCTTAAAACACAAATTCTCTCAATTTAAATGGTTGGTCAGATTTTAATTTCACTACTAGTCCGATATAAGATGAACTTTCATTTTGATTCACTTGTCATATTTATTGTTTTGATTTTGAATCCTTAATTTGATTCATTTATATATTATCAGTTAAAAATATCGGTTTCCAACCACATGCACATACCCGATTGTTATAAACTGAGCTTCTTAACCGCAAATAGACACCTCATATGACTTTTAATCATTATTTTTATTAGCCATTATTATTATTATCTTTTTTTTTGAGTTCATTCCAATTTTATTGATCAGAAGAACTGTGAGAGACATTCTGAATTTTCTTTAAAAAAATATTTCTGCAAAAAAAATAAAATAAAGCCAAATGAAGAAATTACAAAAATACCAATTTGTTTCATGAGGTTATTATCAGTTTTATTGATTAACATTTCTTGCAATCGGTATTTATTCTATAATGAATGCAATGTTAAATAAGTGATTGAGAACTCGAATTTCGTTACTTTTGTTGTGTGAGCTACTTATAAGTGGTATATGACGTGTGTCAACCTAATGTCTGGCAGCAGAAGATGGGGGAAGATCAAGAAAGGAAGAGTTAGAATACAATGGAATTTGTATGAAACGCATAAATAGTGACAATCGATTGATGTTTTGCAACAGGAACAGTCCAGTTCGATATGATGAACTGATACTTTGCAAATTAACGATTTACGATATGGTTTTCTGATTTTACTGAGTAACTCTGTAATTTCCGTTAAATACAATCCGGTCGCCCCACTTGTGTTCTCGTTCACTACACTTTATTTTCATTGAGTCTTGTTTACAAGCAAGTGAATAATTATTAATTTGAATTACTGTTTTATTACTACATTTATCGGTATTGTAAACATAGATTCAAACAACTTTAGGAAATTTGTCAATCACTGAGTCACCTGTGATATTTTTTTTATAATAATTCCCTTGTACATTATTCTGATTCGAATTCCAAATACAGTACATTCGATTGTGCTGAGTGTGTTCTTTCTATATTCAATACTGGTCCATGCGTAACTACTGGAGTACAGTGGAATAGTTCTAGTTATCGATAGTTAGTATACAAAATAAAAGTACTTCTGATCAATATACAGTGGAATACTTCTACTCAGGAAACGTAGTTAATGAAAAGAAGACATTTATCATTGTACTCGTTTTGTTTAACTGTACTAAAAACACTTACTTATGCGCAATCCTCTTTTCTGCGTTGCTGCCATCATTGATAACTTGCTGCTCATTGTGACGGGATAGTAATTAGTATTAAGTGGTCCTCATAATCAATCTGGACTCGGTCATCACTAAAAACATATCAATTAATGTGAATGTTACTTCACCAATCATTTTCATTCGACCATTAGTCAACCATTTTGTTTAAGTGTAAGAGTTTAACTTGAATGCATTATTATCTCTGAGTAGATAAATGACGCCAATATAGTTCTGAGAACAGTCAAATGAACTTAATAATAACTAAACCATTTAAGATTTACTACAATACAAATACTTGGTCAGCATTCCATAAAATTTTGATCTGGAAATTATAAAAATGACTGAAGTGGTATTTAATCATGATGAAAATAATAATAGTAATCTATTCCCAAATAACATTGTGTTACAAGAGGCATGTAAATTTACAGGTAAGATCAAAATGTTAAAATTGCGAACACATTTTCTGTAAAAGGTTGTTCAGTTACGTAAATATTTCACAAAAAACACTGACTACTTATAGATAGCTAAACTTTTCCACATAAATTTATAGATGATATTTCAGACTGCAATGTACAATACGGTAATTGGGCGAATTATGATGAACCACTTATGGCTGAGAACCAGCCCACGATAACTCCGGGTTTGTTTGTAACAAGAATTGATGAGGTAAATGTGCAAAGATATTCTTGTTGAGATTTGTCAAATAATAAGTTTATAGGCTCCTGAGTAAAGCAACCAAGTTTTCGGAAATTATCTAAGATAATATTTAAGGAGTAGGATGAGGTTCTGACCAATTACTAAGAAAACTGAAATCCCTTAGTCTAGGATAGTCACCAGGATGTGACAGTATCAGCCTTGTTATCTTAAAACTGTGCATAAAACCACAGTTCACCGGTATGTAGTGGTTTACTTTTGCGAAGAAAACACAACTGTTGGAATATATACATTTATTATTGTACTTAATTCTGACATTAATTGTTATACTGTACACCTCGTGTTTTTTCTGTACAAAAGACTATCTCTCGCGCGCCTAGCGTGTTATTCCCACTCTCCTCTTCGTAAGTCTCCTACAAGGACGTTTGCTTTCTGTACGCCCTATTGCCTCGATATCATTTCGATATCACGAGGCCAGTTTGTTTCTTGATTCTCTGAGGCCGTGGAGTAACATTTGTTCTCCCGCGAAGAAGTATGTCGTACAAATTGCTATAGGTATGTCACCTGTTCAGATATTCGCTGGAATTACCCTAACTCCCACCTGAATGTATACAAGCTACTCTCTCCAATCATCAAAGGCGTAGATACGAAGGGACTAACTTGCTAAAGAATTATCTCATGAATACTAATACTGTCGAATATGAAGGAAGGACTAGTGAATGAACAACTGAGGGAATAAATGATTATGAAACATATTCCCCACGAATCTCAGCTCGCGTGTATCCAAAACCGCTCACAACCCCAAACTAACAGACAACCTAACAGGACCTAATAATACCGGATTATATAAGATTCCTTGACTTACATAAGGCTCTCGATTCAGTAGACAAAAACTCCTAATTTCGAAGGACGCAGAGATTGGCTTCACTGATCCACACCATTGGCTCAGAAACTACCTCGAGAGCAGAAGGTTTCAAGCCAAGATCCGGTGAGTGCACGCGAGCGATTCAATCTACACACGAGAAGTCTCACAGTGAACCAACTTAGGCGCACCCCTCTTCACGATATTCATTATTGAAAATTTTAAATGAAATTAGATCAGCAGCATTGATCTACGCAGATAATTTAAAGATACTGAGATGTATACGAGGCAAAGAGGAAACAACTGAGCTTCAAGATAATCTTAGATCAACTGAGGAATGGGCAATGAAAAATGGTGTATGGCTACCCCAGCTGAAATGTCACTTTATGGATATTCTGGATGCATGGGGCGAGCAACATACAACTCTGTGGAACTACGCTCCCCAATGTCTCCTCTGAGCGCGATCTCGGTTTAATAACCATTCAAAGCCTAGACACAAGATTGAACTACATAGGGGACGCAGTCAAGTCTAAAGCAACTGATCATTTTGTGCGGAGACAGGCTGGTGCATGCACCAAAGAAGTAATCTAACACTGTTTAAAAGATACATCTTCCTACACGTCAAAGTTCATAGCTTTGGGGCACCCGTTCTATTTAAAAAAGAGAATCGAGGACTTGAGATTATTACCTCTGAGTTTTGGAAAATCGGAGATGATCTGATCATACCAAACAGCTTGTAAAGTACGCTCAGTCTTCCCAACGTGAGAATCCTTTGGAAGTTTCACCATCACTCGCCCCGAGGTTGCCCTCAAGAAATTGCACATCAAGGAACACGTAACTATGTCAGTGTGCAATTCTTTTCATCAGGCTCTCTCAGCCAAGTTGACTAAAGCCACCTCAATGGACAGGTGAAAGGAGAAACTTGATTATAACATACTCTCATGCAGATATTCATCTACATCTTAAACCAGATTCATTTCTCGAAATCTGCCTTGTTGTTAAAACCACCATCTCCTCAGATCACTAACTTGTTCTATCACTTTTATTACAGCTATTTCATCTCTATCGCTTACACTTCAGTCCTCTTTCACAATCTTCATTTACATAGTTCTGGAATCTTTTCATTAGCTTTAGAAATTTCTCCTTAATATCCTCAACGTTGCCACTAACTGATCTCCGCCTTTTTAATGTGATAGCCTTAGGTATTCAGAAACGCTATTATCCTGAAACAAACGCACTCATTCAAATCATGTGACATATAAATCCAAAAGTAACTGCCAACTGACTGGAATTAGTGCAGTCGAGTGTTTGGACTACCATTGATTGGACATCATTGGATACCTGGATCCATACCGAAAGGACAGGGATCCAGTGCAAAAAAACATACAGCGTATGTTGGCTCAATAAAAGACAATGGATACTGAAGATATTAGATAATGTACACCAACTAGTGAATACCACAAAAAAAAACACTATCCAAATGCTGCACAATAAATTCATATATGCAATATTGGAACTACCCGGGATTTCAAATTAACTATGGGTTTGCGCTATGAAACAAGTACTCGGTTATATTTTGTAAACAATTACACTAAAGTGCTTGGGAAGTACATAAGAGGACGAAAACTTGGTTCCGGGACATATGGTACAGTTTACTTAGCTACTGATAAGAACACAGGACAGGATTTTGCCATCAAAATGGTGGGAATTAATGAGTAAATTATAATAAAAATCAGCGTAATTGTATTACAGCAATGAAAGCTGTGTGCCTGCTTCTACGATAAGAGAAATCGGGATACTTCTTGAACTAAACAACTTTGGATGTGATAATATAATCAGGTTTTTGCCCGTATATATTATTCGACTGAGAAATGTTCCTTGTAGAATACATGAGATCATACACAAAAAAAGACATATTTCGATTGTATATGAACTAGCTGACTGGAACTTGAAAGAATTTATGGATAGGTTTGCAGTTAAAGACCTGAAAAACGAAACACTACGTCGTTTGCCATTCGAACTCACAAAAGTAATTTCAAGTAGCACTTTTATTAAAGTTGTGTCGTTTTATTAGTCATTCTTAGGCCAAATTTTGGAAGGCCTAATTGTTTGTCACAAACACTCGATCATTCATAGAGACTTAAAGCCTACAAACATACTGATAACTACTTATGGGATTGTAAAAATAGCTGATTTCGGACTTTCCAGGACTCTGTCTATTCCATATCGCTCATTATGTCATGAAGTCATTACACTATGGTACCGTGCACCAGAAATTATGCTTGGTGTACAAAATTACGATTATTCCGTAGATGTTTGGAGCCTTGGATGTATAGCGTACGAAATGGTAAGATAAATGATTTTGAATAATTTGCAGATACAAGGAAAGGTTTTGTTTCCGGGAGATTCTGAAATAGGTCAGCTTTATCTTATATTCGAAAAGCTAGGTAATATTCCACTTTTAATTATTATCTACAGGAACGCCGACATCAGATACCTGGAGTGGCTGTGAAAAGCTAGTAAATTATAATAGTGAATTGCCGAAGTTTAAGGCTATTGGTTTTGACGAAGAGAAATTTACTGAAGATTGGAAATATATAATTCAGGTAGACAAAGGTTTTATGCTCTTGATGAAAAATGTTTATGCTTTTTTCAAAACCCATTGTCAGTATATTTTATTGGTTGTGAAAAATTTAAGTAGTCCGGAAATTCGGCTAAATTTAAACCGAATGGTGGTAATCAAGTAAAAAACAAAGTAACCATGGGTTTAAACGCTGTATTTACACAGCGGAATACAAATTAGTAGTCTACATAATACATGGAATAACGCTTCGACCAAATATAAAAGTTGGTCATCTGTGTCCAGTAGCAAACTTGGGAACTAAACGGAAAAAACTGTTTCAGTTTCCGGAAGTTGAAGTTGTCAAACTGATTGTAATAAATCTTAGTATTTTGTGTCCTATGTTCATTAACTCCCAATCTCAAAGAACTATAGCCTTTAGTCTTTAGACTCAAATATTTTTAAATACCAGGTATTCACAAAAAAATATAACTTTTGTAATGTTAATCGATGAAGCTGCTGTATTACAGAATTATTCAAAATGATGAAACAGTGGTTGCAGTTTCAACTTTCAGTCACTAGTTCACAAACTCAAGTCTCGTACCACTTATTTCAGTTGAGGCAGCCAAAAACACATAGTATGTTCTTATCGGTTCTACCATGACAGGCAAGTCCATTGGAGAACGATGAGACTAATTGCAGCTACTTAAGGTTTGATCCGAGCTAACACTTTAAAAACTCATAAAAAAGCCGCGCCTCATCGGCCTCAAGCAGTTGTCCCTTGGACTCTGAGGTTACGCCTTCAGGTCGTTAGGACCAACAATAATCTACCTTCCTTTTTAGGTTCCTCAGGAAACATCCTTTCACGGTGTGGGCAGTCGGGAAATGACAGCCGCCCTCATACCCGTAACAACACACGAGACCGAATTGGTCACAATCAAATCCTTCACACACTTCCTAATGACACTCTTATCTCCAAGACCAACCCTTCTTTTATTCCTTCGTCAACTCGCACCGCCGAAGCAAGCAGTGTGATTTCTAAAAACGTTATTCCTGGTCTCCTGAAACCCAGTTCTGAAATACATGTTGGAGCTTTTATTGTCTGGACACTGTATCAAATAGGACAACACGCAACCTTAGCAAAGACTCTTGAATCCCGTGATACCGATGTGGGCTGCGTCTCCAAAACGTGCATAAAAGATCCTAAAAGCGTCATTCATTTGATCCCACCACGTCAAAATAAAGAAGCACATTGATTCACTCTTCACGTATCTGGAAGTGCTGATGCTGATTACCGTGGTCTCGCTGGTCTAAGTATAGTTTAACTCGTAAGGCAGAACTAGCTCTCTTAGACTGGATCCCGAAAGACAGTTGCTTACGCGCCGTCCGACTAAACGGGATAGTAAGGACTCGTAAAGATAAGAAAACTTGCCGTTGCCTCTTTGTTATCTCTGCCCACGCTCCCACTGACTGAAGCTCAGACGAGATGAAGGATGAGTTTTAGAAAAACCTTTATAGCCTCCTTTAAAAAGTTAAGCGCTCCGATGTATTACTAATGGCTAGTGACTTTAACACTCAAGTGAGTAGACCCAGTAAAAAGGAAAGACACCTGGATGGATCTTAAGTGTCATGGCTCAAAGATCAGATAATGACGATCGCGTACTAAAGCTATGCTCAGAAAACCGCCTACTAATAGCAAACGTTAACAGTAATCACAAGGCAAAACATTTTTACATGGTGACCCCTAAAACCGATCGAACTCTGGACACAACTAGATCACATCGCTACAAGCCATCAGTAGAGAGGCTTCATTGAACAACGCCGCCCATTCTGGAGCACTTGTTTAGACTCAGACCATGCTATAGTGCGAGCGCATATTTGTTTGCGTCCCACTGGACATAAGAAACCATTCGCAAGGAAACTTCTTAGGGCTCTAATTAATGATAATAAAGCTAAGAATATAAATTGGGAACAACTAGAAGAACAGTTAGGCAGCCATGAAGTAAGTGATGCCCATCCTGCGGCAGCCTGGAGTGATATCCGAAAAGCTGTGGAAACAGCAGTGATATCTGCTAGTAAGGTAAACCATAAGGCTAGGATGAACCCGTGGATCTCAATAGCATCTACCGAACTCATGGATGCTCGAAAACTCATCCCGCCTGGCTCTTGGTGCGATGAGGAGTGGAGTCAGCTGAGGCGCAGGCTAATAAAATGCCTTCGCAATGATCGCGAACAGTGGTGCGTAGCAATTACATCTCTGTGCTAATGTGGTATGGCAACATGAATTGATGTACGTACGTACGAACTTCGAAGTTACTGTTGATTGATTGATGACCGGATACTAGTAACCTACGAATATTTTCTACTCTCACGGGCCATGTTTCGCATCCATATAAGAGAACGGAGCGAACTGCTGCACAGTATACTCGACCTTTGGTTAGCAAACTGATATCTCGCCTACGCCATAAATGGCGACGGTTGGAAAAAGCCAATCGAGCTTTCTGTATCCGTGCTGATATTTCGTCAGTCACCAGGTCATCAGCACTGATGAAACTCCTGAGATAGGTGAAGCGGTCTATACGTTCGACTACTTCACTCCCTATCACTAGTTCAGGTGCCGATGCAACCTAGTCTTGAAGCAAAATTTTGCATTTCGAGGGTGAGAATCGCATCCCGAACATGCTTGCATTGTTGCATAGGGTGATCAGAAGAGTCTGCATTTTGTCAGCGTCTTCACCAAATAAAATTATATCACCGGCATATTCTGAGTCTCTTGGTAGATCTACTAATGAAAGTAAGACGACGATAATGTCAACTTCATAAGCATATTTAAGGATAATCGAGGCTAACAATTTAGAAACTATATTAGTTAGACTTATTCCTCGTAAGAATACTTTTGTCGTTTCTCGCAAATTGGGGAAATCAGTAACTCAGGCCAGTCAGCCGGGATTACGTTCAGCTCCCAGATTCTACCTAAGATCTCGGTCAGTCTAACTGTTAAAACTGGACCACCATCCTTAAAATCACAGGAGTAGATCTACCAGGACACGCTGCTCTTTGATGCTTTAGATTTAAAATAGCTTTTTCAACTTCATAAAGACTAGCAGTACTTAAATCGATTTGCCATTCAGGATGACTGGAGGTCTTCAGCAACAGAAGTGTGGCTGAAGGCCAAATTAACTGACACCTGAAGTGCTCTGCTCATCGATCCAATCTCCTGGATTGATAATGAATGATACAGACATCCTTTTTTGAGATAGTTTCGCTCACAGTTGAATTTCTAATACTGGGTTCTTTCGTAAGGCGGAAAAGTATTCTACTGTTGCCTATTGCCGCTTCCCTTTCCATCGCTTTTGTTTTCGCCACCAACCACTGTTCGCTGTCTTTGAGTATGCTTTTTGTTAGCCTGCGCTTAGGCTGACTTCCTTCCTAATCATGTTCAGGGCCAGGTGGGATGCGTTTACGAGCGTCTATCAGTTCAGTGGATGCTACGAAGATTCACTGCTGCCACACCTCTCTGCAGTCAGCAGTACAACTTCGCCCTCAGACATTGAATAGCTGCTTTCAGTCTCATCGTTCTCCAATCGACCTGCCTGGCATGGTAGAACCTTCAGGAACATATGTTCCAGGCAATAGAGCTAGGTTGGATCAGACAGACAGATGCAACGTAGAACTTCGTACGTAAGTATATCAGTTCATGTTGCCATACCACATCGGCACAGAGATTTAATTGTCAATTCAAGTCCAATAGTAGAAGAGGTAGTAAGGGAATTAGGAGTAATCGGAGAGGTTAGGATTAGAAGATATTATTCAAGAAGTATGATTCAGTGAGAAAAGTTTAGAAAGTCAAAACTAGAGTTGTTGAAGAACCCAGAAGATTAGGATTTGAGAGAACACAAAGCATAAATGCACCGGCGCCATTGCGAACGATTTCGAGCCATGTCATTCAAGGTCTCTAACCATCAATGATTATCATCTCGCGGACTCCAACCAGGTAGTCGACAAATACCAACATGACTCCATTACCTTGTCAATGACTTCATGGATTTCTGCCATGTTTTGGTTTGGCCGCCCCTAACTTTCTTCCAACCTATTCCTACACTACAAAACAAAGCTCGACGAGGCAGTCGGTGGTTGGGCATAAGCAACACATGTCCCAACCACCTCAACTGATGAAGTTTCAGCACTTCATCTATTGATCTGCCATTCTTACCTAGCACCCGATTCCTAATAACAGCGTTGCTCACTCGGGTGTCCCAGGATATACAAGCAACGCTTCGAAGAAACCTATGATCGTAAACAAGTAACCTACGAATATCCTCTACTCTCATTGGCCATGTTTCACAGCCATAAAGTAAGACGGAGCGAACCACTGCACAGTATACTCGTCCTTTAGTCAGCAAACTGATATCTCGCCTACGCCATAAGTGACACAGGTTGGCAAAAGCCAATCGAGCTTTCTGTATCCGAGCTGAGATTTCGTCAGTCACCAGGTCATCAGCACTGATGAGACTCCCAAGATAAGTGAAGCGGTCTACACGTTCGACTACTTCACTCCCTATCACTAGTTCAGGTGCCGATGCAACCTAGTCTTGAAGCAAAATTTTGCATTTCGAGGGTGAGAATCGCATCCCGAACATGCTTGCATTGTTGCTTAGGGTGATCAGAGGAGTCTGCATTTTGTCAGCGTCTTCAACAAGTAGGACTATGTCATCGGCATATTCTAAGTCAATAAGCGAGCCATCTGGTAAAAGGTCTACTCCTGAAAATTCAGATGAGGATAAGGTTATTTCTAGGAGCATGTCTATGATAAAATTAAACAAGAATGGAGAAAGTGGACATCCCTGACGGACACCACTTGAAGTAGAGAATTCCGATGACAGTTCGCCATAAGCTCTCACTCGACCAGTGGTGTTCGAGTGGAGAGCTTGTATAAGGTTAATGTACTTCTTTGGTACACCTTTCAATGACAGACACTCCCACAGAACCTCACGATCCACTGAGTCAAATGCCGCTTTTAGGTCTAGGAAAACAACTATTGTAGGACGCCTAAATGTGTGTCTATGTTCCAGGACCTGTCTGAGTGTGAAGACGTGGTCTATACAGCCACGTCCAGGTCGAAAACCAGCCTGGTTTTCTCGAGTTTGCTCTTCACGAGCTTTCGTTAAGCGTCGAAGTATTATTGAGGCCAATATTTTAGATACTATATTAGTTAGACTTATTCCTCTGTGATTGTCACAAGAAGACTTTTGTCCTTTCTTATAGATTGGGACAATCAAGGATGGAGACCAGTCGGATGGGATTACGTCCACTTCCCAGATTCTACCTAAGATCTCAGTCAATCTAGCTGCTAAAACTGGACCACCATCCTTAAATATCTCAGGTGTCAGTCTATCAGGACCTGCAGCTCGTCTTCGCTTCAGATTTCCTAACGCTTTCTCAACGTCATTAAGACTAGGGGGACTTACGTCGACTTGCCATTAAGGATGACTGGAGATCGTGGGTAACCGAAGAGTGGCTCGAGGCCAGTTGAACTGATCCCTAAAGTGTTCTGCCCATCGATCAAGTCTCCTAGATTGGATCATCAAAACAGTCAAGCTCGATCACCACGTCAAGGTAACAGCTAGGGTCAGGATGACAAATATACATCCAACATTATCTTGTGATGTTTGGATCACTAAGATTTTGATTAAAATACCGTCCCTCATATAGAAGCAATAGATTGGTCTTAGGTAATGAGAAGAAGACAATAAGATACAAATATTGTTTCCGCCTAGAAATACCTTTGCTGTATAATCGAACAGTCAGTCAGTTACAACGCAGAACTTCGTACGTGCGTACGAAGACCAGGGTTCCAAGATATTATTCAATTCAGTGACATAAGTTTAGAAAGAGAAAGGTAGAGGTAATGAGGAAATCAAGTTAGAAATTCTTAGAACGCAACAGGTGGATGCTATTGCAAACGGTTTCTAGCCATGTCATTCAGGGTATCTAACCATCGATTATCATCTTGCAGACCCCGACCATGTAGTCGACATCTACCGACATGACTCAGTCCACTTGTCAGTGACTTCATAGATTTGTGCCATGTTTAGATCTGTCCGCCCCTAGCTTCCTTCCGAACTATTCCTACAGCACAAAACATCGCTCATAATCGAACAGTATTTTGTATAAACGTTGCCATCTATTGGTTGAGTAAACGGTCAACCTAATCAGATCTCCGAATAAATAATGCCATTAAAATATGGTTGTGTATGAACAGAATATTACACACTGTCAACATTTGTGCTTGAAAGCAAGTTGCAGATTTAAACTACCTGTACCATATCTCAGCTAATATTCAGTTAATAAGTAACTAATTCCAGTGACACCATCTGAGAACACACCGCAAAATATGAGACCCATCTAGCTTAAGCTTTATTCGTCTAGAACAACCGTTTTATCGTTAAGTGATCGTCATATGATATGAAACATCTAGACACTCCTACTTATAGCAATATCAGATGCAAGCATTTGGAGGGACTATCACGAGCATTATATTTAACGGGTTAAGCAAATAGTTGCTTTCGGTAGCGACCAATGTATGCTTGATTGATTCTACCTAAGATCTCGGTCAGTCTAACTGTTAAAACTGGACCACCATCCTTAAACATCGTAGTAGTAGGCCTATCAAGACCCGATGCCCTACCTCGTTTTAGATTTCCTATAGCTTTTTCAACTTCATAAAGACTAGGAGGACTTAAATCGATTAGCCATTCAGGATGACTGGGGATCGTGGGTAACCGAAGTGTGGCTCGGGGCCAGTTGGACTGATCCCTTGTGTTCTGCCCATCGGTCCAGTCTCCTGGACCGAGAATGGATAATAAGACCACCCTTTTTCGAAATGGTGTTTGCTAGAATTAGGCGGTTATCTGAGCATAGTTGCAACAGACGGTCACCATTGTCTGTTCTCTGAGCCGCGACACCATACGATCCACCCAGGTGTGTTTCACTTTCACTGAGTCTACCTACTTGAGCATTAAAGTCACCAGCCATCATAACTATATCAGAGCGCTTGACTTTCTGAAGGTCTGAAAGCTTTCTGTAAAACTCATCTTTTACATCGTCTGAACTGCAGTCAGTGGGGGCGTAGGCTGATATGACGAAGAGGCAACGACGACTGTCCCTGTCCTTTCGAATCCTTACTGTCCCGCTTAGTCGTACGGCGCACAAGCAACTATCTACAGGGATCCAGTCTAGGAGAGATAGTTCTGCCATACGACTCAATGCTATACCTACACCGGCGAGACCCCGGGAATAAGCATCAGGGCTACCGGATACACGAAGGCTAAATCGAGTTGCTTCTTAATCCTGACATGGTGAGGTTAAGTGAATGATGCTACTCGGATCCTGTATGCGCATTTCGGAGACGCAGCATACATCGATGGCGCGAGATTCGTAAGTCCTAGCTAAGAAAGCCTGTTGCCCTATTTGACACAATGTCCGTAAATTAAATGCTCCGGGGGGCTTCAAGAAACCAAGAATAAGGTTTCGAGGACTCAAATCGTTTGCACCAGCTGTGCAGGGAGATAAAGGAATGTGAGTAGTTAATTGTGGAGATAAGAGAGATATTAGGTGTAGGAAGGATTTAATTTTGACCAATTCGGTCTCGCATGCTGTTATGGGTATGAGGGCGGATGTCACTTCCAGGCTGTCCACACCATAGAAGGGTGTTTCCTGATGAACCTAAAAAGGAAGGTAGATTAATGTTCATCTTAGAGACCTGGGAGCGTGGCCACAGAGCCCACGGGACAACCGCTTCAGGCCGGTCACGCACGGCCTTTTTATGAAAGGTATTTTGAGGATTAGCTCCGTTCTTAAAAGCCCTTGGTGGACACAATTACCGCTGGAGACGGAAATCCGTGGGGTAGGATGAGGTGTGACATTTTTAGGGTCGACCTTTTCTAACCCCTTCCTTCCTTGTGAGAAGGCAGCATCGCTGCAAATGCTGGTTGTCCGAGGGAAACACCTTACTGCTATCACACCTCTCTGCAGTCAGCAGTACAGCTTCGCCCTCAGACATTGAGAAGCTGCTTTCAGTCTCATTGTTCTCCAATCGACCTGCCTGGCATGGTAGAACCTTGAGGAACATATGTTCCAGCAAATATAGCTAGGCTGGATCATCACGATAGGCAAGCCCGACCACCACGTCAAGGTAGCAGATACGGTAGGGAAGCGTTTCAAGAGAATGTCAGGGAGCTCAAATTAAATAACTTGACATGTCTTTTACAAACAAAGTAAGAGTGGACTTTACCATTCCAAATTTTAATTGAAGTATTTGATCGTTTCATGAGTGTGGAATAATTCGAATAACCCCTAGAACTTATTAATACGATATCTTCAGTTTCCAGATGAATCAACTAAACTAATCGAGTCAAAGCCAACAATGAGCGATTTCTCGAATAGCTCCAGAGATGGTTGCAAGGAAAGCTTAGTGAGACGGATAAAACGTGTCTGTCCCTCAACTTGAGGTACTGTTACGACAAGCGCGATAACATTCTAAGTATCTCGAGACAGTTATTGATAATCCTTGATACACGGGTAGAAAGATCAGAGTGAGAAGTCGATTGCAGAATATAGTTCCCATTAAGTATACAGCTAAAGCATAATTAAAACCGAGTGCGTACTAGTTCAAAGCACCAACCTCGTAAAATGCTGTGTTTGAGGTGGAAGGATCACAGTGGCAAAAGTTGTGAAATACTAGAGCTTTAGCGACAATGAATGCCATTTGCTCGGAAGACTTAGCAACTGTCATAAAACTCAAATGCCACTTCTGGCTATACGTGAAGGACACACTAAACGAAATATATAACTAATGCAACTATATAAGCCCGGTGCCAGCGTAAAGCTAGGTGTTGGATGACTCGATGAATGATTCTACCACTATTGTTACAACTCGGGAGAAACACTGCAGTACTGCAGTCATGAAACTGCAGTTTTCTCTTAGATTTTAACAAGATTTAATTCAAAGTCTCTCATTAAATTATTTCATAACTGTTTTTATTTATAGAACACTATTTGTCTAAACCCAATGGAAAGAATCCCTCTGGAATGTATACGTGTCAATACATCTGTGAGAGAAAAAACGATCATACCACTGCAAGCTTACATTGACAAAACAATCTGATGTCCAACAATACATATATTTTTACTCAAACCTCTTTTGCAACTTTGTTAAGATATCCTGAATATTCAACAAATATGTGTTTTGCTTTCGGGACCACATCCCACAAATCAGGTGTCAGATATTCATAGGTGGCTCGTATGGCTGCGTATGTTGCTTTAGCTAAAAGCCGAAATAACATCAATATATAATCTTACCGAAATTCCCCAAAGTTGAGGTCTGACCACGAGCACTCGTATAGACATCTTCAATACCAGCCATTTGCAGAAGTTTCTTGGGAACTGGAGCACCAACAATACCTGTTCCGCGAGGGGCTGGGATTAAACGTACAGATACTGATCCACACTTTCCGGTCACCTTACATGGGACAGTATGTGGTTTTCCAATCAGGTTACCCCAGTAGCCCTTTCTTACAGGGATCATAGACAGTTTTGCTTGTATTATAGCGCCTCTAATTGCTGTAGCGACCTCCTTGGCACATTTTACTCCTAGCCCAACATGACAATTATGATCCCCCATGGCAACAATTGCTTTAAAACGTGTTCGTTGACCGGCACAGGTCTGCTTTTGAACAGGCATTATTTTGAGGACTTCATCTTTTAAACTTGAACCCAATATTGTATCTATAATTTCACATTCCTTAATCGGAAGACTGAACATGTATATTTCTTCCAACGTAGTAATTTTCCTATCGTATACCAGACGACCCAACTGTGTAACAGGTTTCCATTCTTTTGTCACAGCTCCTCGGCCACGGCCTCGTCCTCGACCACGTCCGCGACCGCGTCCCCTTCCTCTAGCTCCAAACGAACCACGGAAACCGCCGCGACCGCCTGCTGATTCCATTTAGTAATCTGTGATTCCCACGCTTATCGAGTTCAAAGTAAGCGCGTAGCGTAAACCTCCACCTCTGAACATGACATAAAACAAAGTGCATTACCGGCTGACTTTGATGATTAATGAATTACTTTGATTGTTCAGAGAGGACAGAACACAAAGCACTGCATCATCATCTATATTTTTAACGGAAGAATATAACCTGACTTCTCTAAACTATCGCTGCCGTGTAATTGTATGGTTTTAGGTCGTTAGTCTGAGTTTCGATTCGGAGCGGGGGGAGAATGAGTGGCTTGTGTTAGTCCTAAAAACGCCGATCTTTCAGTTGACCAAAATTTCCTTCGGACGCGTTGACAGATAAAGCACTGCCATGTATCGAAGTAACAAGTACCATTCCATGGTATAATGGACAGACAGATGGCCTGTGCACGTTTTCGGTAATGCCCACTTAAGTTATCCGTTTTTTAATATAAAAAAGGGCGTGTCACAGGAGTCTTTTACTTCTATATGATAGGGAAAAAGGCCTAATCTGGCCAGTCTGTCGTCGTAAGGCAGCCTTAGGATATCGAAATTCAGCTTAATTGAGGTCTTTCCGCTTTTCCCTGCAGCTCACTAATCACATTAGGCAGAAGCTCGCTACTTGTGTACACTGCCTAAATTTAGAACGAATGGATACGAACACATATTCAGGAACGTCTTAATGTCGAAAAAGATAAAGCCTCTAGTAATAAAACGTGTGGCCGCAATTAACTAGCATCTCTTGTACGGCAACGTGGAAGAGTATTCAAGTCTTGGCTGATAAAACCCCCAAAAATATTTGTCCTGATAGCGGGTAGCCATAATTTATCACACTGAAGGCATCCAAATGGAAACGACGCACATAAATCCATAGAAGTAATAGCCTCAGTTACCCATAAGGAACCGAGCTTAGCTAGATAAACTCTATTCCTGCTCCTCACCAACGACACATATCTCCCAAAGTACTTGAGACTTCAGAGTCAAAGTCTACTGGAACTCATCGATGTATGCGTAACAACGAATTTCCAGTTCAACAACAAATTATACGAACAAAAGATAGGAACACCAATGGGATCACAAATATGAGAAATGTTAGCACAGACTGGAAGCTACGATTTTACCGGTGATCAAGCCAAAAGTATGGGTTCGTAATGTAGATGGCACATTGTCATCTCTAGAAGAAACGAGTTGGAAAACATTTGTAATCAGATCAGAAATGTCTTTGATGACATAAAACTCGATGGAACAGGAATCAAACAACAAACTATCATTCCTCGATGCACTACTCACCAGAACTGACACAGAAATAGTGGAGATTAAAGTATTTCGGAAGCCAACTCACGCACATCCTATTCTCAGTTACAGTAGCAAAAACTCAGGACTCACAACACCAACTGCTTGCAAACTTCGTTCAAGAGAGCGAAAACATTCTGCAGCACACATGAAGCACAAAAAGCAAGGAAAAATATCGGATGACCAGTCATCTGATGACTGATGACCATCATCAGAAGCGAAATGAAACCAACGAACGGATCATCCTACCATATCTAGAAGACAAATCGGAAATTACAGCACGACTGCTGAAGCCATTTGGAATAGGTGTAGCACACAAACCAACAGAATCACTCCAACCAATCCTATGAAAACTATGATCTCTTTCGAAGTGATAGTCTAGAGGTGCGAGTCGGAGAATGTTTAATAAATGCCCACCCTAGCCTAAACTCATTACCAGATTCTGTGTTGATCATTCTGAATCCCTCAAATGCAGTTTTCCTACTGTTCAGATGTGTTTACCTTCAGCCCAACGTACCAAAGGGGTATCTAGCAATATTGTCAGAAATATCCTAGTTTGCTTCCTCCCTACCGATTACAGGCAAGGTTGTTAGTGGGGACTTCAGCTTGCTTGAAATCTCTTGGTTCCCGATCAAAGCACCTAGACGCTATGAACAGTTTATTGAATCCTTAGAGCCGGGAGAGTGGACTCAATATTTTGACGGCCCAACCATACATCTCAATATACCGGATTCAGTTTTTAGCGGCAACCTCTTACCCGAAACAGATGGGAAAAATTTTCCAGATAGCGAACATAATATCGTCAAATCCAGTCTTCATATAAAAGCCTTAATTATTATATATAAATCCACCACACTTTGCGGGGACCATAGTAGGATTGGTTGGGCAAACGTCTGAAATAACTCTTTTACCGTAAACAACACCCGCGAACTAACAAGAGCACTTTATCACAACACCAATAACAAATTCAATAAATTCGCATCCTTATTGTTGAAACGCTTACTCAGATAATTCCCAGCTAATTCCTATTGCTTAGTATTCTCTGACCACAATACACTGGACAAGTTCCAAAGAATCAAAAACACAGTGGAACAGGAAAAAGATTATATTCCAAATAGCAAGGTAAATGGAAATACGAAGCCGAAGGCGAAGGCAAAATAGATACAACGTTAGTTTCTTTATAGTATTTACATGAGAAGCTTCTGGATAGTAATTCACGTGATCGACTGGATTAGATTTAGCCAATCAGAGTGCAGCTAACAACACGAGAATTTTCTACCCTGTTCTCCAAGAATCGATCAGGCGCTGATTGGATAGGAAATTAGCCAATCAGCGCGCAGCAACGTAGTCATGCTTTAATTCCATCTTCCCATTAATAACTCGCCTTTGAGAAGATTCGTAGGATGTGGTGCTATAGTTCAACTGCTTTCTGAGTGCCTTACCACCCGTACTCTTACGAGCCGCCTGTTTGTAGGAGCCTTATCTTTAAACAACCATTAATTGAGCCGCTTCCCCATCGATAAGTTTTGTTGAAGCTCATGAGCAGCATATGGTATAGGCTGTCTCGGACGTGAAATAGGTTTGGCACCTTCTTTCATATTCGTACAGCGGCCAAGGCTATTCTGAAAAACAGAGGCTGACTTCCTCTTCCGTCTATCTTGTAACCTTTCACCTGTCTTCTTTGTAAGTAATGGGGTGTCCAATGATGAACACGATTCATTGCAGACACTGTTAATGTGTAAATCCATTATTCCCAGTTTTCCTAGCATATCTAGACCAAGAAGACCAAGGTTTCGCCGTTCTGTCAGATAGTATATTCCTGTACATTTTGTTCGGTTGAAGGAAAATTCACACCGTAACTGACCAACCAGTTTTAACACACCACCTGAAGCGTTTTAACTGTTTTCTTAGACGGCTTCATTGTCGCTTTTCCCAACAAGTTATACGCTTCCCTAGACATTAAGTTGAAATCTGATGCCGTGTCGATTTGAAATCGAGCTCATGCACCGTCCATCTGGATAGTAACATACTTTCTCCGAACGTCATAGTCTGTTTGAAAAGCAGCTACGAGAGAAAGTGATTTAGACTCGGCTAATTTCACCACATGTCGAGTACGTTTGTGCTTCTTCCTGGGCTGAGACGTGAGATTCGGTTGACAATAGCCTCCTTTATACCCACGTTTGTTGCACATCTGACATTTATGTTTTTTAAATGGACAGAAGCGTACGTAATGCCAATTACCACATAACCAACATGCCATCGTTGGTTTGTTACATGATGTTTTCGGCTTCTGGACTTTTAACCGGGTAATAGCATTGACACTACTGCTGGTTAAATTAGGATTTACCTGTTCGATCAACATGTTGTCGTGTCTGATACTTTGTAGTCGTTTACACTCATCTGTCAATGTTCTGAGTGTGACGTTCGGGTCTTGATCCAGTCGGGTTAAAATTCTGGTTCTGATCTCAGCGTATTGCGGTGACTGAAGAGCTTTGATGAACATTAAGCATTTAAATTGGTCATATGTCAAAGAGCGTAACTTGAACCGTTCATATTCTCTGTTGACGATGACTGCAAGGACCGCATATTCATCATCTTTGTGTTTCACCAGATTTAGACACTGATATTTAATACTAGACAATGAAGATGATTCGCCGAAAATATCTGACAGCTGCATTACTGTCTCCTCGAAACTGAGCTCTCGAGGCAACTTTGGTAACATGTGATCAGCATAACAAGCATATTAACTCCGCCAGTAGAAACTTCAGGGCTACTGCCGGTCCCAAGCCCGGATAAAGGAGGGTGATTGGTCTTCGGGTTGGCGACCCCATTCCGTCAGAAAACGGACTTGCCAAAAAACGCTAACCAGAAAAAAAATAATTCAAACCATTTTAACTCTGCACTGGCAGTTGCAAGAAGAATTATGATGTCGCGTGATGAAAGCCGAGTTCCCTCGGAAGTCACGGGGCCGATGCCTCTTCTGACAACCAGAGCAACCATTTTTTTAGGTACATGGAACGTTCGTACATTGTGGGAGACTGGAAGACTATTTCAAGTTGCGGCAGAAATGAAAAGATACAACCTAGAGGTGCTCGGCATCAGTGAAACACATTGGACACAGGCAGGACAACTGAGACTAGCTTCAAGGGAACTACTGTTATACTCTGGTCATGAAGAGGAAAATGCTTCACATACACAAGGAGTTGCACTGATGCTGTCCAAACATGCACAAAAGGTACTGATAGGATGGGAATCTCATGGACCCAGGATCATTAAAGCATCCTTCAAAACAAAGAAAGAGGACATTACAATGAACGTCATCCAATGTTATGCACCAACCAATGACTACAATGACGACGTTAAAGATCAATACCACGAAAGGCTGCAGTCAATCGTCGATAAATGTTCACCAAAGGATTTGACGATTCTTATGGGAGACCTGAATGCCAAGGTTGGAATCGACAACACTGGATATTAAGACATCAGCTCCACTGAGCACACCCAACATCGAAGCAGCATCCACGGACCTCCCAATTAATATAGGCGCACCTACGATTGAGGAGATCAGTATGGCCGTCAGACAAATCAAGAGCTGCAAAGCAGCAGGACCAGACAACATTCCAGCAGAGGCAATGAAAGCAGATGTGGAAGCAACTGCGAAAATATTTCACATTCTCTTCAAGAAGATTTGGGATGAGGAACAAGTACCATCAGATTGGAAAGAAGGATACATGATCAAAATACCAAAGAAAGGCGATCTCAGCAAGTGTGAAAACTACACAGGCATCACTCTTCTTTCAATACCACGCAAAGTCTTCAACAGGGTAATGTTATACAGAATGAAGGACTTCGTAGACGCCCAACTTCGAGATCAACAGGCCGCATTTCGTAAGGATCGATCGTGTACTGACCAAATTGCAACATTACGGATCAATGTGGAACAATCAATTGAATGGAACTAACCACTCTACATCAACTTCATCGACTATGAGAAAGCATTCGATAGCGTGGATAGGAAAACACTGTGAAGGCTTCTTCGACACTACGGTGTACCTGAGAAAATAGTTAACATCATACGGAATTCTTATTATGGATTCAACTGCAAAATCGTACATGAAGGACAGCTAACAGACTCTTTCGAGACTAAGACCGGTGTCAGGCAAGGTTGCTTACTCTCACCCTTTATCTTTCTCCCGGTGGTCGACTGGATTATGAAAACGTCAACATCTGGAGGGAAGCACGGTATCAACTGGACAGTTAGGACGCAGCTGGACGATCTGGACTTCGCAGATGACCTGACTCTTCTATCGCACACGCAACAACAAATGCAAGAGAAGACGACCAGTGTAGCAGCAGCCTCTGCAGCAGTAGGTCTCAACATACATAAAGGAAAAAGCTAAATTCTCCGATGCAACACAACATGCACCAAACAAATCACTCTCGATGGAGATGTCTTGGAAGACTTTAACACATTTACATATCTGGGCAGCATCATCGACAACCATGGTGGATCGGATGCAGATGTGAGGGCACGGATTGGCAAAGCAAAGGCTGCATTTCTACAGTAGAAAAATATCTGGAACTCCAAACAACTTTCAACCAAAACCAAAATCAGGATATTCAATACAAATGTCAAGACAGTTCTACTGTATGGAACGGAAACATGGAGAACTACCAAAGCCATCATCCAGATGAAACAAGTGTTTATTAACTGTAGAATCCTTTTTGAATGTTTTGTTTTTTGGAAAATCCCTATTTTAAAACAGCTCTTTGGACAGTCACATGTAATAGCCCGTGAAACCTTAGAGGACTTGTTTAGAACCGGGAATGCGGATTTTAATGATCCTGAACTATTGACGAATTTGGCGATTAAAATGCAGAATGCGGCATTAACCTTAGAACAGTTAAATTGTACAACGGAACTTAATTCCCTGGTTACTTTAGAACGAATAGTTAGGCTCTTACCTCATCGAATGCAAGCCCAGTGGGCAGAGCTGGGAATCAAGTGGGACGAAGAGGAAAGAGAACCTAATTTCAATGAGTTGACGGAATTTATTATGTCTCGTGCTAAGATAGCTAGTAGTAGGTTCGGAAGATTAGCTTATCGGGCTAAAACAGGACATAATACGGAAGCTATTAGTGATCCGCGTGCGAGACATGAGGATTCTTCGTTTCTACCTAACGCACGCCCGGAATATAAGAGAGTTGTCAATTATATCACGAAAGTATACGCTGTTGAAGGCCGAGTATGTGACCGTGATGATGTAAAACCCCTTGATGCGTATCCCAGTAAGAAGCCGATTTGTGTAACAGATAAGATGGCTTTTCTAAGTATGGAAAAGAAAGAAAAGGCGAAAAGGGTAGGCATCAAGATGGATCCGAAGTGTGTGATGATAAAAGCCTCTTAACTGCTCGAAAAGCCTGGAACGGTTATTTGGATTCGAGTAAACAGAGGTTAGTGATTTCAGTGAATATGAATAAGGCCAAGGCAGGATTGTCTGGACGGAATAAAGCCTATGTTCGGAACCCTTTACTTAGGGTAAATTATATAACGGGACCTAGAGTAGATTCTAGGACAAGTGATGGCGGTGCTGTAAAGGCTAAGAAGCCTAGGAGACATGATGCTACCATTATTAAGAAGCCTAAACATCATTCTCTTTCGGATGCTATGACTAGCAATGGAAATAGTAGTCATCAGAATCTTAGTAGTGACAGCGATAATAAGGAGACAGAAAGTGTGAGCAGGCCACTTATAGTGACTAGTCGATCAACTTCATCGAACGGGCCTTCTAGTGTTTCGACGTCATCGGACCTTGTCGCGAATGTTAAGTTGATTGAGGATACACAAGGTTGTGTAACTGTAAGTGTCCCTATTTCGGTTGACTGTCAGTCAAGTGATGATGAGAAGGAAGCGTCTGATGGTAACAGTCAGTCTACAGTGTTGTGTGCATACGTCTTGTGTCTCTGAAACGGAACATGAAGAACAACAGGTGAGTATATCAGTTTCGAATTGCGATACTAATGCTGTTCTTTCATGTAGTGATATGAGTTATACAAAAATGGAAGAGTTCCACTCTACGAATGCTAATGCAGACCGAATCGACGCGACTTGTCTGACAGAACGGAATCATGATGACGTTGATAATAATCTGGATGTCACTGATGTGACAAATGAGTTACCGAAGATGACGAATGCTGATCAAACCTCCTCTGTATCAGGAGATGGAGAGGTAAATATTGGTCCCATTTTTAAATGCTACTTAAAGTCTTCGGGAGACGAGGAAATATCTATGGGTCAAGAACTTCTGTTGATAAGTCAGCATCACTGACTTCATTGTATCTGCCGATCGGAGCAAGTGGTGGTGGAATGACGACTCATCCCCATGATATGGAATGTAGTTCCCGGATAGGATATGACCAGCTTTACGACGTGTTGTACATGTTCGTGTGGGTTAATTGGATAAGGTTTATACTACCGTTAGGTCATGCTACGATAGATTGGGGAATCAAGGGCCTGATGGGAAGGTATAGGTACCTAGTTAGCTTGATAGGTCATATCCATGTTGGAGGGCGGGTAGGCGTACTGCTGTAAGTCCTACACCTTCTTCCGGTGTGAATTAGGGGATGTATGGGAACCCTAAATTGAAGTGTCATTAATGCTTGCCTTTTTTGCATAGAGGGATATTGCGGGCCGGTGTAGAATCCTTTTTGAATGTTTTGTTTTTTGGAAAATCCCTCCATGTTTACATATTTTTGTTATGACATGACGGACTTTTTCTGTTGACATTTTTGGTACTTTATTTGATTCCAATTTGAGATTTTATCATTGTATATTGTTATTATTTCTATATTTTGTACTTATATTGAAGTTTTTATGTTTGCTTCTGAACTGTATATATGTTGTTTAAATTTGATCTTTAATATGGCTACAGCCATATTTGGATTGATACTGTGGCGGTCGGATCTAACAGCACTTACTCCCTTTAATCTTGGATACTCCTCGGAGTAACTGTGACTTGGAAGGTGCATCAACTTCAGGTATTGCTTTGTATTTCCATCTTTTAGTATAATATAGACCGTTTTCTCCTAGAATTATTGTGTTTTTGGACATTGGTTTGGGAGATAACGCGTTCGAATTGCACTTACTGGAAACAATTTGAACTGCTACGGTAGAAAATCCATTTACATTAACAGCTGTCTACGCAAAATACTTCGTGTTCGTTGGCCAGACACCATCAGCAACAGCTTACTGTGGGAGAGAACAAACCAGATTCCGGTGGATGAGGAAATCAGGAAGAAGCGGTGGAAGTGGATAGGACGCACACTACGAGACAAGCCCTCACATGGAACCCTCAAGGCAAAAGGTAAAGAGGAAGGTCAAAGAATACATTACGCCGAGAAATAGAGAACGATATGAGAGGAATGTACAAAGATTGGACAGAACTGGAGAGGGAGGCCCAGGACAGAGTTGGTTGGAGAAAACTGGTGGGCGGCTTATGCTCCATTGGGGGTAACAAGCGTATGTAAGTAAGTAAGTAAGTAAGTATTCAGCAATTTTTGTGGAACGACCTAATCCATTTCAACAGGTGGCCAGTATTCCCGACGGACTGAAGTCAGTTGATTAATATATTGTGAGGTACCTTATCGAAAGCCTTTTTTATATCAAAATACAACACGATTACTAGTTGCTTTTGATCGTGTATGCTGTTAACCTCATTAAAGAAATCTAACAGACATGTGGTACATGACCTAGTTCTAATGAAGCCATGTTGTGAGCGGTCAGTGTGACCTTCCCTGAGTAAGTGATTAGATAGTTGATCTCCGATCACTTTCTCCATCACACGTGATATAACTGGGGTGATAATAATCGGTCTGTAGTTTTAGATTAAGTCTTTCGTTCCAGATTTATGTACTGAGACAATATTAGTCAACTTCCATTATTCGGGGTATATACCAGACTCAAGGGATAAGGTAAAAATTTTGAGTGAAAGCGCTGGAAGGTTCGGTCCTGCCACTTTAAAACGTATGCAAGGTATCTCATCCGCACCACAGCTGCCATTGGGTTTGAGGGTTTTAATTGCGGCTTGAATATTGCTAAGATCAAATTTGATGGTACAAAGATTATGCTTACTGCTACAGTTAATGTTAGCATCAGGGGTAGGAGATGTGTTCTGATTGAGGGAGAACCATGTACTAAACAGTTCTCAAATGACAGTTTCGTCATAATAAGTCTGACCATCATGTATCATAGAATGGATTTTGCGATCGGAGTACTTTTTATGCGCTTGTTAAGCAAACGACAGAGGCTTTGGGACTTACACACAGTAGCGAGAGCATTATTGTTTTCGATTTGCTTACGCACTTCATGTTGGTATTTCACACCTTCAAGTATAGCGTAAATATGGTATAGGATGCTGAAGTCCTTAGATTTGCAATACGCCCGTTTTAGTTGACGAAGTTTAGCCCTAGCTTTATAGGTGATATGAGGAGTAACTGTTTTGAAAGACGTTTTGTGTGGGATATTAGTGTCTAGAGCAGATTCGATGGTGACATTGAATATATGTAATGCATCAGGAGGTTCAAGACAAGAAAAAGCGCAGTCCAGTCAAAGTGCTGAATTAGAAACCGGAAGCTGTCCCAGTCAGCTTGTTCATAGTCTATGTATTGAAAACGGTTTACTGTTTTAGATTTGTCACATTTAGCAAAAAACGGAAGGGTACAGAGGACAATTTTATGGTCACTGTTGTGAAACAGATGTTGGGGTGACATCGTGACAAAATACCAAATTGAGAATGTTGTGGTTCCTAGTAGGCAGGTGCACATATTGTTGCCAACCGTGTGCGTCTAGGGACCAAGTAAGTTGTTAAAGCGTAGTGGACCGGAATGTGTCTAACAGTTGATTCCAGGGGGGTTGAAGTCACCGCGAATAATTTTGCAGGTGAATTTAAGACAGGTAGTCCTGGCAAACGACTCACTAATAGCAACGTCAACCGATGGATGAGTGTTTGGAGCTCGATATACGCATCCAACCAGTATTTTACATTCAGTTCATTAATTCCCAACTTACTCACCGACAAGCGAATCTTCCATGCATCGTCTTGTTTACCTAATTCAATTCTAAATGTATCTTCCCGACGTTTGAACCACGTCAGAAAAGTATTTCCACACTCATGGTTACAGATAAATTCTGGCATGCTGTTTGCCACTGCTTTACAAGACGTATTTAAAATAGCATGTGGACTCGAACACTGGATGTTGAGCTGTTCAGTTAGTCTCCAACAACCGCATTTGTGCATTTTATTGTTGTTGCAGTATTCGGTTAAGCTGATCATCTGAAATAGGCATCTTGAATTTTCTTTCCTTTTAATCCGTCGCCACTGTTGTAACGCTTGCTTGAATAATTCCCGGCTAATTCCTATTGCTTAGTATTCTCTGACCACAATACACTGGACAAGTTCCAAAGAATCAAAAACACAGTGGAACAGGAAAAAGATTATATTCCAAATAGCAAGGTAAATGGAAATACGAAGCCGAAGGCGAAGGCAAAATAGATACAACGTTAGTTTCTTTATAGTATTTACATGAGAAGCTTCTGGATAGTAATTCACGTGATCGACTGGATTAGATTTAGCCAATCAGAGTGCAGCTAACAACACGAGAATTTTCTACCCTGTTCTCCAAGAATCGATCAGGCGCTGATTGGATAGGAAATTAGCCAATCAGCGCGCAGCAACGTAGTCATGCTTTAATTCCATCTGTCCCACTAACACTTATAATCCAGGAGACTCAGAAGTTCTAAGAATTTATATATGCCAGATCATGTACGAGAACCTAATCGAAGATATGCTTGCAGAATCTATAATCTTAATGACTCCTAATTAGTTACGACGACAGAAGCACTTATCGATGTATAGGTTGTATGGACAAAAATGGCAATTTCCAGGGGAAAAATGTGCTGTCGAACAGAATAATGAATCTTCTGAACTCATTAACTCCTTCAAAATAAACTTAGATGCTTAAAAGTGGGACGGGGAAGCCCATTTTTTAATGAAAATCAAGTGTACGAAGACGCACAGCTGTTTAGCGAACAATTCTGTGCTTCCTTAAAAAACGGAAACCCAATAAGTGAATCACAGTTGACCCCAATGCCTTTCTATGAAATAGCTGGTGTAGACTTCAGTGTACAAAACATTTCTAAGTCGATAAGTACACTGAAGGACCATATGGTATCCCAGCCAGCGTGCTGAAAAGTGGGAGCAATGATCTGTGTATTATACTCCTTAAACTACTTTCTATATCACTCTATGCAAAGTGATACTCTAATAACTGGAAGACTACACATATCATCCCCACATTGTTCACTAATTTGGCTTACTTCACTCTACCTAATCCAATGGATCTATGAAACGGTCAACCTTAACCGCTCTAGCGACTCCATCACCTATTCCTCGGCGATCAGTTAACTTTGACCAACGACATTTACCATGTTTTACCTCGCATGCTTCTCTCACCTCATCAGTCTCTGAATAATTCTCTTCCACTCATTATATTGCTCACAAATCAACTGAGCATAACTATCAAGCCTACATTCCTATTTCCGCCTCTTCTTCAGATTACTCAACAAACAAACCATCAAATGCCGGTCGTGCTTCACTGAAAGGTAAGTATTCACCCTAGGTAATACTAGTTCTAATTGATTCTCGATTTATGAAAGACAAGCCTTGTGCCTCCAATCTCATAAAATGTGGCGGCTGGAAAACGTGCTGGGATCAAATATTACCGGTGCATAGAATATTGACTCAGCGCGCTACCTAATAGCGAAGATTTCGAAAATTGATATCATTGGTGCATTTTAAAGCTATCCCCAGGAGAGAATACAATGACCAAGGGCACTTGAGAGTTGGAGCTTCTCAACATCAGGAGTTTCGCCGGCAACAACCACAGAACAGCTACCCTTCTAGATATTCTTAATTGATCTGTTGAATAGGTTTAGCTCAGAGGCACTAATATATGCACTTGATGCGAAGATCTGGAGGTTCATAAGGAGCGGAGAATAAAATAAGCCTCGAAAATACCTCATAACCATAGTGGAGTGGACAATCGACAACGGGTTCAAATTTAGCCAGTGGAAACAGGACGTCATGAACATTGTGCCCCACGTTCAAGTTCATAATACCGTCGCATCTATCCTTAAAGCAGACTCTCCTTGATCGAGTGCAGATACTAGAACGCAAATATTTGATAGGTTTAAAAAAGGAATGTCACAGGGAGGAAAACTCAGTGTTAGTTATTTTATAACTAATCGTAGTTATGTCATAACTAACCGATCAGACTGGTTAAGCGCTCACCACGTCATCTAGTCTGACCGGTCTATAAACTTTCTTTGTTGTGAATGAATTATCGATTGAGGGATATTATTATTTTATTTTATATAGATGTGACTCACATTTTTTATTCATTTTCTAAAGACACGCTATACTGTCCGGTACGTTTGTTCATCTTGCTTGATAATTGTAATTTCCTTATTTATTGTACTAATTTAATCGTTTCTTTTTGTTTAGAAATAGATAAAGTTTAAAACCAAATTGTCTTCTGTTAACTATAGTTTCACTCTGGATTCTGTCATCGGCGGTATTTGCGTTTACGTTTTTAGAATTAAATCTGTAGGACAAATTAAATCCTACACTCAGAGGTGACCTGATAATGGCGTACAACATTTAAGTATTCTGAATCATCCTATTACAAGTATCTCACCAAAATGTCAAAGTGCACTCCTCAAAATAACGGTTTGAAAAATTTCACATCAAGAAGCAAACGCGCAAGTACTCTTCCCACATTCGCTCTCTAAGAAATGTCCCTACTTGGACTGCTCTCCCAGCTGAAGTGACCTCAGCCATCTTATCGGATAGCTTCTAGAAATGAATTGATCAACAAGTAACTCCGCCTGTAGATCCTTCGGAGCCACTGCCGGTCCCAAGCCCGGTTAAAGGAGGAGGGTTGGGATTGAGGTTGGCGACCCCTTCCCTGAAAAAACTAACTTGCCAAAAAACGCTAACAAGGAGTAATAATTCAAACCGTATAGACTCTGCTCTATGAGTTAGGTCTTCATTTAGAACTATGACATCTCATAATGAAAGCGGAGTTCCTTCAGAAGTCAAGAGGTAGATGCAACTTCTGACAACCAGTACCTCTCCACGGTGTGTGTAGCCGGGAATTTAATAATGATGATGATAATAATAATAATAATAATAGTTTATTCTCAAATAACAAACATGTTACAAGAGACATGCCAATTTACAGGCAAGATCAAAATGTTAAGATTAACAACATATTTCTTTTAAAACAGTATACAGTTACTGAAACATTTCACAAGATTCATTGGATTCTTAAAGATGGAATGTACAATGCGAATAATTGGCGCAAGTTACGAAGGTTGCGTTACGACAATCATCTTATGGACTGAGAAACGATTCATGGTAGGCATAGGTTTTCATATAACAAGAATTGATGCGGTAAATGTACAAAGGTCTGGTTGATATTCATCAGCTAATGATTTCACATGTTCTTGGGTAGGGTAACCAAGTCTACTGCAAATATTCAGACTAATATATGTGGATTGGAATAAGGTTCTGAAAAAAGAGGAATAAAGAAAACGGGACGAGGAGCGGAACAGATAATATTCATGTTCAAAGCCGAACAACGGCTTCGCACATACGTTTATGGATAAAACAAAGGTATGTTTACTCAGACTTTTTTTAACAATAACTGAACACTTGCACTTATGTAGGTTAATGAAGACAATTCAGTAGTGAGATAACTAATGAGAAGTTAGTCGAATGAATAGAGGAAATTCAGAAGAACCAAGTTGTTAGTAATAATGTTGATTTACAAAATATAATAAAGAGGCTCAGTGATATAATTTTTTGTCTCATTTATTCTTTTTATTTTTAACTCTGAGGCTCAAGAAGTTATGAATGAGCTCTTTTCTAGTATAGTTGTCCAGACCAGCTTGTAATAAGATTTCTCGGTAGGAAGTAAAAACCAGTGAAAGGTTACAGACATGGGTTGTAGACGAGGTTAACTAGGAAAAGTAACATCAATATCACTGATTTGTTACATCCTGCCATATCGTAAGGAGCCGTAAGCAAACAAAATGTTCTGCCACACAGACATGGGTAGATTGAGGTTATCGCCCCACCGTCATGAATGTTGGTCAGATACACCACCCTCCCTCCTTTTGTGATGTTAGGCTCTCTTACGTTTAATGGTTAATTGTAAATAATGGTCTCTAGTCTACTCTCAATTTTTTTTTTGTACACCTTATCGGAATTAACATTCTCTACTAGCTCCAACATTACAAGCAATCCAGACAACTTTGTCAGACAATATATCCGCATAGCATATCACACTGATTTTAAGTAAACGAATGGTATGATTTGTAAGATGAGTCAATTAATAGGTAGTTTGGAAATAGGAAGGACAGGGAGCTGGAACGAGGAGAAAGTGAAAAAAATGGTTGAAATAATGTTAAAAATTAATAAGTAAAGCGATAAGTTGGTAAGCAGGCAAGGTGTTTGGATGTTAATGAATTGGGGAAATAAAAATTAGTTAAACTGTTATTACTTAAATAAGAAGATACTCACAATGATACACGGTGTTTGAGTTCCATGTAATTGACAGTAGTTGATCAGCATCTACAGGCTTTTCAATTTGTCTGTCCACTTCCTACCCATACAAGCACACAAGAACAAATTTGGCACAATCAAATCCTTTCTACATCTCTTAATAACTCTTATCTCTTTGACCGACTCATTCTTCGATCGTTTATCGCCTCGCATCACTGAAGCACACGTTATTCCTGGTACTAAATAGAAACACGAATTTGAGACACTATTCAGGAAAAGGATAGGCTTATACTTCAATCTCATTCCAGGAGATTGGATCGATGGGCATAACACCTAAGGGATCAGTTCAATTAGCCCTCATCTACACTTTGGCTGCCCACGAACTCCATTCTTCCTGAATGGCAAATCGATGTAGGTTATCCGAATCTTTATGAAGCTGCCGAAGGGGCAGGAAATCTGGTGCGAGGGAGAGCAGCATATCCTGGTAGATTTAACCCCGTGATTTTAAGGGGGGTGGCCCAGTTTGAGCAACTAGATTGACTGAGATTTTAGGTAGAATCTGTCGGTTTTTTTGAGCGGCTTCTGAATTCGGAAGAACAGTTTTGGAAGTTTAGATACGAGCCTTTCCCAGTATCCCAATAAGAAAGCAATTTATCTGGGTAAGAAACGGTTCTATTATTATTTAAAATTTATAAACCATTACCTAAACAACATTACACTGTTCTCTGAGGAATTTAACACAATATGTTTCCAATTCAGAAAGAATGCTTCCGTATAGGTCCAAAATTGCACCCTTCCAGTCCAGATTCAAGTTTCACTCACCGGGGTGTCAAATCAGATATGACTGACGCCATAAGTAATTATCAATTTAAACAACATAATACAGTTCAGTAGAAGACATAGAAACTCCAATAAAGGTACAAAAAATAGAAACTATAACAAAATACAAATATTAGCATCACATACTAGGACTAAACAAAGAACCAAAATGTAGCACAGAAAGAGTCAGTAAGAATATATTTCAAATATGTACATGAAGGGATTTTCTCAAAACAAAGCCTTCATATTGAATTTTGCGTAATCCCATATGTCTGGTCTCAGTTCGTGATTGTCCGAATTCCTAAGAAAGGACAAAAGTGTTCTTATGACAGTCACAGAGTAATAAGTCTCATTAATATAGTTTCTCAATTGTTAGCCTCAGTTATCCTTAGACGCCTAACTAGAGCTCGTGAAGAGCAGACTAGAGAAAACCAGTCTGGTTTCAGACCTGGACGTGTCTGTATAGACCACATTTTCACATTACGACCGGTCTTGGAACACACACACATTTATGCGTCCGACAATAGTCGTGTTCCTGGACCTAAAAGCGGCATTAAATTGTGTGGATCGCGAGGTTCTGTGGCAGTTCCTGTCTTTAAAATGTGTACCTTATACATGCTCTTCATTCGAACACTACAGGTCGAGTCAGAGCTTATGACGAACTGTCTTCGAAATTCTTTGCTTGAAATGGTGTTTTTCAGGACTGCACTTTCGTCTTTTTTGTTCAATTTTGTCATAGATATGCCGCTAGATATAACATTGTCTTATTTTCAGGGGTGAACCTTCTGCTAGTAGAAACGCCTGCTGGATCAGAATAGTTCTATTTGGTGAAGACGCTGACAAAATGCAGACTCCTCTGATCACCCTAAGCAACAATGCAAGCATGTTCGGGATGCGATTCTCACCCTCGAAATGCAAAATTTTGCTTCAAGACTGGGTTGCATCGGCACCTGAACTAGTGATAGGGAGTGAAGTAGTCGAACGTATAGACCGCTTCACCTATCTCAGGAGTTTCATCAGTGCTGATGGCCTGGTGACTGACGAAATATCAGCACGGATACAGAAAGCTCGATTGGCTTTTTCCAACCGTCGTCATTTATGGCGTAGGCGAGATATCCGTTTGCTAACCAAAGGTCGAGTATACTGTGCAGCAGTTCGCTCCGTTCTCTTATATGGATGCGAAACATGGCCCGTGAGAGTCGAAGAAGTTCGTAGGTTACTTGTTTTCGATCATGGGTGTCTAGGAAGCATTGTTCGTGTATCGTGGGACAACCGAGTAAGCAATGCTGTCATTAGGAAACGAGTATTAGGTAAGGATGACAGATCAATAGATTAAGTACTGAAACTTTATCAGTTGAGATGGTCGGGACATGTATTGCATATGCCTAACCACCGATAATTTTTTACGGTGTAGGAATTGGTTGGACGAAAGCCAACGTTGGCCAGACCAAATAATGGACAAATCCATTAAGTCACTGACAAGTGGACTGAGCCACGTTCATAGGTGTCGCCTACCTGGTTGGGGTCCGCGAAATGATAATAATCGATGATTTGAGACCCTGAATGACACGGATCAAGACTGTTTGCAATGGCGCAGGTGCGTTCATTCTTTGTGTGCTCTCAAATCCTAAACTTTGTAATTCCTCATCACTTTATCCTTATCTTTTTACGTTTACTTCAATAGATTCTACTTCTTGAATAATATCTTCTAATTCTTACCTCGCCGATTACTGCTAATACCTTCCCTACCTCTGCTACCATTGGATTTGAATCGACAATTACATCTCTGTGCTAATATGGTATAGCAACATAAACTGATGTACGTACGTACGAATTTCTTCGTTGCTTTTGATTGATCAACACGTACTCGCATATGGATTATCATCTGCAACTTGAACCAGCTATGAAGATGCACGTCTACAGTCTGGTGTTTTACTATTGCTATTAATTGGTTAGATCAAAAATTTATTCCTCGTAGCTCGTGAAACTGATGTCTGACATATTGAACATCGGAGGGCGCAGTATTTGGCTGTGGCGTTTGTAACGCAGTCGGAATCACCATGTCGCTAACCCGTTCTGATTTCCTTCTATTTCAGGGCGATCAAACACAAACGCTTTGGAAGCTGAAGAACAAGCCCTGAGTGCTCTGAACCTACAGGATGACTCATAAGACTTTGGTACACCTATTTCTGTAAAAACCCCGCGTATTTAATTTTCAAGTCGGTGGTATTTGCCGGTGGCGTTCGAAGTAGGTGTTTTCTTAGTGGTCCATGCCCCAGCCCTTCAACACAACGGGAGCGTACCAGTTCGTCCCATCCCGAGGCATCCCATTCGGGAAAAGCTTGCACTGCAATTTCTTGTAAAGCATCGACGTTCTCTGTCGGACTTTCCCCGGATTTCTGGTGATGCGACAAAAATTGCATGGCCTCATATCGTTCCTGAGTGATGAGATGGTAAAGAAAGTAGCAGCATACGGCTTCTCAACAAGCGATTCTTGACCTCAAAACTGGAAGATATTGGATGAATGTTTCTACTTGCCTGCGGATAAACAGCAGGTGACCATGCAATTTTTGTCGCGTCACCAGAAATCTGGAGGAAGTCCGATAGAGAACGTCGATGCTTTACAAGAAATTGCAGTGCAAGCTTTTCCCGAATGGGATGCCTCGGGATGGGACGAACTGGTACGCTCCCGTTGTGTTGAAGGGCTGGGGCATGGACCACTAAGAAAACACCTACTTCGAACGCCACCGGCAAATACCACCGACTTGAAAATTAAATACGCGGGGTTTTTACAGAAATAGGTGTACCAAAGTCTTATGAGTCATCCTGTAGGTTCAGAGCACTCAGGGCTTGTTCTTCAGCTTCCAAAGCGTTTGTGTTTGATCGCCCTGAAATAGAAGGAAATCAGAACGGGTTAGCGACATCATACATGGTGATTTTGACTCCGTTACACGTCAGGTCTCCGAAACTCGTGACTAGCTGTTTTTAGGTTATTGTTATATTTTCCTTTGTGCATGTGGAAAAATCACCTATCAGTTTACTTAATTTTTTATAATTTCGCTTATGTAACCTATACCATGAAAACTTTCTACCCCTGGAAAATCATACTTTTAGAAGTATGTATATTTTGTTCTCATCCATTTACTAGTGTTTTTAATAATAAATCGTGTACTTTCTGTCGTTAAAAATTCAATTAGTTACGTATGGTCCTCAGGCACATCTAGTATTTCGTAGATAGCATGTAACTCTCGTGCTAACTGTACGCAGGCATGTATTGGTGTTTCTTTATAGGTGTCAGGTCTAGTTCGAGTCTAAAAAATTGCAAAAACATTCTTACTGTAGAAACATTGAAGTACATTTCGACCTCAAAAGTTAAATATCTAAACGACGCAATAATAGACAACCTATTTTAGTTCTATACAGGTATTAACATATAATTTATAGGCTTCTGTTAAGATTGGACGCCTAATATTGCAGATGTATTTCGAAAATTGGCATATAACTTTTGAGGTATTACTGCCATGTCGCGAGCTTCCTTGCAAAATAGAGACGAAAGTCTTCAGCCACTAAAATTACTAAAAGGGGGCCAGCATTTGTAACTGAGAAGGATAGCACAGATGGGAAAATCTACGTAATAATATTTAAGAATGATTCTTTGTTGCACGTTCTCCAGGAACCGGTTTCAATTTGGTCATATATGCTTAGTTACCACGTCATGTTCCTAATTTTTGTCGCTCACATCTAGCTTGTTTTTAACTTTGGTTCCTTATTTTTAGCTTTACCAGAGGCTTTTCGCAGTGCTATGACTATCCTAACACTTATAACCTTTAACAAGCTTTCGCAGAAATCAGCGGAATAACCAGAAGTATTTTTGTTATTTATTTCAGGATATTTGGTGTCAATAAATCTAGAACAGCCACGATTAATATAAAATCCACTGCTGAATATCACATTGCATCTAAGGGAATATAATTTGAAGTTTGTCTGGGGAATAAACTACCTTACTCTCAACCCATCCGATATTTTTTCATTGGTTTTCATTGTCTTCATAATATAAGGAAAAACTGAAAATGGAA
Organism: Schistosoma turkestanicum; assembly: GCA_944470395.2. Taxonomy (NCBI): domain Eukaryota; kingdom Metazoa; phylum Platyhelminthes; class Trematoda; order Strigeidida; family Schistosomatidae; genus Schistosoma; species Schistosoma turkestanicum. Next base: position 22,470,337 of record OX103973.1, read on the forward strand.
TCAATGAATTTCTTCCCAGGTAGGAGCATAGTATTTTATCGAATGTTTTAAAGCACCCTTTTCACTAGGTACAAGTGATATGACGGTTGCAGATGTTTTGCCAGCATATGTTGACGTATGTGCTCAGAATATTGAAAAATCCATTGTGGTACCGATTTAATTGTTCATGATTCACTTATTATTGAATTCTTAGAGCTGTCAAATCGGTAATGTGCTTTATAGTAGCAAGTTAAAATCTCCTTTAAGGGATTCTAAGTACGAGTTCTTTCATATTGTGGTAATTGTATTTAAAATTTGTATTTTCTCGGATTTTTTTAATAGTTTTGGAGTCAACAATGGTGATTGTGATTTTTAGGCAGTATTTATGTTCATCCTATATTATTTGGCTTTAATAATCTGAGACTAGTTTGTACATTTTGTTCACGTTTCCGACTTGTTTGAATGTTGTCATACTGCTCCTACGTCTAAACTGATGAAAGTGGCTCTATGGATGGGTTGCCTCTAGTCTTTTTTGTGAAGAAATCTTGCTATTCTTATGCTTTATATGTTTTAAGTTTGCCCAATTATCCAGGAAATTTACTTTTTTTTTTTAATGTAGTTATGCTACTATAATTTACAACAAACGAACAAAAGGTGTTGAAGTCATTCATAAAAAACCGGAATTCCTTGAGCCTTGTTTCGATGGTATGTTGTTATCTTTCCTACTGACATTATTTTCAGATGATGTAATTGAAGTCCCCAATACATTGAAAGCTGATGTAAGTCAAAACTCAACTACTATTATATTTATATTTCAATCATCAAGTAATTTAGCTAGTTTTAAATTGGTAAATGTAACGTTTAGTTTATTTAGCATACGAAATTTTTTTTGATAATAAATTCAAGCTCCTCACTCTTTGATTGTGTCATTTCAAAATTCATGTAGGTTTTTGTTGAACTATTGTAAGGTAGTACATTGATATTAGGAACTTAAGTGCAAATCAAAGTAGTGTACAATCTTGTATCCAGTAAACGTATAGAATTATTTGAGGCTGTCAGTTAAATTGCTTCAATTACATCAAGGAATGCCCATAAATCAGTTAATCAAATCAGTAGTTTAGAAAACACAAAATTATTATTATATATCCATCGAATTTCGCATTGTCATTTAGAATTACATCTTTTATTTCATATAAAATTAAACCTTGATTTAACTGTGTACTACTTACATTTTTTCTTTTCAGAGAGCTGCTCTTATCAATGCTTTTGGTTCTGTCAAAAAGCAACGTGCTCTACGTGAAATGGAAAGAAATAAAACTCAGAAGAACTCAGTGACTAATGCTCAGGTGATTGATCGAGCTATGCATGGTCAAACCAAATTAAAAAATGAGAATGAAACTAAGATGAATGATCGTAAGACTTCTAGAATAATTACATTGTGTGAAATTAAATCTTATTATTATTTCCACTTCATATATTTGCGAAACTATTCATTTGATGTTAATTAATAATGGATATATAATTCAAATTAAATTTGAAAATAAGTTTACATCAATTGTTTAGAATCTGTACCTATTGAGACCTTAAACGACATGGCTTAACATCGTTTGCAATGGCGCAAGTGCATCCATTGTTTGAGCTCTCTCAAATCCTATTCTTCTGGAATCGTCAGCACCTCTACCCTTGTCTTTCTAACCTTATCTCACTTAATTATGCTTCTTGAATAATATCTTCGAACCCTAGTCTTCTTCATTACCATTAATACTTCTGCTATCTCTATCACTATGAGATTTGATTTGACATTTGCGTCTCTGTGCTAATGTGGTATGGCAACCTGAACTTATGTACATACGTACAAAGTTCTACGTTGCAACTAACTGACTGGTCGTTATTATGGGGTTAATCAGGTGTACCAAAGTATTTTAATTCAATTTTCTCAGCCATTTCACCGTATGCGAATTTCTCAATAAACGTAGGTCACAATATCAAACATGTATATTTTTCGAGACCATTGGAGTTCAACCTTGTCAAGCGTAGGCAGTAACTACCGAAGACAAAGGTGAGGTTGTGCAATACCTTACGTTATTAGAATTGGACATCAACACCGTTGGGTGCCTGCCCAGTGGTCGCTTGGGTTCGGTTCCTGTGGGCGGAAGTCGTAGATGCGCATTGCTGATCAGTCCCATACTAGGACGAAACGGCCGTCCAGTGCTTCAGGTTTCTAATGGTAGTCTGACATTGATCGATGATGTGGATAAATAATAGATATTTGCTTTAGGAGTGGCGAAAGCGAGAACCTGATCATCACTGTTCGCACAGCGAAAATGGTTGGTGTTACCTATTGAAACGTTTTAACACGAACATTGAGTTGGAGTAAAATAGTCATCATAATCAAAGATTGAATTTTCGAAACTTATCATCAGCATACGTACTTAAATGCGCAGTTCCTAATCTTCAGCCTGGAGCTATGGTTTCTTGAATAAAACCATTCAGGTTCCAGTAAGTATATCGTACGTTTAATTCTCTCTTCAGCATTATTCGAATGATCTCTGGACTGAGCAAAGAGTCATCTGATGTGGTAATGTAACACTTTTTATAGATTTTTTGGTTGACTCGGTTTTCTTATTAATTGGACTGTTACCTGAAAAACTAAAACACTTTATACCTTAATAACTCAGAGTACGCTCTTATCTTAAGACGTTTTTTGTCAATATCAAACATTTAAATTTGCCTTTATTATTTGTCGGGCTGGTAAACATTTTGCTTCTTATAAATTATCTTGTCTGTATATCTGAAGTTTTATAACATTTTAAAGATGTCAACTCTAATTAGTCCCAGTCCAACACTACGTTTAGTTCACTCTCGATCTAATAACGGGAATGTTTTCTAAGAATGACCTCAGATACACATCTATGGGCTTCCGTAAATTCAATTTTCGTTTGCCTTGATGTTTTACTCTCAAAATTTTCATAAAATTCTGTTTTTGTAAATTTATTTAGCTGACAATGAAGTGGATTCTGCTAACAATCAAAATGATGAACGTTTCCGCCTTCTCCCGCCAATAGTTCTAACAGCTTCTTCTCCTGAGGATGTTTATCCATATGATAAATTAGTTCCTCTTAGAATTGTGGAAGCTTTAAATTCGGAGGTACAACATATTTTATCGCTTGATGCCAGTTCAACTGATACTCTGATAAATAAAAGTATCTATCCACAGTGGATAAGGGATAAGCTGTATAACTTGTGTACAACGAAGTCTGACGGTCAGGTAAAACATGCTACCAGTTTGGTGTTTCTCAGTCATATGTTTGCTTTATTTCATTTACCTAACCGAGACCTGATGCGCAAAGTTCCACTACCAGATACACCTAATACTGTTAGCAAATATCTTCTTACACAGTTTACCGCATCAGTTAGTCGACAAGGTATGGGACGTCTAAAAGTACGGTAAGTAAATTTTCCTCGTTTTTTTCTAATGATTCATATTCATTTCAAACTGCATAGTTTTTTATGAAGTGAAAGTCTAGTATTAATAAAACTGTATTTGAGTAGGTTTCGGAATTCACAGTTGTTTAAGTCTACTTAAAATAATTTCGTTTATAACTTCTGGTGTTCGTTTATGTAAATGCTAAAAATAATCCCATATTAGTCATTAGAATGTAATGTTTACTCCTATTGTTTTCGTTCATTATAAATTCTTAGTCTTTCACTGGGTTGTCATAGGCCACCGTGAGAAAATGCAACATCTTGACTTGACCTCAATCGATTTAAAACAGAGTCAAATAAAATGGTTAGTAGTAGACCTCGATAATAGAGACTTGAGTGGTTGATAATGTAAATGACGTAAAAGGTTAAATAAGCCTTAATCAACTACTAATTGTTATTGTGCATATGTGATGTGCAACAGCATCCTTGCGAACTGCAAGCTTTGATATATGACAACAGACAAGTATAGTGCAAAACATATCTATGTATTATTTGAATTTACAACCGAGAGTTTATTTAGTATTTGCTTTTATCTCATCTGGCTCAAATACTTTCACTAATGGCAACAGGGATTTGAGTCTCATGTAAGTATAGTTGCGAAACCCTGGTTTAAATTTGAGATTCAAACAAACTCCCAAAAGAAAAAATAGTGTACAAGTCTTTTTGGTCACTTGCTACCACTACTATGATACTAAACCATACATAAAATCAATTTAGTAAAACTCTTATAGTAGACCTGAGAAAACCCGCGAACTTTACCACATACTTCCGCGCAGTATCACAGTATTCTTTGACATCTGATCCTGTATTAGCACGACCGAAGCAACAATCGATCGAATCATAATTAACTCAAATCTTTGGTCCAATAAAAGTGTTTCATCGGTTTTATAAAAAAATCATCAGAGAAACACTTTTGAGTTTATATGAACTCTCTACTACTTTAGTTGCTTCATTATCGATCAAAAATAATAAGTTTTCTACTTGATCATCATCAGGAGACTACACATGCTTTCTATTCGTAACTGCTTTGTTTGGTCATTATGGCTTTCTTTAAATCACGAAACCAAATAGCTAAGTCAAAATAGCACCATTCTATGAAATCATTGATAGTTGAGTTGAACTATGTTAACAAGTGTAGACTTTCTGGTTTAGGGTGCGCGTGATTATCGTAACCAGTGGTTGAAGATGTTGAATGACTGTTAGTGGGACATAGATGGAATTAAAGCATGTCTACGTTGCTGCGCGCTGATTGGCTAATTTCCTACCCAATCAGCACCTGATCGATTCTTGGAGAACAGGGTAGAAAGTTCTCGTGTTGCTAGCTGCACTCTGATTGGCTAAATCTAATCCAATCGATCACGTAAATTACTATCCAGACGCTTCTCATGTAAATGCTATAAAGAAACTAACGTTGTATCTATTTTGCCTTCGCCTTCGTCTTCTTATTTCCATTTACCTTGCTATTTGGAATATAATCTTTTTCCTGTCCCACCGTGTTTTTTGATTCTTTGGAACTTGTCCAGTGTATTTTGGTCAGAGAATACTAAGCAATAGGAATTAGCCGGGAATTATTCAAGCAAGCGTTACAACAATGACATAGCTTAAAATCGTTTGTGCTTGCGCAGGTGCATGTATCCTTTGCTTTAATTCAGATTCTAAGCTTCTAAATCGTATCTTTGATTCTTAATCTTCTATTACAACTGATACTATTGCTACCTCTGCTACTCTGGGATTCGCTTTAATGAATTCGCGTCCCTGTGCTAATGGGTTATGGTGATGTGAACCGATGTACATACATATCAGGTTCTACGTTCCTACTAACTAACCACACTAAATAACCCCATTAAACTCTTTTATACCATATAAAATAGTATTGTCTTAGTTCAATGCAGTTCGTCCATATTATTTTCGCGCACATGGTGTGTTATAGGAATGTTATAACTGATAAGTATCAGTTTAGGTGTATGTATATTAGTTAATTGACGGCGACAACGTCGCCTGTCGTGCGTCTTAACCTTTACTAACAAAGACTGTCTTTGTCTTCGCGATCATGTTGTCTATAGGTGTCAAACACACCCTTTATGACGCTTTCCGTTCGATTGCCATTAGTCAATGTGGAGTCGTCACCACCGTCCTTAATCCATAAGCATCTTTATACACTCTGGGACCTCAAACTTTTACTGAAAATAACACCTACTCATATCCTTCCAGTTCTTGTATTACTTTTTAAGTAATTGACATGTCTTTCATAAGTATACCCTCAGTCGATACACAAAACGGGATGATTCTATACTCTCCATCCATATTGTCTTATAGTTTTCAATTTTTGCTTGTACGGCTACTGCTCAAACAACCGAAGAACACATTTAATCTTTGTTTCAAGGTTTTACCGACAAACTTATTACATTTATCTAAACTGTGTCACATAAAATGCATTCATTCCCTTTTAACACGGACTTCAATGTAAATGGCCTACTATCAATGGTTAGTTTATCAAACTCGGAGGCAGCGTATTCATGGACTAATTTCTGTCACTATTTTCAAGGACCTTTAAAGAATCTGAAGCTGGAGGCTAGAATCTTGACCTCCCGTTGAAAAACTGATCTAGATTCCATCTCATTTGTGTAGGTATGAGTAGATCTTTGCCCTCTACCTCAGTCAAGAACATTAAGTTTAGATCATGCTCCTTATTTAAAGCCATTTATTTGTTTCTTTACGCCAGCGGGAAATCGATTAAGATCCTTCAAATCATAAATGGAAACTATTACTATCCCCAACTTTAAAGATCCTAAAAGTGGTCATTAACGATTTGTAAAACAACTATTTGACTATTTTTGTCCCTCCTCCCGCATAACACAGCAAAATGTTTAATACTAAATTGCAATAGTGACAGCATCTTTACACTGCTCCATTAAATGTGTCAGACTCATTTCGGCCGATGGAAATATTTCTTATTTTCTTTTTAAAGCCAGGTTAATCTATTGGATCCCTATTAAAACGCTTAAGGACGTTCCCTAGTCCCATATTTTGACAAACCGACGCCTTCATTAGATTTAAGTATCAAAAAACAGACAAAGCTGCAGCTAATTCATCATTGACATTGCTACCACCCATTATATAAGCCGTTATATGTGCTGATCTCTTTTGGAGACCCAGTGATGATTAATTGTAAATTCAGTTGTTCACAACTATTTAATCAATCAGTTCAAATATCGTAACAGTAATCCTGGATTATTCCAAACCAAGGCTTTTTTTTACAAAAATAAATGGATTTCCGATTGATTCACTTTGGTTGTTTTAGCTGTTTCGTCGTCTATCAGTGTTTGTTGTCTATAAATTCTGTTTTTTCTTTTTTTTGTAATCTTTCAGTGCTATGTCCCCAATGCTTCGTGATAAATTGATTACTCATATGTTAGTCTTGATACTTCATTGTGAAAAATTCAAGACAACAATTGATAGTTTAACTGTTGACTTTAAAATTGGACGTGAAAGGTGAGTACTATATTTCACCATCATATGTGTAAGTAAGTAAACTGATACACATATATTTGCGTTGTATTTGTTGTATCATGCAAACCAGTTGACGAAAAAAAGTCTACCGTTTTTTTTATGATAGCTCATTTCATCAATTTTTCTCAGAGTCCAGTGACGTGAAGTTTCCATCAAGTGTTATTGCATTTAATTAACCAGTGTGAAAGGAATAGAGACATTTGGTGCTATCGAATCAAACGCTGTGTGCAGGTGGTTTACTCAACTCATAACTGTATCATTATTCTATAATACTCAGTTAACTTTGAGTTAATTGTTTACTTAAGATCTCAATAATTCCCTTTTACAGCTAAAGACAACTTTTCCACCTTAGGTGGTTGGTTTTGTGTGTACAGTTTATCAGTTGTGAGGACAGATGGTTTGTCCATAAACGTAATGGAAAGTGATGTTCACGTTTTTTGTTGTGTTGTAAGACGATAACTTGAATTCCGTGTTATTAACGTCACTCAGTCAGTCAGTTCGTTGCAACGTAGAACTTCGTACGTATGTACATAAGTTCAGGTTGCATACCACATTAACACAGAGACGCAAATGTCAAATCAAATCCCATAGTGATGATAGAGATAGTAGAAGTATTAATGGTAATGAAGAAGACTAGACTTTGAAGATATTATTCAAGAAGTATAATTCAGTGAGATAAGGTTAGAAAGACAAAGGTAGAGGTGCTGACAAATCCAGAAGATTAGGATTTGAGAGAGAACAACGAATGAATGCACTTGCACCATTGCAAACGATTTTGAGCCATGCCGTTCAAGGTCTCTAACTATCGGTGACTATCATCTCGCGGACCCCAACCAGGTAGTCTACATCTACTGACATGACTCAGTCCACTTCTTAGTGACTTCATTGATTTCTGCCATGTTTTGGTTTGGCCGCCCCTAGCTTTCTTCCAACCTACTCCTACACCACAAAACGTAGCTTGTCGAGGCAATCGGTGGTTAGCCATACGTAACACATGTCCCTATTAACGTCACTAGTGCATTATCGTGTCAGTCAATTTAGATTTTAGGAAGTCTAAAGTAAATTCAATTAATTTATTCGTAAAGTAAACATTGTAGTGGAGTTTCATTTTTTGAACTGCATAGATAGAAGTCTGTCTGAAGTTTGTGCTGATTTTGTTGTTCAGGAGAACAATGAAAGCTCCATAACTGAAACATCCAGCTTAGAGAACGAAACTTCACCACAATCATCCATTTGAGCTACCAGTTTTCTTCACCATCTCAAAGTACACATTCGAATGAGAACACAGGTGAGGCAACCGAATTGTATTTAGCGAAATTACAGAGTTACTCAGTAAAATTGGAAAACCATATCGTAAATTGTTCATTTGCAAAATATCAGTTCATCCTATCGAACTGGACAGTTCCTGTTGCCAAACATCAATCCATTGTCACTATTCATGCGTTTCATACAAATTCGATTGTTTTCTAACTCTTCCTTTCTTGATCTTTCCCCATCTTCTGCTGCCAGACATTACGTTGACGCTCACGTCATATACAACTTATAAGTAGCTCGCACCACAGCACCACAGACTTACTGCGTTGTGAACTGTGTTTTTACTTCATTTTTTTGTATCAGGCACTATACACATTAGACATTCTTCACTTAATTATGAATAATAGTTTTCACTTCAGTCTATTTTTAGTCATAAACAGCTTTCATTGACCAGTTTTTGCATTAATAATGAATGTTAAATTTCATTCGAGTTTTAGTGTCTTGATTTCTTGAATGGTATATTACTTAGAACAGTTACTAGTATATATTAATAGTGTTAATAACAATTCTACACACTAATTCATGAGTTATAACACACTTTATACTTTTACTGTAGGTAAGCATTCTATAGAATGCTGTCGTTACGAAACGAGTACTAGGTAAGGATGGCAGATCAATAGATGAAGTAGTGAAACTTCATCAGTTGAGGTGGTCGGGACATGTGTTACGTATGCCTAACCACCGACTGTCTCGTCGAGCTCTTTTGTGGTGTAGTAGTAGGTTGGAAGAAAGCTAGGGGTGGCCAGACCAAAACATGGCAGAAATCCATGAAGTCACTGACAAGTGGACTGAGTCATGTTGGTAGATGTAGACTACGTGGCTGGGGTCCGCTAGACGAAAGTCACCAATGGTTAGAGACCTTGAACGACATGGTTCAAAATCGTTTGCAATGGCGCAAGTGCATCCATTGTTTGAGCTCTCTCAAATCCTAATCTTCTGGATTTGTCAACACCTCTACCTTTGTCTTTCTAACCTTATCTCACTGAATTATACTTCTTGAATAATATCTTCAAAGTCTAGTCTTCTTCATTACCATTAATACTTCTACTATCTCTATCATCACTATGGGATTTGATTTGACATTTGCGTCTCTGTGTTAATGTGGTATGGCAACCTGAACTTATGTACACATACGTACGAAGTTCTACGTTGCAACTAACTGACTGACTGAAGCATTCTATAGGCAAATCAAAAGTTAGATTTTTCATTTTCCAACAAAGTAATTCACAACTCATAATTTATTTTCTAGATACAGACTATAATTGTGAATAGTTATTGTTGTAACGCTGTTACGTATAGCTATTCAGTCCTAGTGGCGTCCAATTCAAATATCCCAATACGACCTAAAATGCTGTTTCCAAATCTCCCATATATATCAGAACGCAACACCGTGGGATGGAGTTGTTTATTGGGTCGAGTACAAAAGAGAGGTATTGGAATCGAAATCATGAAGGCTTACAGATAGTGCGTATTTATACATTAAGGTCGAATAGGAAAGAGCATCAAAGTCTGTGAGATTGACAGTTTAGGACGGCCAATAGGAAAGAACATTTGAAATGACATTGACAGTCCGGAAGACCAATCAGAGACAACATTGAAGTATTTGACTTTGACAGTTAAAACGACCATAATTTCGACCAATAGGATTATACTTCCAAAAATAGTACTCTTAGGATATTTGGTAAATATCCTAACAGTTATCTTCCTCACCGTTTACTAATAGTGCTATGTAGAAGTTTCAGAATGTTATAGTTTTTTTTGGAAATTGTTGAATCATTTTCAACATGTCATTCTTGTTATTACGATTATCTTAGTTATATAATTTAGTAGTTTGTTAGTTTATATTTTATGTCGAATTATTATTTTTTTCAGATTGACTCAATTTTTCCAATATTTGGGATGTAAATGCTCAAAAGTTGAAAATGCTCAAAATAAATCTGAAATGAACATGATAGCTGAACTGGTGACACCTGTAAAATTACCGGATCTGAAGTCAAATCGAGCACTACATTGATTTTAGTAAAACAATTGTTGATTGTATATAAAATTTGTTCTATTGTTAAATATTTACTCATTTTCTTGACCTAAACGAATTCAACTGTAATTCAGTATGTATAATGTGGATCTTTAAATATTAAGAATGTGAAAAATAAACCCACTGAATCGATCACATAAATAGTACAATTAGTAAAAGAAAGTTTTAGATCGGAAATTAGCGGAAAATAGGTCAGTCAGATGCAACGTAGAACTTCGTACGTAAGTACATCAGTTCATGTTGCCATACCACATCAGCATAGAGATATAATTGTCAATTCAAATCCAATAGTAGAAGAGGTAGTAAGGGAATTAGAAGTAATCGGAGAGGTTAGGATTAGAAGATACTATTCAAGAAGTATGATTCAGTGAGAAAAGTTTAGAGAGTCGAAACTAGAGGTGTTGAAGAATCCAGAAGATTAGGATTTGAGAGAACACAAAGAATAAATGCACCGGCGCCATTGCAAACGGTTTTCAGCCATGTCATTCAGGGTATCTAACTATCGATTATCATCATCTCGCGGACCCCAACCAGGTAGTCGACAATTACCGACATGGTTCAGTTCACTTGTCAATGACTTCATGGATTTCTGCCATGTTTTGGTTTGGCCGCCCCTGACACATGTACATATGAGACGGAACATTGAAGGAATTTCTAGTGACGACTATATTTCCATACTGAGATAAGGAAAATATTAGTTGACTTGATATTTCAATTACTAAGTTGTAATTTTTTAATTTCTTCGGACCTATCTCGCTTGAGCAGCTATGCAATATCACTAGCCCTTACACACATTGTATCTTAGAAGATATCAAACATACGGATATGTAGTAGACCATTGAATTATATAGCAGTCGGTTAATTTTATGCCTCATAAGTAGACAGACAGCAGTTGAACTCATGATTAAACATAAATACTAGCCTAAAAACAGTTAAGTTGGTAGGTAGTTTGGATTCAATGGAAGAATAATAAATATCGTTCAAAAGATATATATATATATATATATATATATATATATATATATATATATATATATATATATATATATATACCTTTATACTAATATTATCTGATTTTGAACTGAGCTGTATTACGTTAAAATAAACCATTAAACAAATTGAAAACGATTCGGTGAGAAAAGTTTTCTCGGTGTGTTCATTTATTGAAGATGTAATCATTAAAAAGGTTACGAAAACTTATTTACAATTTTAAGGTTTCAGTACGAATAGAGGATTTGAGAGTTTTCGTTCAAGGTTCATATTATCTGCTTAAGTGGTATTGATTTGTTGTAAATCAATAATAACCTCAATCAGGTGATATAAACAATTAGGAAAGTAGAAAATATGGATATCTAACAGAAATGGCAAATATATCTTCAGTAGATATTCTTTTTCATGAACTGAAGCATAAACGTAGTCAGGAAATTGACCGTTCTTAAGTGTTAGCAATATGAGGGTGTTGTCGAAGGAATTGTAACTGCTGAACCTCTGGCAAACTGGATTTTCCGATACTAATACAACCTGAGTACTTGGTTCCGTGGTAATCATTTGTTGCACGCAGGTGAAACTGACACTAATACCTTATCATGGATATCAAGAGAACAGCTAACAATTGTATGTCATTTCGGTCTACATATCAATGAAAACGATAACATGTAGCATTAATTTACAAGCGTAAAAGTTTTGTTATAATTCTAACCATATAATGCTATTTAGGATGTATGATGTCTGTGTATCTGATTTGAATCTTCCACGGTGTGGACAGCCGGGAAGTAACATCCGCCCTCCTACCCATAAAAACACACGAGACCGAACTGGTCACAATTATATCCTTTCTACACCTCTTAATAACTCTCTAATCTCCTCGACCAACCCTTCTTTCGATCGTTTATCACCTCACGCCACTAAAGCAAACGGTACGAGCTTTCGAAACATTATTCCTGGTCTCTTGAAACCCCGTACTGAATTACATGTATCAACTTTTAATGTTCGGACCCTATGCCATATAGGGCGACAGGCTTCATTAGCTAGAACACTGGTATCCCGGGCGATCGATGTATGTTACGTCTCCGAAACGGGCATACAAGACCCGAGTATAATCATCAATTTGATCTCACCTAGTGCAGATAGAGACACAAAGTTTACGCTTCGTGTTTCTAGAAGCCCTGATGCCACTTCGCCTCGCCGGCGTAGGTATAGTATTAAGTCCTGGGGCAGAACAAGCTCTTTTAGACTGCATCGCGATAGACAGTCGCTTATACGCTGTCCTACTAAAAAGGACGGTACAGACTCGGAAGGAAAGGGACACTCGCCGTTGCCTCTTCGTTGTATCTGCTTACGTTCCCACTGACTGCTGTTCAGACGATATTAAAGATGAGTTTCATAGAAACCTCTCTAGACTTCTCCGAAATGTTAAGCGCTCTGATATAGTAATAATGGCTGGTGACTTTAACGCTCAAGCAGGTAGACTCAGCGAAAAGGAAAGACACCTGGGTGGATGCTATGGTGTCGCGGCTAATAGAACAGATAATGGCGACTGTCTGTTGCAGCTATGCTCAGATAACCGCCTATGCCTAGCAAACACTAACTTTAAGCATAAGGTGAAACACCTTTTGAAATGGCGATCCCCAATGTCCATCCAACGATGGACCCAACCAGATCACATCGGTGGAGAGGCTCTGTTGAATACTGCTGCTCACTTTGGAGCACTTGCTTATACTCAGACCATGCTCTAGTGCGAGCTTCTTACTGGACGCAAGGAAACCTCTACTTAATGATAATAAAGCTAAGAATATATTTCAGGGACAACTAGAAAAGCAGTTACGTAGCCATGAAGTAAGTGCTGCCCACCCTGAGGCCGCTCGGAATGATATCCAAAAAGCTGTGGAAACAGCAGTGATAACTTCTAGTAAGGTAAACCATAAGGCCAGGAAGAAGCCGTGGAATTCAGTAGTATCTATGGGACTGGATCGATGGGCAGAACACTTTAGGGATCAATTCAACTGGCCTCCAGCCACTCTTCCGTTACCCACAATCTCCAGTCATCCTGAATGGCAAATCGACGTAAGTCCCCCTAGGCTTTATGAAGTTGAAAAGGCGTTAGGAAATCTGAAGCGAGGTGCAGGTCCTGATAGACTGACTGACTGAGATATTTAAGGACTACAACAGATCCTAGAACACAGACGCACATTTAGGCGTCCTACAATAGTTGTGTTCCTGGACCTAAAAGCGGCATTTGACTCAGTGGATCGTGAGGTTCTGTGGCAGTGTCTGACATCGAGAGGTGTACCAGAGTAGAACGTTAACCTTATACAAGCACTCTACTCGAACACCATTGGTCGAGTGAGAGCCCATGGCGAACTGTCACCGGAATTCTTTACTTCAAATGGTGTCTGTCAGGGATGTCCACTTTCTCCATTCTTGTTTAATTTTATCATAGACACGCTCTTAGGAATAACCTTATCCTCGTCTGAATTTGCAGGAGTAGATCTTTTACCCTTATCGACTTAGAATACGCCGATGACATTGTCCTACTTGTTGAAGACGCTGACAAAATGCAGACTCCTCTGACCACCCTAAGCAACAATGCGAACATGTTCGGGACGCGGTTTTCCCCCTCGAAATGCAAAATGTTGCTTCAAGACTGGGTTGCATCGGCACCTGAACTAGTGATAGGGAGTGAAGTGGTCGAACGTGTAGACCGCTTCACTTATCTTGGGAGTCTCATCAATGCCGATGGCCTGATGACTGACGAAATCTCAGCTCGGATACAGAAGGCTCGATTGGCTTTTGCCAACCTGCGTCACTTACGGCGTAGGCGTGACATCCGTTCTCTAATCAATGGACGAGTGTACTGTACAGCAGTTCGCTCCGTTCTCCTATATGGCTGTGAAACATGGCCAGTGAGAGTAGAAGATATTCGTAGGTTACTGGTTTTCGATCATAGGTGTCTTCGAAGCATTGCTCGTGTATCATGGGACAACCGTATAAGCAATGCTGTCGTTAGGAAACACCTTTCGCTTGTTTGTTCTCACAACTGTGGTTTTTCTTGTTCCTATTACCAACTTATTTTACATTGATCTAACAATGCAGGTGTTTTTCTTTGAGATCTATTAACTACTTTACAACTTGGAAAGAAACTCTGAGTTTCTTAGTTTTACTAGACCTGTGTTCCTAATAGTAATAATGATCGGCTGTTATGTAACATCTAGTGAATACTTTGTGTCAAGTCTTTAAGTTCACTCTCTTTAACCTTTGGATTTTCAGATACAGAGCGTTTCTTTTTTAGTAAACTTTACTGAGACTTGCTTATAAATCACACTATCTAACTTCATTTTCCATGAGAAATTACAGGGACAACAAACAAAGAAAAACTACTGTATGGTCATTAATAAGTATTTCTTTTTTTCTGTAATTCAATATCTTGGCCATTTTAAAAAATTTTAATCAATATTACACGAGAAGTATCGAGTTAGATATATGTGAATAATCATCATTATTTAACTTAACAAACAACTATTATCTATATATGTAGTAGATATATATATAATCATAAAGCAAAGAATTAAAAATAACTGAAACTAAGAGCTCGTCACTTTTTTTTTAAGGAAGACAAAATATTTACAATGAAAATTAAACAAACAAAACAAAACAAAATATTCCTTTACAATCTTTTTTTTATCACAGTTTACAATTACAGTTTGCAATTATCATTTATTTATGATAAACGAAATTGATAAAAATGGCATAAAAATAGTGTGAAATTCCATTTCATGATAAGTGATACCGCATAAATGACTAAAGCACCTGTTATTGGCCATAATAAAATTGTTGTACGTTTGAGAAATGGTAAAGCTTAAAAAAAATATAACAAAATGAAGAGGTTTATTTTTTAGGAAGGTGTAACTGTAACATCTAACAACTGAGAGAATGACGAGATTGAATAATATTAGTGTTATTAAGCATTAGAATATTTATAATTCCAATAAATGACGAATTGTACAAGGTACATTGTTCTTACATCAATTTTAAACAATTTTAAATCAATATCTAGATGAAAGTATGGTTTAAATTATTTTCATTGTTTATCGTATATAGGATACTGAACAACCAACGAATTATTTCAGTCAGTCAGTAAGTCAGTTGTAACGTAGAACTTTGTACGTATGTGCATAAGTTCATGTTGCCATATACCACATAAGCACAGTGACGTAAATGTCAAATCAAATCACATAGTGATGATAGAGATAGTAGAAGTATTAATGGTAATGAAGAAGACTAGGGTTTGAAGATATTAGTCAAGAAGTATAATTCAGTGAGATAAGGTTAGAAAGACAAAGGTAGAGGTGCTGACAAATCCAGAAGATTAGGATATGAGAGAGCACAATGAATGGATGCACTTGCGCCATTGCAAACGATTTTGAGCCATGTTGTTTAAAGTCTCTAACCATTGGTGACTTTCGTCACGCGGACTCATTATTTACTGTCTGTTTAGTATTCATTTCAAAATTAACTACTTAATATATCAGATCAGTTAAATTTTAAACACTTCATTTGCAACTCCTTTTTTTTTAATTTTTCCTACTTATCTGAATGATTGCTCTGTTCTAACGTTTTCCATCCTGCTGCAAGCTATAGTGTTGAGTTGATATGATAAGTTTACCTTACTGGTTAAACGGGGCGCAGATAAATGATGCAATGACACGATAAGCTATTCTAATCCGACTGTTCTAGGTCCCGCTAACTAAAGCAAGAAGTCTTGATAAGGCGTAGAGAATGCATTCTACAGGTACCCAAAAAGATTTGAGGTAGCTAAGCACGCAAAATAAGCTTACTTATAGAATGATAGCAACGCCTTTGGGAGAGATACAAAATATCATACTAAAATAATCTACCAACCAATGACAATCAAGGATTTCTCGAGTGGAAAATGTAAGCTGAAGGTCGACTAAGAGTCTCATGCGCGAAAATATCAAGATTTCAGTATCTAACGTCCCCAACATGTGTAGTGATTAATATTTGAGTAAACATACTGACAAATCGAAGCATTTTTTTACTCACAAACTCTTAGCGCATCTTACCATAAATAAAAAATTCCATTCATTCTAATTAACCGATCACAGATAACTAACTCTTCTTTACGCTTAACAATTACAGTAAAATGAAATATCACACTAATCCTATTTTTTATAGAATACCTTTACACATAGTTTAAGTGAAAAACATCAATAAATGACTGACTAATTATAAGTAAATGAACATTGTGAACTTACTACGGTAACCCAAGAATGTGATGTAAGTGTAATAGGTGAAACTCATTAGCCAAAAAGTATTACCCAGTAACCTTCCAATAAACCAATTTTGGAGAATAACTAAAAATTTAAGAAAAAATAAATGATTCAACAGTCAGAGATAATGGTTTATCATATTCTAATTTGTTGAAGTTATTGAAATAGTAGTAAAATGAAATTACTTGTCTTTTATTTTAATATTCTATGATATACATATGCATGTATACTTACCGACAGGATAGTAATTCGATCATTATTATTATTATGAATTCTGATATAAAAACACAACCGTGACATTTCTATGCAAGCGAATGTGAAACATGTTATGTAGTTTGACTCATTTACAAATTATTAAGTCGGAAGAGTGAGTGCATCAAATAGTAGTACTTCACAGCTGTGCAATATGTCTTTTGTTGATGGAGGATATGTAAAGGTTACTACGATTTGGTTTCCAATACCTTCTAAGCACTCACCGAAATTGGTGGGATCAAGTGATTAGTGCGGACAATAAGCATAAAGTATCAAAGGAGTGTTCTAAGCGATTGAAAATGACTCAACAAAAACATGGCAATTATCAATTAAATCATCGATGGTTGATATGGTGTAATTTTTAATCTGAAAAAATTCACTAAGTATAAGTATTGTGGAAAAATTAAATTAATTTTGAAATAAGAAAACCTACTATACAGGAAAGGTAATTGTATTAAGTGCAAAATGCACAGAGCTGGGAAAAATCCATTTAAATGAACATCGAATGCATATCCCCATTCAACTTCCGGTTTAGTTTCAACGCCAGATCCCAATGCGTTGAGCTGTGAACGATTTCTAGACGAATTAACGAAAAATCGATTTGTAATAATCCAAAAGAATGTTGCCTGTAGGAGACTAATTGCAATAAAGTCGAAAAATACGGTCCATAAGACGAATTGAACTGATTGAATCATATTTAATGACATGCAAATGGCGAACCCCAGAGAAGTAACTACAATGTGAATAGGAAGTGAAGCAATTGTTTAGACTTATTGAAAAAAAAATTTATCGCTAATAACTTACAAGGATCCACTGAGAAAACAAATGAACTTCAGCAAAATAGGCGTTTCATAAGAAATGATTTTTAAAATGTAAATTTGCAAACCGAGGTAAAGAAATTATAGGACTAGTGGGAGAGTCAGTCAGATACAACGTATAACGTACGTACATCAGTTCAGATTGCCAAACCGCATTAGCACAGAGACACAATTGTCACTTCAAATCCTATAGTGGTGGCGATAGTAGAAGCATGAGCCGTAATGGAGAAGATTAGGGTTCGAAGATATTATTCGAGAATCATAATTCAATGAGATAAGTTTAGAAATGTAAAGGTGATGACAAATTCAAAAGGTTAGAATTTCATAGAACACAACGAGTTGCTGCACCTGCGCAATTGCAAACGGTTTTGAACCATATCATTCAACGTCTCGAGCCGTTGGTTACCATTATCTCGTGGACCCCAATCAGGCGTTCTGCAGCTACTAACACGACTCATTCTAGTGGTCAGTGACTTCCTGAAATTGTGCCATGTTACTGTCTGCCCGCACCTAGCTTTCTTCCAGCACACCACTACATCAAAAATCATCGCTTGTTGGGGTAGTCAGCGGTCGCGCATATTTGCACATGTCCCAACCACTTCAACTGATAAAGTCCCAATACTTCATCAGTACTTTTACCCTAACAACAGCATTGCTTAGTCCATGGTCCCAGGATAAACGGGCAATTCTTCGAAGACACCGGTGTTCGAATACTGATAGCTTACGAAAATCTACTCTTACTGGCCATGTTTCACACCCACGGAGAGAACTGCTACATAGTCGACTAGTTATTTGGTTAGTAGACGGGTATCTTTCGCCTATGCCATAAATGACGTAAGTTAGCAGCAGCAGGTCGAGCCTTCTGTAACCGTGCTGTGATTCCGTCAGACAGGCGACCATAGGTACCGACGAGACTCCTGAGATTAATGAAGCGGTTAACACAATCAGCTGTTCCACTACCTGAAAACTAGTTCAGGTGCTGATGCGAACCAACCGTGCAGCAACAATTGCCTTTCGAGGGGGAGAATTGCACCCCAAAAATGCCTGCATTGTTGCTAAAGGTGTTCAGAAGACTATATTTCGTCAGTGTCTTCACAGGCAGTATTATGTCAACAAGCGAAACTCCCGGTAAAATTTCAATTCCTGAAATATCAGACGAGGAAAGTATGGTCTCGCAAAGCATGCCAATGACAAAGTTAAATAAGAAGTCAGAGAGTGAACGAACCTGACGAACACCACTAGACGTGACCAATTCCGATGACAGTTTCCCATAAGCTGCCGCCTGACCACAACTGTTCGCAATCATTGCGTCGGCTTCTTCAGCTTGTGCTTGAGCTCACTCTCCTCCTCATCATGTTGAAAGCCAGATAAGATGAGTTTCCGAGCATCTATTAGTTCGGTAGATGCTACTGAGACCCACTGCTTATCCCCTTTGGGGCATACCTTACCTATAAATATCATTACTGTTTCCACCGCTTTCTGGAAATTATTCTGTTGCCTCAGGGTGGGCATCAATTACACTGCTCCCGGATTGATTCTCTGGTCGCTCTTGAAATATACTATGATTAAGAGGAACCCTGAAAGATTTTCTTGCAGTGGCTTTCCTATGTCTAGTAAGACGCAGACAGATACGCGCTAGCACTAGAGCATGATCTGAATCTAAACATGTGCTCCAGAATGAGCAGCAGTCTTCTATCAAGCCTTTCCATCGGTGGTTGATAGCGATATGATCTATTTGGGTCCATCGTTTCGGGGATCACCATGTAAAAAAGGTTTCGCCTTCTGCTTACAATTAACATTTGCTAGAAATAGGCGGTTATCTGAGCATAGCTGCAACAGACGGTCGCCATTATGTTCTGTTAGCCGCGATACCATAGTATCCACCCAGGTGTCTTTCCTTTTCGCTGAGTCTACCTGCTTGAGCGTTAAAGTCACCAGCCATTATTACTATATCAGAGCGCTTAACATTTCGGAGAAGTTTAGAGAGGTTTCTATAAAACTTATCTTTAATGTCGTCTGAACTGCAGTCAGTGGAAGCGTAGGCAGATACAACGAAGAGGCAACGACGACTGTCCCTATCCTTCCGAGTCTGTACCGTCCCGTTTAGTCCGACAGCGCACAGGCGACTATCTACGGGGATCCAGTCTAAGAGAGTTAGTTGTCTGACGTCATAATACTATACCTACACCAGCTAAAGCACGGAAAGCAGCATCATGATTTCCAGATAAATGAAGGGTGAATCGATCTGGTTCTTCATTTTGACGTGGTGAGGTCAGATGAATGGCGCGTTTCCGAGACGCAGCATACATCGATGGTGCGAGATTCTAACGTTCTGGATCCGTAGAGTAAGGTGAGATGCGAAATTTTTAGGATGGACTTTTTTAATGTCTTCCTTCCCTGTGAGAAGGCAGCATCGCTGGTTGTCCGAGGGACACACCTAACTGCTATGACGACACTTTAAAGTCAGGAGTACAACTTTGCCCTCAAACCTTGAGTTGCTGCTTTTAGTGTTACAGTTCTTCAATGGACCTGCCTGAGATGGTAAGACCTAAAGGAACATATGTTCCAGCCAATATAACTCGGTCAGGTCATCGCGACAAGCAAGCCCGACCACCACGTCAAGGTAACAGCCACGGTTGGGAAAGGCATTTCAAGATGTCAAGATACTGCAAACATGTTATCAATCCTGTTTGTAAAGTACAGGGTATAGAACTAGTCAGTAACCATCGATCTATTAGTCTAACCAGCTTAGCCGCCAATCTAATGGAGAAGATTATTTGAATGTTCATTCCGAAATATTTGGAAAGCAACGATCTTTAGGTCAGAAAACACGGTTTTAAGGAGAAGACTTTCATGCCTGACAAATCTGCTCAGCGGAAGAGGTAGGGCTGCAGTGAATAAAAATATTCAGTTGAAAAGTAAGACCTTGAACAATATCTCTCATAAAGGTCTTATAATGAAAATGGAAAGTCATGGAAGTTATTTGGCTATTAGAAACAGGATAAATAGCTTCCCCGGTGATAGAAGATAACGATTGCGAGTGGACGGGTTGTAAGGAAAAATTGGGGCAGTAAATATAGAAACATCGCAAAAATTGTTCAATATGTTATGATTATTAAATCTAAAGTAATTTGTGTTAAATAGTAAAATTGTAACTAAGAGTTTGAATAGTCTTTAAGATGGTCTTCAAGAATCTACAGACTTCAATCTAATTTTAATCAAAAAGTACGAATGACTAGTCTATAACAATATGGAAGTTCAACCCATGATCTGAATGTTCAAGTTATATACGGTTTCTGCATCGTTTCTAATTAGCATATTAAACATCGGGAATTACTTCATCATCAACAAATAATGTACTTTAACCTTCTTATACACACACTAACAGTCACAGCAACTTAATGGAACAGACGAATAATCATTAAAACGGCCAACCTACAGACACTGAGTAATGTACTTACAGTTGTTTGCCACTGAAATTAAAGCAGTCGGACAGTTACATTAATTATTACTCAGAGGACGTTGATTTACTAAATTACATCATGAAGCTTTTATCTATGTCAGTAAGGCATTTTTAAAATGCAGTGGGTGCTGCATTAGTACAACAGGGCACTGAGTTACGAGGATGCAGTTTTATAGCTTTCCACGTATCATCTGCCTCGAGTACTGTATTACGTAACTTTATTACAGAGGCTTCTTAATTCGGACAATATATATGCTGCTCTTGGGAATGACATGTTCTGAAACGCAAAGCAACTCAAAAATTTAAAACGGGCCGAAAAAGTTGGCGAAGTATTCTTGGAACTTACAGATTAGGAAAATCATCATCAAAACTAAAAAAGCCGGATCATCTCTGGCCCACTGTTGTCGCGAACCTTCGTAGAATTAACATATTATAAGTAAAATACATACATTTACGGTAATTGAAATTTCTGAACACACGCTGAGGTCCAACGAAGAGTTGCCACATCTGCCATAAAGCATACTCAAAATCCATGTGTCGAACTAGAAATAGTCGACGGAAATATCGACTACGTTTCTCCGCTGCAGATAAGATTCTCTTGACTGAATATGAAGAACATGAGTGTGAACAATTAAATATCTTTTCGAACATTGGTTTTGCACTCTGATCGACTAATTTAACGCAGGTAGAATGTCCTAAACCGGACATCGGAAAGCATAACGCAAAACGTTTATATCTCGCAGGTTGTTTCAATAGGTACAATAAACGACACTTCAATTTTTTGGAATATCAAATGGTTGTGAATAGAGCTTCAATAGAGGCTCGGATTTACTAACACGGAGGGAAAACTGGTTTCAAAACTTCCCATTACAGTTTAATTTTTAGATGGAAATTAAAGGACCCTGGGAGGCCTGTGATAGTGATTGCCATGTTCATATATGGTTCGATTCATTTTATCTGCAACGTGCGATCTGATAGGGCATCAATATTGTTTCTAGGTACTCAGTTCAATTCGTTGATGTCTTAAACTGAAAAAAGGTACTTAGAAAAAATGCATGTGTTTTAGATTTAAAAGTTGTTTTTAGTAGAATCTTCGAGCTAAGACACCAGTTTCATTTTCAGATTACTCCAAAAGTTGTGAAAAAAAATAACAAGGCTTTAGAATTCAGTTGTTGAACATTTGCCCGAAATAGCACCATAAATGATTTTTCAATCTTACTGATTCCGCTTATTCATTGGAACCCTTATTTTAGAATATACTATTAACACAACCCAGTTGCGAGGCACTAAATGCCTAAATTGAGGATGTTTTCTTGATTTGCAGTTTCATACCTCAACGGGGCACTCTATTTCAAGAGAATGTCATGCAGCTCAAGTGAAATTCTTAACTGCAAGTCCGTTACAAACACAGTAAACGTGGTGTATATACTCTAATTTTTAATGAACGTATTTGACCGGAACATCAGGATTTGAGGAAAGCTCCTAGAAGAACTTAATAATACACTCTTCAGTTTTTGGATGAAAAGCTTACACAACTTTGCTCCCTAATTTTTGCTAGCGCGAATTTGAAGCTGATTATATACAAGTCACGGCGTACAACAACGAACGATTTCTCGAATTTCTTCAAAGATAACTTTGACGAAATCTTATTGAGAACAAGTACCAACACACTGGAAAGAAGGATATCTCATCAGGATACAGAAGAAAGGAGATGTCTGCATGTATCATCAAATGCCTAGAAAAATATCACTAAGGTTTAGGTGCAGACACAGTGGATAACAATTAGCTACTTTTTATTCAGACACACTGTAGCTTTTCGTCATTCATTGTACTTCAATGATTTTGTAGAATCCATTTTAAAGGCTTCGCTTTTGGGGAAATCCCTCCATGTATATATTTGTGTTATGATCTTGCCGACTCTTTCTGTTCAATATTTTGGTACTCTGTTTAGTCCCAGTTTGGGATGTTAATATTTGTATTTTGTTATAATTCCTATTTTTTGTACTTTGATTGGAGTTTATATGTTTCCTCCTAAACTGTTATTGTGTTGTTTAAATTGATACTTAATATGGCTACAGCCATATCAGATTTGATATCTCTGTGGTAACTTCGTATACTTGACTGGAAGGACGCATTCCTCCAGATTCGGAAACTCATTGTGTTAATTTCGGATTGGAACGGTATAAAATTTTTTAGGTAATCGTCTATATTCCTTTTTTGATTAATAATAGAACCGTTCTTACCCAGAAAACTTTTGTTTTGAAATTGGACTGGGCAAGGCGCGTATCTGACTTCTAACTGTTTCCGAAATCAAGGTTCGCAGAAATGAATTTTCTAAAGATTTGTCGTTTAAGTTATTCGGTAATTGTATCAACCGTTTTCTGTACTTGTAACAGTTCGATTACAGCGTCGATTATTGTACATTTGATTGTGTGTGGATGCTTACTCGCTTATCACATACCTAACTTATTACAACTTGACTATAAATACTTAGTCATTCTTCAGCTCAATGAAAGTTAGCTCACCCACGTTCTCCAATCCTCTTCGTTTTGCTTGTACACTTTCCTTCTCATGTTTGTCTGGATAAGTGATTGCATGAAATAAGTTCATCCGCGAAACCGTATTTGGCCTTTTTATTACCAACGTCACACGAATGGTTTTAGCCTGAGTATAATATATGGAAGTGGAAAGGAAGATTTATTTCATGACATACTCGATCATCCGTTCGCACTAGAGTCCAGTCGTGAGCCGCTAAAACACAATGATCTCTGACTCATCAATGATCAATACATGAAAACTACTCCGCATCACCGTGCAATATACGTCAACGGTTTAAAACTCCGTGGTCAATACTTAGAGCCTTCAGCTATGTCGGGTTAAGACGTTTTTGACTTTGTGTACAGTATACGTTTGTCCTGAAATTATTCACTGCACGCAAGTAGCCAGGTTCTGCTCAATGTGATTAGTGAGCTATAGGAAAAGGCTCAACAAACGGAAACTAGGCCGAGTCTCGGTGTCGCAAATCTGCCGTGCGACTAGAGACTGATTGGATCAGGCTTATTTCTCTTGTCATATATAAGCACAAAACGTGACTGAATAGCATTTTATAAACTATTTAGTTATAGCTTCGCGCATTTGATATGCCCTTATTTTTCGGAGAATTTATTAGGACACTCTCATGACGATCACACACCCTGTCTTCTCCCGTTTCCGTTGTTTCATGGTTGTTGCTAAAATGTCGTGCTGAAAATCAGTGTCTCCTTCTAAAAGCTAAGCGAGTTCATGACGGTCGATTATTTGAAAATCGCTTGAAAAAATTATAACGTCTGATACTATATTATTAGCTTGAGGAATATGCCACATATATGGACTAAATTATGGGATGAATTCAATTGGTTGTGACTATCGAGGAGAATACTTGTCTATATACGAGCTAGAATAAAAATTTAAAGGTTCACGGCCTATGAAAAGCTTCTGGCGATCCATAGTGTTTTGAATGCACAGCTAAATGTTCGCCTGCAGAAATTGCTATTTCCCGAATCCCTGCTCTGTAATTGTCTTGATAAGTATGCTAAATGTTACTAAGTTTTACTTCTCAACTTATATAGGACTTCTAGTTCTGATACAGATGTGTCTACTGCGATATTGATTGATGCTTTGGTGCCGGGATATGTTAGCATAGTTGATGTGACTACGTTCTTTCTCCATGGAAAATGCGTTCTTCGGAACCTCGTCCAAGGTGATGCACTTCGTATTTCCAGGTATTTCGCCCATTGAAATTCTCCTAATAATGATATATTTTCGTTTTTTAACAAGCTCTGAAAACAGTCACATACTTCAGTGTTGCTTCTGGGTTATGAGCGTGGCAACGGGGAACTATCTGGAGTGTTTTAAGCATTAAGTTGTCAGATATCGCAAACTCATCTGCTATCCTTCTAGAGATCGCGCGTAACGGCAACACACATGAGAAGTTTAGCGTCCAAATACTTCCACCGAGTTCGTTTTGTTAGAATCTCCCCTTAATGGAGCTATTCAGTATGCTTTCGAGGAAACAGACGGTTTCATAATCAAAATATGATGCGAATCGTTGTTGATTTGCGTTAGTTTTTGGGAGACTTAGCAGTTTCGACATAGCGGAGTGGTCCTTCAATAATATTGGGTAGCTAATTTATGTATTAAAAGATGGGGATTCGGGAGTTTGACATAATAAACAAAAAATTGATTAATATGAAAAATATTGACCTCGTGAACCATGGTTGTGAAAAGCTTTCTGTAATCCCAAATATGATATGCATGGGTTGAACCAAAACGACAATGAAAGGCTTAAGGCAAAATTGAACAAGAGTTCTACAGTCATTAGCAGTAGTTATTCAAATTGTCATGCCAATGAAAAATGAATAGTGACAGAAAATATAAGCAAAATATGTCTACATTACGAACTAAACTTGTTTGAGAAGTGAAAGCTTCAGGCAAATTAATTATTGACAAATCCCTGGAACTGTATCAAAATGACTGGGAGCGAGCGCAGAGAAATGAGTATTAGATTGTGTAAAATATACCGGCAACATTTATAAGGTATTGGATATTGGTCATGTATATGCTGCCTCACACGATTTACACTCTCAATGGAAGTCCGCGCCCTAATGTCTCCTCAGAGCGCGGTCTCGTTTTAATAACCAATGAAAGCCTCCACACGAGTCCGAACTATATAGGGGATGCAGCCAAGGCGAATGCTACTCTCCACTTTATGCGAAGATAACTTGGTTCTATCACCCCACAAATATTCTGAATATTTTTTAAGACATACGCGCACCCACACTTGATGGATCACAACGTCATCAAACCCTCTTTTCTTAATAGAGACATAAATCTCTTGGTTAGAGTGCAGAGTCGAGCAAACAAATGGGTGACAGGGTTGAAAAGTAAACCTTAAGATGATAGACTCCAGCACTTGGGATAATTTTAACTGAGTTACAGGAGAATAAGTGGTGAAGAAGAGACGTGATAATCACATATTCACATGCGGATAATCATCTTCCTCTTGGATAAGCTGTGATGAGGCATATCTTAGACCTGCTATTTGTTATCAGTACCATCTCCTCAGATCACTCAATTAATCTCTCTCGCCTATTATCTCTGTTTCTTCTCCCTTGCTTACACTTCGGTCCTCTCTCACAATCTACATTGCCAATTAATAAACTAAATCATCTGTGTATTACTTAGTTCTGAAATTTTATTCCCATTAACATTAGAATTTTATCCTTATTATCCTTATTACTCTCCACATTGCAACTAAATGATCTCCGGTCTGGTAATGTGAAAGCTGCTGGTATCCAACAACCCTACTGCCCTGTAACAAACGTTTTCATTAAAATCCCGAGACACAAACTTACAACCAAATGACAACTAACTAGAATTAGACAGTCGAGTGGCTAGACTTCATTCATCGGACACCACCGAACACATAGAACCGTACCGAAAGAACAAGAATCAAGAACAAGAAATCAACTGGTTTATACTAGCTCGTCAAAAAGATATTGGATATTGGTCAGTTGTTTTTACGATTCAATGTCATCGGTTTTTTTCAACCGTAGTTAGCCACTGTTACAAAATGACTGTTGATACGAATTCCAGACTGCAAGAGCAGTCTGAACTGATAATGACTCTAAAATCAAGAGCTGATCTTGAAATGGAACGTCGCAATCAAGCTGAATGTAAATTATTACATGAGTTGAATAAAAATCTCGACCTTCATCAGCAGCTTTTGGAATGCCAACAGAGGCTAGTAATTCTAATAATAACTTCATACGTGTTGTTTCTAGGGCTTCTGATGCTGAAGTTAATAACCGTGTGTTGAGATCTACATTAAATGATTTAAGTTATCAACTTCTTAGTCAAACGTTGACGAAGAATCCAAACATCAATCTGTCTAG
Organism: Schistosoma turkestanicum; assembly: GCA_944470395.2. Lineage (NCBI taxonomy): Eukaryota > Metazoa > Platyhelminthes > Trematoda > Strigeidida > Schistosomatidae > Schistosoma > Schistosoma turkestanicum. Next base: position 22,497,414 of record OX103973.1, read on the forward strand.
AGACAATAAATCTGTCCAAACTACAAACGAGTTTTGTCAAAGTAAATCAGTTGAAGTTGAAATTCCGAATCAAAAGGATCCTCAACGACATATATGGAAGTTCAGGTTCGAAGTGATTAGCGTGTTTTTCTGATAACTGATGATGGTAATAATGCTAATCTTGTTACATTCTTTCTTCCCTAACGTTAACTTACCACTAAAATATTATTAAGTTGTTTCAAATCAAAATCATGTCAGATGATCCGATTAATTACCAGGTAGGTCTTGGATTTGACCTCATACAATGGGAATATTTGATAAGCTGTCAGTCTGAAGGCTAACCCAAATGCTACTAATCACGACCATAATGTACTTTCTGCCACTCAGTCAGCTTAGATAAAATCACATTGTACAGCGGCCGCTGCTAAAACGGACTGTTATATTCGGATTTCGGGTGCTCACAGAAAGATGGCATGATCTACTAGATGTTCGTTAGTTTTTCAAAATGATCAGAACATGTTAACTGATTGAAAGCGTTTGTATTTCTAGAGATTACGTTCATAACAAAACATCGTTTGATATTTAATTAGATACCTATGCGATTGAAACACCAGCAAAAATTAAACAAGGTCCATTTGGCGTAAAGAAAGTGACAGTGCATTAACTACCAAGATGGATAGTTTGATAACACAAATCAATTAGACCTACGTATTTGGATCCCAACAACAGATCCTAACAGCTGCATGTTTAGTACAAACCTAAGCAAATAAACTGATCTGTCGAAAATGAAAAAGAGCTTCGGACAAATCAAGTTCTTTCTTATTTAAATTTTACATAAGATTTCATTCTTATTACTATTCAGTTAAGTTGAAATAGACCTAACCTCCGAATTTGTTGTTGTGATTTGAGCCAACTTAAGAATATTTTAGTCGTAAGTTAATATTAACAGTAAAAAGTATACAAGATATTTAATTTTCCTCATTAGGGAAATCATATACGCAACATGTGTCTTTTAGAACTAACTTCTTAACATGTTAAAAGGAAACTCGGCTATCTGTTGCATGAGTAAAATTTGTCGTTTATTCACTTTGGGTTTTTATTTTCTAAACATCATGAAGGCGAAATTCTATTTAATGATCCCATCAGCCATTTACATTATATTGTACCTTGGTACGCACTGTTTTACATATTCTGAATAATATATTCGTGTATCAGATACTTGGCTAGTTAATCATTTCTTCCAACTGTGGCTCAGAGCTTACTGTAGTCAAAATCTAAATCACTGTTGGTTTAAGTATTAGAAATACGCTATATCTTTGAATTAAATTCTGAATTTAGCGTAATAACAAGATTTCTTAGGATGATTAAAATGCAGTAGTTGTTGTGTTTTTAAATTCAAAAAAATATAAGCAGTTGTTTATTGATATTTTATTTACACACATATGGATTTTAAATACTTTTAATTTGATTTCTTCAAGCGGTACCTTAAAAGAAAATCGACATACGCATCATATTTCCCTTTATTTAGCGGTATTATTGATAGTTTTTAATTTTACATCTTCAGAGCAATACTCTGGATTTCGGAACTAATAGAATAACTTAATCTGGGAACCATATTAATCGTCTTAAGAATATATGTTACATAGGTTCATCTGCCTAAAGCAAGTTAAAATGTCATTGAAGAAAATAATGTTGAGAAGAAAGATGCATAGGCTATAAAATGATAAAAACATCAAGGCTATAGTTGTTGAATAGACAACCAGTTAGTAACACAGTTTCGAAAAACATTAGCTTATCAATACGATGGTCATTTATTTGAATCCTTTCATAACCTGAACTTTACTTTTACTCAAACCAATTTTGTAATGATTTATGATGATCTAACAGTCTTGAAAAATAAGAACATAATCTAGGTAGGTGAAACTCCGCCTGTATCTGCCTCTGAGGCTACTGCCGGTCCCAAGCCCAGATAATGAAGGAGAGTTGGAGTTGGCGGCCCTATCCCGTAGAAAATTAACTGGCTGAAGAAACGCTAACAAAAATAATTCAAACCATTTACACTCTGCTCTGGGAGCTAGAAAATCTTCCTTTAGAAGAGTTATGATGTCTCATAATGAATTCTTTTGAAAGTTACGAGGCCGATGCCCCTTCTTACAACCAAAGCCCTTTCACGGTATGGAGAGACGGCCGCCCTCATACCCATAAAAGCACACGTGACCAAACTGGTCAGAACCAAATTCTTCTTACACCCCTTAATAACTGTCTTATCTCCACGACCAACCCTTCTTCGGTCGTCTGTCACCTCGCGCCGATGAAGAAAACGGTTCGAGATAACAAAATTACTCCTGGTCTCTCGCTCCAAACTACATGTTGGAGCTTTTAATGTCCAAACTTTGTGTCAAATAGGGCAACAACTTCATAAGTTGGAACTCCGGAATCCCGGGCGATCGATATATGTTTCGTCGCCGAAACGCCCATACAAGATCCAATTAGCGTCATTCATTTGACCTCACCACGTCAAAATGAATAACCAGATCGATTCACTCTTCGCATATCTGGAAGTCCTGATGCTTCTTTCCGTGGCCTCGCTGGTGTAGGTATGGTATTATGTCGTCGGACAGAACTAGCTCTCTTAGACTGGATCCTCGTAGATAGTCGCCTGTGCGCTGTCGGACTAAACGGGACAGTAAGGGCTCGTAAAGATAGGGACACTCGTCGTTTACCCTTTGTTGTATCTGCCTACGCTCCCACTGACTGCAGTTCAGATGAGGTGAAAGATGAGTTTTACAGAAATTTTTCGTAGCTCCTCCAGATGGTTAGGTGCTCTGATATAATGATAGTGGCAGGTAACATTTATGCTCAAGTAGGTAGACTAAGTGAAGAGGAAGGATACCTGAGTCGATCTTATGGTGTCGTGGCTAATCGAACAGATAATGGCAACCATCTTCTGCGGCTACGCTGAGATAACCTCTTATTTCTAGTAAATTTTAATTGTAAGCAGAAGGCAAAATATTTTTACATGGTGATACCCGGAACCAATCCAACGATGGTCGCAACTAGATCACATCTCTATCAGCTATCAGTGGAGAGGTAATTGGACTGATTCATGTTGGTAAATGTAAGCTACCTAGTTGGGGTCCACGAGACAAAAGTTACCGATGGTTAAAGACCTTGAACGACATGGCTCAAAACCGTTTGCACTGGCGCAGGTGCGTTCTTAAATTTTAACCTTCTGATTTCCCCATTACCTTTATCGTTTTCTTGTTAGGTTTATTTTACTAGATTCTACTTCTTGAATCATATCGTCGAGCCCTAATCTCTCCAATTACTGCTATTACTTCTACTACCTCTACTAATATGAGATTTGAAGTGAAAATTGCGTCTCTGTGCTATGGCCACCTGAACTTATGTACGTACATACGTTGTAACTGACTGATTGATAGGATAAGTGGTAGACTAATGTTCTGTTCACAGAATTGTTTCTCAAATTTCCACTTGATCTAGTATTCATCAAGATATATAGACTTTCGCTTAAATTCAAATTATTTAAATGCTTAATGTATTCTTCTCAAAATTTCATATCCATATTTTCATAACATCGAGCTCAACAGAATAGTTTCTTGTATTTGTCTCAGCCATGTAATTTATTCTGCTCGTATGCAGTGGCTTTTACCATATTATGTAAACAAAAACAAAGAGATAAACTTAATATGAGTTACGAAGAATACATGCTTTTGATTCGCCTCAAAAATCTCATCACATACTTTATTGATAATTTAAAGAAGTTGATGCGTAAATGTCCAACGTTCAATACCTCTTGATGATTGTTTCTGTGTTTTAAAGGCAACTAAAAGAAGAGACTCATCAACTTCTACAATTGGTGAATCAGATGAAGTCACTATATGTACAAAATTACAAAATAATACAAAATCATTTCAATAATTTGACGGACTTAATTTCAACAACATGTAATTTTTGCTTAAAAATCAATCAAGCTTATCATGATGACGATGTTAACAGGAAAAATGAAAGACAAAGTTTATTTCTACAGTTAGAAAATGAAAAGCATTTAAATAAAGTAGGTAATATATATATATATTGTTTGACATTGTTTTTTTTGATTTGATAAATATCTTACTGATATGCTTGATATAAGTAGTTTGAACACTTGACTGGAATAAAGTTGATTCATGGACTTGAATTATTCAACTTCTGTATAGTAGTACTTAATAAGTCAGTATAATACAATACAATATATGAGTCGATTAAGAAGCGTGTGAAAAAGGAGTCGAACCAGACGAATGATAATTTATCGATTAATGCTCTAATAAGCACATCTTTATTTTCTTCAAATGAATATCATTATTGTAAGTCACTTTAGGTAATAAGGTTACAAATATCTGGACGATATCGTAAGACACTTATTATTGTAGATATATTTTTACGAGAAATAAGTATATGTTCAAGAGATAAACTCAAACACTAGCCATCAATAATTTCAGTAGGTTCAGGTATTCAGTCAGTCAGTCAGATGCAACGTAGAAGTTCGTACGTAAGTACATCAGTTCATGTCGCCATACCACATCAGCACAGAGATGTAATTGTCAATTCAAATCCAATAGTAGAAGGGGTAGTAAAGGTATTAGGAGTAATCGCAGAGGTTAGGATTAGAAGATATTATTCAAGAAGTATGATTTAATGAGAAAAGTTTAGAAAGTCACAACTAGATGTGTTGAAGAATCCAGAAGATTAGGATTTGAGAGAACACAAAGCATAAATGCACCGGTGCCATTGCGAACGATTTTGAGCAATGTCATTCAAGGTCTCTAACTATCGATTATTATCATCTCGCGGACGCGGTTCAGGTATTAATTTACAAGCGAAGCTTTTAATTTCACTCTAAATACATGCTTGTTTTTCTTGGTCTAGTGAGGTTCATTACTGTTTCTTTCAAATGTTGAATAACTAGTGTACAGGGATAGTGAAAAGCATTAGTCAACTAAACAGGTGATCTTGTTGATTGAGCAACCAAAAAGTTGACTTGAAATTAGATAAATAAATCTTTAATATTGATTTAGAGTTGAAATAAATGCCTATCTTTTCCATAATTTTGATTTTAGTTTTTTTTTTTTTGAAATTCAAGAAATAATAAATTTTCCGATAGTTTCAAAATATTACACAATGACCATATTAGCAGTTGAAGATAATAATAATAATAGTGATAATACAACTAATTATTGATGCACTTAAACTTCTGGACTTGAATTAGATTCTGACAGTTGTACTTCAAAAAATGCATTCTGGTTTAAAAAATTTTTCGTAATAAATAGTATTATGTCTATAACAAAGCTAATGGAAAGTCTGTGAGATGAGTCAAACAAACTGTTTCGGAAAATAAATACATTTATCAATGATGGCTGCTTATTCTTCAAACGAAATATGCCACAAAGTTTTGAATAGGTTAAAATTGTTGTATAACAATGTAACACTCGGAATTTAACTACACAGTAACAATCTCAGTGTCTACTGCATATGCTTTGTTGAGGATATTTAGTCAATATAATTAACGTTTTTTTTAGCGAGTTCGTGTTCTCTCAAATCTTAAACTTTTGAGTCCCTCATCACCTTTATCTTTTTTCTTTTTAAATTTAGTTCACTAGATTCTACTTCTTCAATAATATATTCGAACCCTAATCTCTCCGATTACTGCTAATACCTTTACTACCTCTACTGTAGTGAACGAGAACACATACAATTTAGATGATGTGTCATTTCAGTAGAAATTACGAAACGACCGTCCAGTGCTTCCAGGTTTCTAATGGTGGTCTAACATTGATCGATTCATGATTAGAAATAAAACTGAACAATCTTTACAACAACCCCACAATGCAATTACATGTGTCCACTAGTGACTAGCTTGGTGAGGAATCTTCTCTGAGTTCTAGTGGGAAGTCGTGACCAGTGAAGTTCAAACCTGTCCGGATGTATACAGGGTGTGAGGTTGCGCAACTCCATGGATTTGATTAAGTTAGACATTAACACCGTTAGATACCGGCTCAGTGGTCTAACGGTTAGGGCGTTCGCGCAAAATACCGAAGGTCCTGGTTTCGAATCCTGCGGGGTGCAGGAGTCGTGGATGCGCACTGCTGATGAGTCCCATACCAGGACGAAACGGCCGTCCAGTGCTTCCAGGTTTCTAATGGTGGTCTAACATTGATCGATTCATGGTTACAAATAAAACTTAACAATCTTCACAACAACCCCGCAATAAATGTTTCATCAATAAATTCGTTTAAAAAATTGACTGATTTTAATAGTAATGAGTTTTACTAACTCTGAGCTTTTTAATCTTTTCTTTTAAGGAATTATGTAATAAACTGAATACAATGGAAGAAGATAAAAACAAATTAGAAAATATCATCCATAAACTAAAAGAACAAAGAGAGTAAGTCAATGAATACTGTTTTAATGTTTATTGCAAATTCAATAAAGGCATCTAAATCATTTTATTAGATTTTATTTCTTAATGGTAGGTTATTCAAAAGATCATTGTGTTCCTCCTTTTTGAAGTTCATAAATCTTTTGTTTATCTATACATGACTGAACAATCCATGTAGACTAGGAAAATTAATATTATAATTCTCTCTTAGTAGAACCTAGCTATGTCTGTTGCCTTGGTATTCACGGACATCAATCCACTCAATAAGTTCACAAATCAGAACACGGTTGAACAGGGAAGAGGATTATATTCCATACAGAAAGGTTAAATGGAAGTATGAAGCTGAAGCGAAGACGAAATCGGAACAACGTTAGTATCTTTTATAGTTTTTTACACGAGAAGCTTTTAGAATGTTCTCCAGGCATTGAATAGCGCTGATTGGATAAGAATTAGCTAATCAGCATGCAGCTTGCTTGCTTTTCTGTAAGTGGGAGCATTTTTTTGTTCATGATACAAAATATGGAAATCATGTTGAGCTATAACAAGAATATTTGAATAATAATGATGGTAAGACCATATCTGGATAGCACATTATTGAAGTTGTGTTACTACATAGGATAAGTTTATATGTATATTAACCAAATTAGGTTGTCTAATATTGATATAACTGACATTTTGGTCAACTTTTTGACGAAGATTAACCGAAGGATTGGATATATCTTTCGCATGCGAAGCTCCTTACTTGTACCCTGTATAACTATTTCTTCTGTCGTTTCAGAGACTTTGAGTCTAACATATATTGACAGATAATTGCAACTACAATAAACTACCGAAAACGCATTGATTTATCTTGATAGTATGACCCGAATGAATTAAGTATGTCTAGATGGAAATGCTTACAATCCTGACTGCACGTTATCATAACACCACATTCATATGTGTTTAGAAGCATAAAAATATTAACCTTTCTTTAGTTCTCAACGATACTGTTTGCTTTCAGCTTGTTTATTCCTTTGTGTCTGAATCTGTTTTAACAGCTGTAAATATGATGTACATAATTTAGAAGATTTATTCATCAAATTTGTGCTAGGTAGACTACAGAAATTTAACTCTCACGTATTCTACTCGGTATACCAAACTGTCTTGAAAGTGTAAATGTATGACAGGAAATCTGATTGTCTACTATCGGACGATTGTTCTAATATGTTGATTTTACATATTACGATTTTATGAGCAAATTTTTGCTTCAAGAAATCAATGAATACAGTGTTAGTCAATCGATGATATGCAGGAATGGAATATGGCCATGTAATGCCCCATCACATAACTTCATTGTTGACTATGAGGCCACAAATAATTTGAAAATGAGAAACAAGACAATTAGTCAGTAGAGTAATGTGGTGGTATGTGATAAAATGTCATGGATGATGGAAGTAAATCAGTTTTTCAGCCACTCAATTTCTAATCATGTAAGACTTGACTGTTAAGCCTAATTATTATGAAAAAGCAAAATATCACTTACGCCTTTGATCATTGATCAATCATCAATTATGTGGATATATACTTACTTACTTACTTCCTTCCTTACGCCTGTTACCCCCAATGGAGCATAGGCCGCCGACCAGTTTTCTCCAACCTACTCTATCCTTGGCTTCCCTTTCCAGTTCTGTCCAATGTTTGTTCGTTCTTCTCATATCTTTCTCTATATATCTCGGTGTTATGTTTTCCTTTGCCCTCCACTTTTTATTTTACTTTGAGAGTTCCAAATGAGAGCTTGTTTTGTGAGGCAGTTGGGCGCTTTCTGCAACTTGCGTCCTATCCACTTCCACCGTTTCTTCCTGATTTCCTCCTCCACTGGAATCTGCCTTGTTTTCTGCCAAAGTAGGTTGTTGCAAAATATAACTCAGTAGTTTAGGTATATCAACTGCTAGTCCAATGCATTCATATTGATTTATTGAGCGAACATAGAAAATGATATGTGATTTTGGATGTCGTTTTTAAGCAGTGGTTTGTTGACAAATAAATCTTCCTAACACACACACACACAATCTTACCTCTTCATTATGTCGAGTCATTTTAGACTTGTTCATTTAAATATATAATAAGCAGCCATGACCAACAGCATTGCCAGTGTGATGGGTGCTATTCACAAGGTAGAATATTATAGATGGTGTGCAATGGAGTATCGCCTAGAAGTTGCTACCAGAGAGAAGAGTATCTGGGGATCGGAACGCATAAAGCAATCGGAGTATGCCGAATACTCGAAGAGATATGTAGGCAGATAACCAATAGCCTGCGTGTATTGCAAATAGATGTTTGAAGATTATGTATATGGTGTTTCGTTCTCTGAGAACGAAACATCACCTTAATCATCCACCTGAGCTACAAATTTTCTCCACCAGATTATGTGTACATATTTTGTAAATAAACGATATGTTCTTCGAATATTCATATTCTAAATGATCTTGACTTCTTCGTATGTTACAGTATGTTAACAGTAATTAACATTTTTTTATCGAGACATAACATTAATAACAATACATCACATCATAGTTGAAGTATTTTGATTCTATTTCATTTTTATGTCTTTTTTTTTAAAAACAGACATGACATGAAAGAATTTAACGCTAATAAGCATATCAAGCGTTTAAAGGAAGAACTTAGCATTTCCAAACTTCAAGCGGAACAAGTAAAACAGGTATAAATTTGTTTGTTTCAAAGAGTAATTGTTTTAAAAGTTCATTATTATTATTATTATTATTATTATTATTATTATTATTATTATTATTACCAGCAAGAGTCAGAATTACTATGTTAAATTATTGTACAGACTAGCTTTAGAAACGTGTTCTTTTCGCGGAAGATCTGAAGTCACACGATGCCATTCAGTTGAAAATAATTAGGTCGAAGAAAATCAATTTTGTCATATAATATTGTTTGATTAATTAGTAACATTGTCTGAAAAATGTTATTTCATCTTATCACAAAAAAATGCTAAGGGCTCGTGCTGCGGCTTTCTTACCCTCTTTTGTGTAGTGAATCAAGTTATGAAGCACACTAATTATCAGTACGCTTTACCCGTATACTAGACTAACGATCTTCGCAAACAACCAATATCATGTAATGTTCGTGAGAAACGACTGCGAAACTTCTAAATCTTATTGTTTCAGTGAGCCTATTCTATGTACACGAGCCAGTCAAAAAACAGACACAATCCAATAAACCTTTTTTTTTTAAATTTTAGTCTAAAACCTATAGGCTTAAGTATGTTAATAACATGACTACACATCATTACAAAATTAAATTTCGTAATTTTTTACGTGATATGATCAGTCAGTTAGCTACAACATAGACCTTCGTACGTACGTACATCATTTCAAATTGCCATACTGCATTAGTACAGAGACGCAATGGTCAATGCAAATCCCATAGTAGTAAAGATAGTAGAAGTATTTGAAGTAATGGATAAGATTTGGGTTCGAAGAAATTATTCAAAAAGTATTATGCAGTGAAAAAAACTTAAAAAAGGAAGATAAAGGTAATGAAGAATTTAAAAGATTAACGATTTGAGAGCACAAAAAGAGTGGATCCACCTGCTCCATTGCAAACGATTCTGAGCCATGTCGTTCAAGGTCTCTAACCATTGGTGACTTTCGTCTCGCGGACCCCAACCAGGTAGCTCACATCAACCAACATGTCTCAGTCCACTTGTTAGTGACTTCATAAATTTCTGCCATGTTTTGGTTTGGCCGCCCCTAGCTTTCTTCCAACCTACTCCTACATCACAAAACATAGCTCGTCGAAGCAGTTGGTGTCCCTGAAGGTTCTATCTACCATGCCAGGCAGGTCGATTGGAGAACGACGAGACTAAAAGTAGCTACTCAAGATCTGAGGGAGAGGTCGTACTGCTGACTACAGATAGGTGTGACAGCAGTAAGGTGTTTCCCTCGGACAACCAGCATCTGCAGCAAAAGTGTATCATTAAGACAACATCATCAGCTAATTAGCTAATAATGATATATTAAGAAATATTGGATAATTTACCGTATAATAATTTTAATCGTCTTTTCACCCACAAGCATACCCCTCCCCAGATTAAGACATAAATACTAACCACAGAAATAAGACATAAAACACATTGAAACTGATAAAATTCTTTTTATCATGTCAAAATTATTAAACAAGATAGCAGTATACTTGTGCATTATCTGTAATGCTAAAAAAAGTGAGTGAGAGCATTCATAGTTTCACCGTCGCTAATGGTTCAATATAAAATCGGTATAATCAATGGTATCCTAACGTTATAACATACTTCGCATACCATACTTACTTTGGTCTGCTATTAAAATTATTTTTCGATATTGTTAGGATATGAAACAAATATCCTAAGAGTATTATTTGTAAGTCTAGTTCTATTGGTTAATTGCTACTGGTTAATTCCTATTGGCCGTCCTAACAATGAATGTCACATACTTCAATGTGCCTAACTGCATAAATATGCATTATCTGTAACGTTTTATGACTCGGATCCTCTCGTGCAGGATCCTTAGCCTCTTCTGGACTCGGACCTCGTACTTTCTGGATGCTTGTAGAATACATCTTGTACTTCATAGCAAGTCTTCTTCTCTCTATTCATTGTTGGTTTGAGACACTAGGATTAGAGTAGCCTATCGTGTCACTGGATCATTTGTCTTCGCTTTCGTTTACTGACTAAGGTAAACTCATAATAGTTCAAGCATATCAATTGACGTGGTGAAGTTGTGTGGGTAACATATCACTATGCTTTTCACTAGTGTTGTACCTTGAGTTGAACTAGGAATGCAATTTCAAATAAATAATTCTTGCTTTTTAAAATTTCACACAGAGTATTTTATCTGTAAAACCAACGCAACAAGGAACTAATTGGTATTAACTGTTATTTCGTTGCTCAGTCTCGTAGTACTGACCAAGATAATGACCTAGACAAATAAAAAATGTAGACATCTAGTTAGACGAGAGTACCCGTGTATTTTGACTAAGCGTAAATATTTCTAAACCTAAATTACAAATTTAGTTTGCAAAGTTCAGTAGACTTTGTAAAAACAAAACCAATGTGTCCTGTGCAGTATAATAGTAGAATTCATTCATATCTTAGATAATTCAGTAGTGACATTTGGCTAAATTTAGCCAAGAATGTTTCGAATTCAACTTCACTATAACTTTATCAATATGTTTTAACAAACAAAGAACACTTGTTCCTCTTTATCTATTGATATTGTCTAATCTCTTGATATAAAAGATATCAGCCACTTTCTCTCTTGGAATAATCTAAACTAATTCAAATCCATGATAAAATGAACAATCTTATATTTCGTTTGTAAAATTCGCTGATAATGATTAATTTTTTTGATTTAATCATGTGATTGCTTTTTATTGTTTACTGAGGAGTAGTAGTAGCAGTAAGTTTGCATTGACTGGTATGTTGGATGTTTTGCATGTCAATAATGTACTTTGAATTACTGTTGTATAATTTGTTGTTGTTACTCTGTTGTTATAATAAATGTTGTTTCATATCTATAAAAAATATGAATAAAAACTATTGTTTATTATCGTTAGTTATTATTATTATTTTTACAAATGAAGTAATATAAGATTCAAGACAAGGCAGATACAACGTAGAAATTCGTACGTAAGTACATCAGTTCAGGTTGCCATGCCCCATCAGCACAGAGACGCAACTATCAGTTCAAATCCAAGAGTGATAGCGATAGTAGAAGTATTAGCAGTAATGGAGAAGATTAGGGAGCGAAGATATGATTCGAGAAGTATAATTCAGTAAGATAAATTTAGAAGGAGAAAGGTAGAGATCATGAGGAATGCAGAAGTTTAGAATTTCATAGAACACAACGAGTGGATGCACCTGCTCCATTGCAAACGATTTTAAGCCATGTCGTTCAATGTCTCTAACCATCGGTGACTATCGTCTCGCGGACCCCAACCAGGTAGCCTACATCTACCAACATGACTCAGTCCACTTGTCAGTTAGTATATTCACTCTGTTTGTAGGTTCAAAAATTAAATTTGTTGTATCTGTTACAATCAAAATTAATCTGATTTGTATTATGGTAGCACAAATTATTGATGAGCAACTAGTTGGATTACAACATATCCATTTGTCTTTCAAACTTTATTTATAAATAACAAACATTTTATGTAGTAATATCAACTGATCAACGCTAGTCAGTCATTATAAACAGATCAAAATCATGAAAATAGATTTTTTCTCGCGTAGTATGAGTGTTTCTGTTAACAAATGTGCACATATCTTGTATTCTATGAATGAAGATTTATTAAGAGGATCTAATCTATTTACAAGTCATCTCATAAAAAGAATACAATAGGTTTTAGGGATTCAAAATCAAAAGTCCTGAATCTGATATGGAGAATATACAGGCGAAATAGGTCAAACACACTTGATATAACTTTTGGTGGCTACGTTAGATTCGATGTAGGGCTCATTACTTTTTGTGCCTGTATTGAATTCGTTGTAGAGCTTACCACTTTAGTGGCTGCATTGAACTCGAAGTAGGGTCCACCAGTCTAGTTGCCCGTGAACTACCTTCTTTATTTAAGAACGATCGAGTATCAGATGAAATAAATCTCTCCATCAATTTCCGTATATTGTACCAAGGCCAACCGTGTTTGTGCAATCGCGGTAATAAGAAACCAAATACGAATTCGGTTGGATAAGTTTATGTCGGGCAATCGTTTATACAGACATGATGATAAAAAGTATACGGGCAAAGCAAAGCGAAGCAGAGAATTCGCGTGAGCCAACTCTCATTTCGATGAAGCATGGACTAAGCGTTTATAGTGAGACCAAATGAAAGATGATATGTAATGAGCAAGTTGGATGTGCACACACACACGAATAAAAACAACCAAAATATGAGCAAATGACTGACAAGGTCAAAAGACGAGTGAATAATAGAACTTGACAGTAGGGACGAGCCCTGTTGGCCGGGCATAAGTGTACACACACTGCAAACTAAAGAATTATGAAACAAATTTATCAGAAATTAATATCTCTGACCTTCAGTAGTCAGAATCTATATATACCGACAAACACTGATCTAAATTCAGTTCTCAATACTAGTGTAGTGAACGAGAACATAGGTGGGGCAACCGAATTGTATTTAACGAAAATTACAGAGTTACTCAGTAAAATCGGAAAACCATATCGTAAATCGTTAATTTGCAAAATATCAGTCCATCATATCGAACTGGACTGTTTCTGTTGCAAAACATCAATCCATTGTCACTATTCATGCGTTTCATACAAATTCCATTGTTCTTCTCACTCTTCCCTTCTTGATCTTCCCCCATCTTCTGCTGCCAGACATTATGTTGACACTCACGTCATATACTACTTATAAGTAGCTCGCACCACACTAGTGGTGTTGTAATCCATACAATCGGCAGAATCAATATCAACAATTTCGTGTTCAAGATATTTTTGAATTAATAACAAAAAATTCACTAAGTAAATTCATACATGTATTTTTTTTCCGTTGATCAGTTCATCATTGAAGTGTTTGTTTATTTATTTGCAGGACTTTGAAGCTTATAAAATTTATGCAAAAGAATTATTAGATAATGAGAAAAATTTAAACAAAGAACTACGAAAATTGTACCATTGAATGCGATCAAAAATGATGTTTTTTATTTTTCAAAATAAAATTTATATTTTATAACTGATCATCATGATGTAACAAACACATCCATATTTAATCTGTCATATATCCAACAAAAAAAAAAGAATATTTACATGAATTTCTTTTTTTAATTTTTTATACACTGTTGTTACAAATAGAATATCACTATTTTATAAAATGTTGCAGACAAATGTAAGAGTGCTAGTGTTGTTATTTAGGGAAAAAAAGTACCAAAAATATATTCCATGTGGTATATGCTGACTCATTTTAATGTTTAAAAATGTCGAATAGCAAGATAATGTGTTTTGCACGACTATTCACTGTAAAACACTTACTTGTTGTAGTAATTTATAACACATGTCATAATCGAGTGTGCATGAGGCTATATAGTATTATTTGGCTGGCATCGTAGAAATATGTTGAGGCTTTTGAAAATACCACGACACTACTTACTTACTTAGGGCTGTTACCTCCAATGGAGCGTAGGCCGCCAACCAGCATTCTCCAGCTTACTCTGTCCTGGGCCTCCCTTTCCAGTTCTGTCCTATTGCTATTCATTCTTTTTCACCTCTGTCTCCGATTCTCGGCCTAATGTGTTCTTTGGTTTTCCTCATTTCGTTTGGCTTTGATGATCTCGTGTGAGGGCTTGTAACACAGTTGGGTGATTCCCTCAATGTCTATCCTATCCACCTCCAGAACTTCTTCCCGATTTCATACTCAGCTGAAATCGGGTTTACTTTCTGCCACAGTAGGTTGATAAGGAAGAAATTTCGTTATTGCTAAAGTTATAAAACTATTATACATCCAAAAGAAGAGAATTGGATTTCAATGAGGTCCGACCGTAACTGCTACCTTGACGTGGTGGTCGGGCTTGCCTACTGTGATGACCCAACCGAGCTATATTGGCTGGAACTTATGTTCCTGAAGGTTCTACCATGCCAGGCAGGTCGATTCGAGAACGACGAGACTAAAAGCAGCTATTCAAGATCTGGGGGCGAAGTCGTAGTGCTGACTGCATAGGGATGTGACAGCAGTAAGGTGTTTCCCTCGGACAACCAGCATCTTCAGTGATGCTGCCTTCTCACAAGGAAGGACGGAGTTAGAAAAGGTCGACCATAAAAATGTCACACCTCACCCTACCTCACGGATTTCCGTCTCCAGTGATAAGGGTTCCCACTAAGGGATTTAAAAGAGCGAAGCTAATACTCAAAAATCCTATCATAAAAAGGTCGTGCGTGACCGGTCTCAAGCAGTTATCCCTTGGGCTCTGCGGTAACGCTCTCAGGTCGTTAAGACCAACACTAATCTACCTTCCTTTTGAGGTTCCTCAAGAAACACCCACAGTGTGGGCATCCGGGTAGTGACATCCGTCCTCATACCCGTAACAGCACGCGATGAAGCTTGTGTAATCAGATCAATCTTATGAAAGCAGCTGCAATAAATATTTTCATTATTAATTTTTTGGCGTATATTACCTAATAGCGTCAAGATCTCTTTATCCAATAATGAAGTTACATCCTAACCAATAACTCACTGACCGCGAATAATGACTAAATAATGTTAGTGTTTATTAGCCTACAAGTTCCTTCCTGTTGGAGGATGAAGATAACAAACAGATTTGCTGTCTATAATATCCCATTCTTAAAACCCATACAATTACATACCTCAAATAGCTGAAGTCAAAACAACATAAATAAGCAGTTGTTTGAAAATTCCCATTATACTCAAAAACTAATATATATATGAACAACGAATAGTCTTTTCATTGAATTCTTATCAGGTTCTACAATTATACATCCAAATGGATCACCAAAAAAAAGTAGATCGTTTCAAATTTTCGTATTTGTGAAGTTATTTATTTTGATGCTGAGATGGCTAATACACAAAATTAACTTGAATAAACTTATATGTTAAATGAAATGAAATTGCGACATCAATGATCAGAATAAATAAGGGTTAAGTGGGGTGAGAGAGATAATAATAGTACAGTTACCGAATTCAGTCGAATTTCTAGTGGATAATTTAATATAAATTCAACAAAAAATTTAAAATTAGGTGAATGTTAAGTGAATTGACCATGTGTTCGGTTAATGAATAGAGTGATGTTGAACCAACATTGTAATAATAATAATAAGATCGATGAATAACGATAACAAAGACAATTACATTCGATTATAAGACGTTGTGTGTTCATAAGTCATTCTATAGTCAAGATTACTACTGATTAATTGGGGATGCGGTTGGTCACTGTGAGAGAAGGTGTTGAACACATTGTTTTTGTGTGCACCACTCTGGATTTTCAATCCGTAATGCTTCTGTCATCTGAAGAATTTTGATTTGGACCAACTCCGGCAAAAATTACTAACCCAATAAATTATTGAGGAAGATTTATCTATACTTGCCCTATTGTGGTGAGCGCTACTTATAAGTAGTATATGACGCGAGTAAGAACGTAATGTCTGGCAGCAGAAGATGGGGGAAGATCAAGAAAGGAAGAGTGGGAAAACAATGGAATTTGTATGAAACGCATGAACAGTGAAATGTCAGACAATGGATCGATGTTTTGCAACAGGAACAGTCCAGTTCGATGGATTGATATTTTGCAAATTAATGATTTACGGTATGGTTTTCCTATTTTATCAATTAACTCAGTTGCCCTCACTTGTGTTCTCCTTCACTACACTATGACCCGTCTTCAGAAAATAACCGAGAATGGCACTTTTCACAGCCTTAACTACTCGTTTGCTTAGCCACGCTAGGTGTTCTCAAGTATGAATATGTCGATTCTTATAACCTCCACCAGAATAACTTGCTTCACAAGAGCTTTCGAATAGATAAATACAAAAATAAGGTGGTCATTCATCTTTTAGTCTCAGTGGGAGCTTAGAAAACACCATTTATTGTTTTCCCGAAGGCTGTATCACCCTTAAACTGTAGGAGCATGAACAAGGATTTTCTATGTACTGTTTGTATTTTGCCTATTCTAACGTTTATGCTCAAATAGTTGTTTATAAACTAAACGGGGTATTCGTTTTCCCTAAGCGTTATTACACAAGGCGTTTAGCTCTTCCTCAACTACATCAGTAGAACAAGTAGTACTAAGAGTCTTCACCATGTTCCTTTTGTACTGTAGAGTTACAAAGCTGAGGAAATGTTTTATATTGCCCTATCTAGATACTTTTCTTGTTTAAACCCGTTCTTATTGATCAAACCATTCTTAGGTTAATAGAACGTCCTAAAAGGTTACTCTACATTTAGTTTCTTCTTTAAATACAAAATTAATGTCTGAATGAACTTGATCAAATCGCCTCTAGTTGTAATATATTGTCGTTACAGTGGACAGAAGTGTCGATAGGAAAAGCTATAAACTGATTCACGATCTACATAGCTCAAAGGAAACATCTGTGACTGTGAAGCTGAATGGCACGACCCTATCCATCAGGAGTATCAGTTCTCTCAAGATTATAGGTATATGTTGCTAACAGGTGCCTAGTCGCATAAAACCTAGGTCCATGGTTTCTTGTCAAGTACCTCCAACAACCACCGTACATATCAGCACGATACACGCTAGACTAGTGGCCACAAACTAATTTGGTTGATCGGATTCGATCAGCACCTAAGACGAATATGACACATAAGATACTGGTCATTATTCAATGAATCAACTACATACTCAATTCGTCAGTTAATGCTTCTTCCACTTCTGAAAATCTCTTCCGTTTTAAAACTAGAAAGATTGATTCCATGTGGAAATCATCAATTCAGAATGTTAAATTTGACTTAACAATTATTTTTTCAAGTCATTTAGACTGCCATAACCATTCCATACGCTATATAACATAATATGAAAGTGCACTGCTTTTCTTATCGGGAATCTGGTAAAACTAAGTTTGATTTTTCATATTATATATATCAATGTACTGATAGTAGTAAGAAAATTATAAAATATGATAACCAAAGTTTTATCAATAGTAGGTCTAAGGTGGATGAATAGATTTCAAATAAACATTAAAACCATTACACAATAAGCAAACATGTAAAAATAAAAATAAAATAAGATAAACAATAGTTAATGTCAGTCTTTAGTTACGTCATATTCGGCCACGGAAGAGATAAAGGTGTCACGAATTTCTTCTGAACACATAAATTGGGGTTGAATGTACGAATTCCTATGGCTTCTGCTATGTGTAGGAGACGGGATCGAACTCCGTTGGGAAATGATTGAGGTATATGATAGATCACTCGAAAAGATCTAGAGTTATCTACATACAATATGGCCACTGTCAACCAGATGTGCTAAGATAGAACTGTGTACTGTTTTTGACTGACCCTTCGTAAACCATGCTGGGAGATGTTCACTCATTCGTTGTGTAAGTTGCCTGGTAGTACGCCCGATATAGCTATCTCCACAGGAGCATCTGAATTTGTAAATGCACACAGAGGAGGCCAACTCAGGATAGACATCACTGGTCGATTTGAGAAGGTAAACGCAAGTTTGGCTGCATTGAATGTTCTATTAATTGCTCTCATTAATCTGTCCTGCAGAGTATCGCAGGCCACATTTCCGTTGAATTGTATGTAATTTGATAAATAGTGGCTTCTTAGGACGGTCGAAATTAATGACTTCATTTTTTAAATCAACCATATACTTCCTTATGAATGCGGTGGGGTAACCGATCTCGGTCAGTGAGTTGTTAATAAATTACAGCTCCTGACTTAAAGTATCCATAGAACAGATCATTTTTGCTCTGCTAGTGAGACATCTAACCAAGTTTCTTTTGTAGCGGATAGTGTATTGATAAGCAATGGGATTTTTTTCTATATACGCTTCCACTTAGCGAGTCATCCATCACTACGTCTACTTAATGTGACATCAAGAAAGGTCAGCTTTTTATCGTACTCCTCTTCACCAGTGAAACTGATTGCCGAGTGTACACTGTTGAATAATTATTCCAGGAGTTTTTCTTTGCTTGATATTTTGGTCTGCAATGAATGATGATGTATGTGTGTCATCGACGTACCGACAATATATAGATCAAGACACTGAATAGCTTCATTGAGTGGTGGTCCATTTTCTAGCTTTGCCTATAATGGGTTGTTCTAATTTTTTTCACAATAGGAATCTTTAATACTCACTCATATATCAATGTAACATGAATTTGATAAATAATCCTTAGTTCTATTTATTATTATTATTATTTTTATCACTTATTAAAATGAATAATGGGAAGAGATTTTTTTTTATTTCCTTTTCAATGTAACTTTAATATTTCAAATTTATCTTTAATGAATATCTTTTTAAATAGAATAAACATAATTTTAAAAAAAATTTTATTCATTGACAATTTTATCCCTTATTCAAATAATGAGGATGATGATGATGATGATGATGCTAATTGTCAGTGTTACAATCGGCAAAACCTTTTCTAGAAAAAAAAAATAATTCTGCAAGTAAATTTCTCGAGTTCTGTATTTTTGTCATGGGATATAACTACTAGAGAGCCTTCTTTTTCATATACTTAGCCCAACAGTCCACTTCCTGGAAACTTCATGAGTAGGAATACTTACCTTTCAGTATATATAGTTATATATATTATATATATATTTATTATACTATATATATATAGATTAGGAGGAGATAGGGACCTTAATACCACCATCAACTTCGAACCTATTATGGATATTAAAAATTCAACTAAGAAAAATCAACCAAACGATAGACTATGTCAAATGTCTAAGTCCACAAAAAGATTAACTCATTTAAAATCTGATGAATATTACAGACAAATAATATGTGAAAGAAGCTTGTATCAATTAAAACCACTGCCTGGAAAGGAATTTAATTATAAACTGGCGAAAATAATCATTGAACAGGTAAGAATGGCTTCTTTTTTGAACATTTTAAGGAATTAAGGTTGACAGCAATGAGAATGTTTAATTGATGTATATGTTTCATCTACAGAATAACTCATCAAGAAAACTAACTTTAAAAAAAGACATTCGAGAGTTTGAGATGGTGGAGAAAACTTGTAGCTCAGGTGGATGATTGTGGTGGTGTTTCGTTCTCTGAGCTGGTTGTTTTGCTTGTGTATTTCGTTGTTGTGCTGTTAGTTGGTTGTTGTCTCTCTTCCGTCGAGTTAGTGGTACTATCGTTTGCCTTATTTCTTGTTGAGTTTCTGCACTTATTCCTGCCGTTTTAAGTGATGACTCTAATGCCGCGAAGAATTCCAGTTTTGAAGCGTCCTTCGTGTTATAGTTTAATCCTTTTTGGAGCAGTTGTTCTTCTGTTGTCGTTAGATGTTGCTTCGATAGGTTGACCACAGAACTGTTTGCGTTTTCTTCTGTGGGTGGCTTTGAAATCTTGATTAGTTTGTCTTTGAGGATGCTTCTTCTTTGTTCTCTGTGTCGTCTGCTTGACAGTTCGATCGCCGTTGTCAACGTTGTTAAGTGTTCTGATGTAAGTATTCTTTCAATATTTTTTGTTCATCCATGTTGTGCTGGTATTTGTGGATCCTGTAGTGTGCATCGGTGATCATTAATTGTACCATATGGTACAATTAATGATCACCGATGCACACTACAGGATCCACAAATACCATCACAACATGGATGAACAAAAAATATTGAAAGAATACTTACATCAGAACACTTAACAACGTTGACAACGGCGATCGGAACTGTCAAGCAGACGACACAGAGAACAAAGAAGAAGCATCCTTCAAAGACAAACTAATCAAGATTTCAAAGCCACCCACAGAAGAAAACGCAAACAGTTCTCAGCTCAACCTATCGAAGCACATCTAACGACAACAGAAGAACAACTGCTCCAAAAAGGATTAAACTATATATAACACGAAGGACGCTTCAAAATTGGAATTCTTCACGGCATTAGAGTCATCACTTAAAAACGGCAGAAACTCAACAAGAAATAAGGCAAACCATAGTACCATTAACTCGACGGAAGAGAGGCAACAACCAACTAACAGCACAACAACGAAATACACAAGCAAAACAACCAGCTCAGAGAACGAAACACCACCACAATCATCCACCTGAGCTACAAGTTTTCTCCACCATCTCAAACTCTCGAATGTCTTTTTTTAAAGTTAGTTTTCTTGATGAGTTATTCTGTAGATGAAACATATACATCAATTAAAACATTCTCATTGCTGTCAACCTTAATTCCTTAAAATGTTCAAAAAAGAAGCCATTCTTACCTGTTCAATGATTATTTTCGCCAGTTTATAATTAAATTCCTTTCCAGGCAGTGGTTTTAATTGATACAAGCTTCTTTCACATATTATTTGTCTGTAATATTCATCAGATTTTAAATGAGTTAATCTTTTTGTGGACTTAGACATTTGACATAGTCTATCG
This sequence comes from Schistosoma turkestanicum, assembly GCA_944470395.2. NCBI lineage: Eukaryota > Metazoa > Platyhelminthes > Trematoda > Strigeidida > Schistosomatidae > Schistosoma > Schistosoma turkestanicum. Next base: position 22,518,903 of record OX103973.1, read on the forward strand.
TTTGGTTGATTTTTCTTAGTTGAATTTTTAATATCCATAATAGTTCGAAGTTGATGGTGAGTAATTAAGTTCCCTATCTCCTCCTAATATATATATATATATATATATATATATATATATATATATATATACTGAAAGGTAAGTATTCTACTCTGAAGTTTCCAGGAAGTGACTGTTGCTAAGTATATAAAAAGAAGCTCTCTAGTAGTTTACCATTACAAAAATACAGAACTCGAGAAATTTACTGAGAATTATTTTTTTTTCTAGAAAAGTTTTTCGATTGTACACTGACATTAGTGTATACTTCCTGTGGTCATCATCATCATCATCATCATCCTCATTATTTGAATAAGGGATAAAAATTGTCAATGAATAAAATTTTTTTTTAAAATTATGTTTATTCTATTTAAAAAGATATTCATTAAAGATAAATTTGAAATATTAAAGTTACATTGAAAGGAAATAAAAAAAATCTCTTCCCATTATTCATTTTAATAAGTGATAAAAATAATAATAATAATAAATAGAACTAAGGATTATTTATCAAATTCATGTTACATTGATATATGAGTGAGTATTAAAGATTCCTATTGTGAAAAAAATTAGAACAACCCATTATAGGCAAAGCTAGAAAATGGACCACCACTCAATGAAGCTATTCAGTGTCTTGATCTATATATTGTCGGTACGTCGATGACACACATACATCATCATTCATTGCAGACCAAAATATCAAGCAAAGAAAAACTCCTGGAATAATTATTCAACAGTGTACACTCGGCAATCAGTTTCACTGGTGAAGAGGAGTACGATAAAAAGCTGACCTTTCTTGATGTCACATTAAGTAGACGTAGTGATGGATGACTCGCTAAGTGGAAGCGTATATAGAAAAAATCCCAGTGCTTATCAATACACTATCCGCTACAAAAGAAACTTGGTTAGATGTCTCACTAGCAGAGCAAAAATGATCTGTTCTATGGATACTTTAAGTCAGGAGCTGTAATTTATTAACAACTCACTGACCGAGATCGGTTACCCCACCGCATTCATAAGGAAGTATATGGTTGATTTAAAAAATGAAGTCATTAATTTCGACCGTCCTAAGAAGCCACTATTTATCAAATTACATACAATTCAACGGAAATGTGGCCTGCGATACTCTGCAGGACAGATTAATGAGAGCAATTAATAGAACATTCAATGCAGCCAAACTTGCGTTTACCTTCTCAAATCGACCAGTGATGTCTATCCTGAGTTGGCCTCCTCTGTGTGCATTTACAAATTCAGATGCTCCTGTGGAGATAGCTATATCGGGCGTACTACCAGGCAACTTACACAACGAATGAGTGAACATCTCCCAGCATGGTTTACGAAGGGTCAGTCAAAAACAGTACACAGTTCTATCTTAGCACATCTGGTTGACAGTGGCCATATTGTATGTAGATAACTCTAGATCTTTTCGAGTGATCTATCGTATACCTCAATCATTTCAAAACGAAGTTCAATCCCGGCTCCCACACATAGCAGAAGCCATAGGAATTCGTACATTCAACCCCAATTTATGTGTTCAGAAGAAATTCGTGACATCTTTATCTCTTCCGAGGCGGGATATGACGTAACTAACGATTGACATTAACTATTGTTTATCTTATTTTATTTTTATTTTTACATGTTTGCTTATTGTGTAATGGTTTTAATGTTTATTTGAAATCTATTCATCCACCTTAGACCTACTATTGATAAAACTTTGGTTATCATATTTTATAATTTTCTTACTACTATCAGTACATTGATATATATAATATGAAAAATCAAACTTAGTTTTACCAGATTCCCGATAAGAAAAGCAGTGCACTTTCATATTATGTTATATAGCGTATGGAATGGTTATGGCAGTCTAAATGACTTGAAAAAATAATTGTTAAGTCAAATTTAACATTCTGAATTGATGATTTCCACATGGAATCAATCTTTCTAGTTTTAAAACGGAAGAGATTTTCAGAAGTGGAAGAAGCATTAACTGACGAATTGAGTATGTAGTTGATTCATTGAATAATGACCAGTATCTTATGTGTCATATTCGTCTTAGGTGCTGATCGAATCCGATCAACCAAATTAGTTTGTGGCCACTAGTCTAGCGTGTATCGTGCTGATATGTACGGTGGTTGTTGGAGGTACTTGACAAGAAACCATGGACCTAGGTTTTATGCGACTAGGCACCTGTTAGCAACATATACCTATAATCTTGAGAGAACTGATACTCCTGATGGATAGGGTCGTGCCATTCAGCTTCACAGTCACAGATGTTTCCTTTGAGCTATGTAGATCGTGAATCAGTTTATAGCTTTTCCTATCGACACTTCTGTCCACTGTAACGACAATATATTACAACTAGAGGCGATTTGATCAAGTTCATTCAGACATTAATTTTGTATTTAAAGAAGAAACTAAATGTAGAGTAACCTTTTAGGACGTTCTATTAACCTAAGAATGGTTTGATCAATAAGAACGGGTTTAAACAAGAAAAGTATCTAGATAGGGCAATATAAAACATTTCCTCAGCTTTGTAACTCTACAGTACAAAAGGAACATGGTGAAGACTCTTAGTACTACTTGTTCTACTGATGTAGTTGAGGAAGAGCTAAACGCCTTGTGTAATAACGCTTAGGGAAAACGAATACCCCGTTTAGTTTATAAACAACTATTTGAGCATAAACGTTAGAATAGGCAAAATACAAACAGTACATAGAAAATCCTTGTTCATGCTCCTACAGTTTAAGGGTGATACAGCCTTCGGGAAAACAATAAATGGTGTTTTCTAAGCTCCCACTGAGACTAAAAGATGAATGACCACCTTATTTTTGTATTTATCTATTCGAAAGCTCTTGTGAAGCAAGTTATTCTGGTGGAGGTTATAAGAATCGACATATTCATACTTGAGAACACCTAGCGTGGCTAAGCAAACGAGTAGTTAAGGCTGTGAAAAGTGCCATTCTCGGTTATTTTCTGAAGACGGGTCATAGTGTAGTGAAGGAGAACACAAGTGAGGGCAACTGAGTTAATTGATAAAATAGGAAAACCATACCGTAAATCATTAATTTGCAAAATATCAATCCATCGAACTGGACTGTTCCTGTTGCAAAACATCGATCCATTGTCTGACATTTCACTGTTCATGCGTTTCATACAAATTCCATTGTTTTCCCACTCTTCCTTTCTTGATCTTCCCCCATCTTCTGCTGCCAGACATTACGTTCTTACTCGCGTCATATACTACTTATAAGTAGCGCTCACCACAATAGGGCAAGTATAGATAAATCTTCCTCAATAATTTATTGGGTTAGTAATTTTTGCCGGAGTTGGTCCAAATCAAAATTCTTCAGATGACAGAAGCATTACGGATTGAAAATCCAGAGTGGTGCACACAAAAACAATGTGTTCAACACCTTCTCTCACAGTGACCAACCGCATCCCCAATTAATCAGTAGTAATCTTGACTATAGAATGACTTATGAACACACAACGTCTTATAATCGAATGTAATTGTCTTTGTTATCGTTATTCATCGATCTTATTATTATTATTACAATGTTGGTTCAACATCACTCTATTCATTAACCGAACACATGGTCAATTCACTTAACATTCACCTAATTTTAAATTTTTTGTTGAATTTATATTAAATTATCCACTAGAAATTCGACTGAATTCGGTAACTGTACTATTATTATCTCTCTCACCCCACTTAACCCTTATTTATTCTGATCATTGATGTCGCAATTTCATTTCATTTAACATATAAGTTTATTCAAGTTAATTTTGTGTATTAGCCATCTCAGCATCAAAATAAATAACTTCACAAATACGAAAATTTGAAACGATCTACTTTTTTTTGGTGATCCATTTGGATGTATAATTGTAGAACCTGATAAGAATTCAATGAAAAGACTATTCGTTGTTCATATATATATTAGTTTTTGAGTATAATGGGAATTTTCAAACAACTGCTTATTTATGTTGTTTTGACTTCAGCTATTTGAGGTATGTAATTGTATGGGTTTTAAGAATGGGATATTATAGACAGCAAATCTGTTTGTTATCTTCATCCTCCAACAGGAAGGAACTTGTAGGCTAATAAACACTAACATTATTTAGTCATTATTCGCGGTCAGTGAGTTATTGGTTAGGATGTAACTTCATTATTGGATAAAGAGATCTTGACGCTATTAGGTAATATACGCCAAAAAATTAATAATGAAAATATTTATTGCAGCTGCTTTCATAAGATTGATCTGATTACACAAGCTTCATCGCGTGCTGTTACGGGTATGAGGACGGATGTCACTACCCGGATGCCCACACTGTGGGTGTTTCTTGAGGAACCTCAAAAGGAAGGTAGATTAGTGTTGGTCTTAACGACCTGAGAGCGTTACCGCAGAGCCCAAGGGATAACTGCTTGAGACCGGTCACGCACGACCTTTTTATGATAGGATTTTTGAGTATTAGCGCTCTTTTAAATCCCTTAGTGGGAACCCTTATCACTGGAGACGGAAATCCGTGGGGTAAGGTGAGGTATGAAATTTTTATGGTCGACCTTTTCTAACTCCGTCCTTCCTTGTGAGAAGGCCAGCATCACTGAAGATGCTGGTTGTCCGAGGGAAACACCTTACTGCTTGTCACATCCCTATGCAGTCAGCACTACGACTTCGCCCCCAGATCTTGAATAGCTGCTTTTAGTCTCGTCGTTCTCGAATCGACCTGCCTGGCATGGTAGAACCTTCAGGAACATAAGTTCCAGCCAATATAGCTCGGTTGGGTCATCACAGTAGGCAAGCCCGACCACCACGTCAAGGTAGCAGTTACGGTCGGACCTCATTGAAATCCAATTCTCTTCTTTTGGATGTATAATAGTTTTATAACTTTAGCAATAACGAAATTTCTTCCTTATCAACCTACTGTGGCAGAAAGTAAACCCGATTTCAGCTGAGTATGAAATCGGGAAGAAGTTCTGGAGGTGGATAGGATAGACATTGAGGGAATCACCCAACTGTGTTACAAGCCCTCACACGAGATCATCAAAGCCAAACGAAATGAGGAAAACCAAAGAACACATTAGGCCGAGAATCGGAGACAGAGGTGAAAAAGAATGAATAGCAATAGGACAGAACTGGAAAGGGAGGCCCAGGACAGAGTAAGCTGGAGAATGCTGGTTGGCGGCCTACGCTCCATTGGAGGTAACAGCCCTAAGTAAGTAAGTAGTGTCGTGGTATTTTCAAAAGCCTCAACATATTTCTACGATGCCAGCCAAATAATACTATATAGCCTCATGCACACTCGATTATGACATGTGTTATAAATTACTACAACAAGTAAGTGTTTTACAGTGAATAGTCGTGCAAAACACATTATCTTGCTATTCGACATTTTTAAACATTAAAATGAGTCAGCATATACCACATGGAATATATTTTTGGTACTTTTTTTCCCTAAATAACAACACTAGCACTCTTACATTTGTCTGCAACATTTTATAAAATAGTGATATTCTATTTGTAACAACAGTGTATAAAAAATTAAAAAAAGAAATTCATGTAAATATTCTTTTTTTTTTGTTGGATATATGACAGATTAAATATGGATGTGTTTGTTACATCATGATGATCAGTTATAAAATATAAATTTTATTTTGAAAAATAAAAAACATCATTTTTGATCGCATTCAATGGTACAATTTTCGTAGTTCTTTGTTTAAATTTTTCTCATTATCTAATAATTCTTTTGCATAAATTTTATAAGCTTCAAAGTCCTGCAAATAAATAAACAAACACTTCAATGATGAACTGATCAACGGAAAAAAAATACATGTATGAATTTACTTAGTGAATTTTTTGTTATTAATTCAAAAATATCTTGAACACGAAATTGTTGATATTGATTCTGCCGATTGTATGGATTACAACACCACTAGTGTGGTGCGAGCTACTTATAAGTAGTATATGACGTGAGTGTCAACATAATGTCTGGCAGCAGAAGATGGGGGAAGATCAAGAAGGGAAGAGTGAGAAGAACAATGGAATTTGTATGAAACGCATGAATAGTGACAATGGATTGATGTTTTGCAACAGAAACAGTCCAGTTCGATATGATGGACTGATATTTTGCAAATTAACGATTTACGATATGGTTTTCCGATTTTACTGAGTAACTCTGTAATTTTCGTTAAATACAATTCGGTTGCCCCACCTATGTTCTCGTTCACTACACTAGTATTGAGAACTGAATTTAGATCAGTGTTTGTCGGTATATATAGATTCTGACTACTGAAGGTCAGAGATATTAATTTCTGATAAATTTGTTTCATAATTCTTTAGTTT
>OX103973.1:22525776-22544819 GCA_944470395.2 Schistosoma turkestanicum
TCACTAAAAGGTACTGCATCAATTATTATTAAACTACAATGATGATACGAAATCTAAACAGATGAACAGTAAACAACCATTACACATCAATGCATTTTTATGTAATCTAACCAATCAATTACATCGAACACTTATACACCAATTAAAAGCATTTGATACAAAAAATGGCGGCCGATATAAATTGATTGTTTATACAATACAAACAAATAGTCCAAAAGAAGAAGAAGAATATCAATCATCATCATCATCAACTACTAGTATAATGGTAGCCAGTTGTGGATTATATAATCGAGAAACAGATTATTATTTATCTGAAACGAAAAGAACTAGTTTTGGTCAATTGATTGTCATTGTTTACGCTTGTTATCATGAATAATTATAAATGTATTGGTTTTGTGAAGTTTCATAATTGAAAATTAAGTTTTTGTTTTGCATTTTCTGTATGTTCAAGTAAAAAAATCAATAGAGAGGAATAAAAAAAAGAGCTAAACAAATTAAATTACCAAAGCAAACAGATTTAAATTTAAAATTTAAGCATAAATGAAGATTGATAGTTTGAAAATACCACTTAATGGTGGATTATTTTAAATGCAGCATTTAAAGATCTTTGTTGCATAGAACAATAAATTGACTGTTTTAAGAAAAACACTACTAGATGGTAATAAATCTTATAGATCTATGATACTGTAGGTATCATGTCAATTGAAATGCAGCCTGGAGCCCGTCCAGGACTACTTCCGGTCCCAAGCCTGAATAAAGGAGGAGGGTTAGCGACCCCATTCCTCAAAAAACTAACTCGTCAAAAAAGCACCAACAAGAAATAATAATTCAAACCATATAAACCTTGTTGTGGGAGTTAGGTCTTCATTTACCAGAGTTATGGCGTCTCATGATGAAAGCAGAGTTCCTTCGGAAGCCACGAGGCAAATGTCCGTTCTGACTACCAGAGCCTTTCCACGGTGTAGGCAGCCAGGCAGAAATATCGACCCTCATAATCGTAAAAGCACACGAGACCAAATCGGCCACAATTAAATCCTTCTTACACCTTCTAATAACTCTCTTATCTTCACAACTGACTGAGATTACTTTTGATAATTAACTAAGATTTGACAAGTTAATGCGCCTCGCTACTGATTAATTTAAATAATTTGTGGTTAAAGTGATGATGTTATCAATTTAAATTGATGTATACATAGTACTATTGTGGTGTGAGCTACTTATAAGTAATATATGACGTGAGCGTCAACGTAATGTCTGGCAGCAGAAGATGAGGGAAGATCAAGAAAGTAAGAGTTAGAAAACAATGGAATTTGTATGAAACGCATGAATAGTGACAATGAATTGATGTTTTGCAACAGGAACAGTCCAGTTGGATATGATGAACTGTTATTTTGCAAATTAAAGATTTACGATATGGTTTTCGAATTTTACTGAGTAACTCTGTAATTTTCGCTAAATACAATTCGGTTGCCCCACCTGTGTTTTCGTTCACTACACTATAACAACCAGATCAGTGGTTGGTTGCAATTTTCACCTAGATTTTGTTATCGAGTTCGACGTTTGCATTACACAGCATCGTTATGTTTCCCTTCAGTTACAATGTGGATAAATAAGAAAGTCACTAAACACAAATCGATATTTCTGTACGTTAATGAATATCAACCTGAATTCCTTGCCTTGAATAAGAAGCGTACTTCAATCATTGATTGATCATTTTATTCTGATTTAATATCTTTTAATTGAAACTTCTAATAACGATTTAAATACAGGAATCAGAGTTTTATGGAAATGTTGTCTCATTTCAAATTCGTTCAGTGATCAACAATGTAGTGTCAAATGTGCTTTGTTTAACACCACTATAAATCATTTATTCTAGGGGCAAGTGATTTTTCTCTCTTTAGTTATTTTGATACTATTTGATCATGACAGAACTTACTGATTAACTATTATTATCATGTTTCAATAAGTACGGTATTGACTTTTTGACAAAGCCAGATTTATTTGTACTATATTTATCGAAGAGTAACAAGTGATGAATCATTTATGACTGATAAAAAGGCTATCTGAATATCTTACCAATAGAAACTGATCAATTTATATCTTGTTCCTTGACTGTTCGAAAAATTCATTGTTGGTATGATTTCTTACCTGTTCAACTAAGTATTAAAACTTGGCTTACCGGAAAATACTGTCCTGATCTTTATTCCCTACAGATATTTATATATTGGTTAAATTGGATGAAATATAGAAGAATGGAAAAAAATATTTCGTAAAAATCTTAACTTCCGAGATGAATTCAAAGTTCCCAAGAACTATGGATGAAACATTTATAAGTTGATCAAATTAATTGGAACCAGTGATACGAAGTGAAGTAGTTATACGTGTTGACCGCCTAATTTATGTTAGGAGAATCACCAATCCTGATTTCCTGTTGAATGATGACATCTCAGCACGAATACAGAAGGTTCGACTAGCTTCTGCCAACTTGAGTCATTTATGGCGGAGGCGAGATATTCGTATATCAAAAAAAGGACGAGTATACTGTAAAGTAGTCCGTTCCGTGCTACATTATGGATGTGAAACATGGCCACTAAGAGTTGAGGTTATTTGTAGGTTACTAGTATTCGATTATAGATGTCTCCAAAGCATTACTCGTTTATCTTGAGACTATCGAGTAAGCAATGCTGTTGTTAGGAAACAGGTATTAGGTAAGGATGGTAAATCAATAGATGAAGTACTTAACTTCATCAGTTGAGAGATGTGTTACCTATACCCATCCACCAACTGCCTTGACGTGCTATGTTTTGTGAGAGTGGGTTGGAAGAAACATAAGGGCGGCCAAACCGAATCATGGCACAAGTCCATGAAATCACAGACAAGTGGACTGAGCCATATTGGTAGATGTAGACTACCTGGTTGGGGTCTGCGAGACGATACTAACCAATGGTTAGAGACTTGGAATGAAATGGCTTAAAGTCATTTGTAGTGGCGCAGGTGTCTCCATTGTTTGTGCTCTTTCAAATTCTAATCTTTTGAATAATACATGACGTTATTTTCTTTATATAACTTTATTTCACTGGATTCTACTTCTTGAATAATCTCTTCGAAACCAGATCTTCTCCATTACCGCTAATACTTCTACTACATCTACGACTAAGGGATTTGAATTAACAATTGCATCTCTGTGTGCTAATATGGTATGGCAACTTTAACTGATGCACGTACGTACGTTGTTAATGACTGACTGAAACTGATTAGGAACATTTCACAACATACATCCACTGGAAAAGTTAATAATATTACAGTGACTTCATATTGAAGATGAATCTGTCACAGAACATCAAAGTAACAAATACTCTACATTCACTTGCAAGAACATTTAGGAAGATTTTTAATTATCCTTCAATATTATTGGAATCGAATCCGAGGCTGAATCACAAACAAATTCAGGCGATAGAAGCATACGTAAATGTATAAGGCGATAATAGTAGATCTCTGGTTTCAAAAGAAAATGTAAAAACGACTTACAACATCAACGTAATTTCATCAAAAACGATCAGTCAGTCAGTTACAACGAAGAACTTCGTACGTACGTACATCAGTCCAAGTTGCTATACTACGATGGTATACAGATATATAATTGTCAATTCAAATCCCATAGTAGTAGAGATAGTAGAAGTATTAGCAGTAATCGGAGAGATTAGGGTTCGACGATATTATTCAAGAAGTATAATCTAGTGAAATAAATTTAAAAACAGAAAAATAAAGGTGATTAGGATTTAAGAGAACACAAAGAATAGATGTACCTGCGCCATTGTGAACGATTTTGAACCATGTCATTCAAGGTCTTCACGCATTGATTACTATCGTCTCACGGACCCCAACTAGGTAGTCTATACTTAACAACATGATTCAATCCAGTTTCCAGTGACTTAACATCAAAATCTATCATAAATTTTATCATCCAAAAACTATTTTAATTTATTGACATACCTATAAAAGAAACTAGAAATGAATAGCAGTTAATTTATAGTGAATGACAAAGTTACATAGATGGCTTGTGCGTTTAATGAATGATAAACATTCTGATATAGACAGATACAACGCAGAACTTCGTACTAAGTACATCAGTTTAGGTTGCCATGCCCCATCAGCACAGAGACGCAAATGTCAGTTCAAATCCAACAGTGATAGCAATAATACAAGTATTAGCAGTAATGGAGAAGATTATGGAGAGAAGATATGATTCGAGAAGTATAATTCAGTAAGATAAATTTAAAAAGAGAAAGGTAGAGATTATGAGGAATGCAGAAGCTTAGAATTTCATAGAACACAAAGAGTGGATGCACTTGCGCCATTGCAAACGATTCTGAGCCACGTCACTCAGGGTCTCTAACCATCGATGATTATCATCTCGCGGACCCCAACCAGGTAGCCTACATCTACCAACATGACTCAGTCCACTTTTCAGTGACTTCATTTTCTTATTTAAGAAATTCACTACAACCAAGTGAACACTAGAAACTGAATGTGTAATCTTAATGGAGAAGAAGTGCTAATCGAAATTCTGGTTTTACTCTAAATATATGACCTCGAAAATGCTGTCTGTCATAATTTGAGATTTAACATTAGAAGAAGAAAAAGACTGATTTTAAACTAATTAATTAATCTCGTAAACACTGAAATATCCTAAATATAAAAAATTCACTTTCATAGTTCAATTATTTGTTTTGAAAATATGTGAAGTAACAATAAGCATGACAAGTAATTCAGAATTTCTTATTTCATCTATAGCTACTGATCCCGACAATTACGCCTCAATATCATTAGTAAGAATACTTAAATTAAATAAACTAAGACAATATTTTCAAGTAAGAAGACGATTCCTGGGCGGTGGGAAATTAGATTTACACTTAAAAACTGAGTTTTGAATTGTTAGTGGGACATGAATGGAATTAAAGCATGACTACGTTGCTGCGCACTGATTGGCTAATTTTCTATCCAATCAGCACCTGATCGATTCTTGGAGAACAGGGTAGAAAATTCTCGTGTTGTTAGCTGCATGCTGATTGGCAAAATCTAATCCAGTCGATCACATGAATTTCTATCCAGAAGCATCTCATGTAAATAATATAAAGAAACTAACGTTGTATCTATTTCGCCTTCTCCTTCGGCTTCTTATTTCCATTTAACCTTGCTATTTTGGAATATAATCTTTTCCTGTTCCACCGTGTTTTTGATTCTTTGGAACTTGTCCAGTAGTGTATTGTGGTCAGAGTATATATACTAAGCAATAGGAATTAGTCGGGAATTATTCAAGCAAGCGCTACAATATGAATGAACTGATCAACTCTGAGTATACATTGTATATTCTTCTTATGCAGTTTAGTTTCAGGAGCTTCGAAATCTGCACATACTTCAAACCACTTGTACTGCAAAATAACAAAGAAACTACCAAAGTAAAAAAAATAAAATTTGATTTTTGCCTAATTTAAACATAAAAAGTATATAAAATTTGGAATCATTCAGTGAATAATAATAATAATAATAATAATAATAATAATAATAATAATAGTACCAACATGATGAAATGATACTTGTGTGTCAGTCAGTTAGTAGGAAAATGATACATACATCAATGTAGTTAGAGTTCTTTACAACACAAAACCTTTTAAAGTTAACAAAATAGATTTCCAATAAAATAAGGAAAAAAATCATGCAATTATATAATTCACGTTTGTGAATAATTTTATATCAATTTTCCATTTTTATAGCACTAAGTGCATAATTCAATGATAAATTACTACTCCAGTGCCATCTACGACTTAACGGATTATACAACATTCCACTAAGTTGACGCGGTTGTAGACCACCTATAGAACAAAACAAAAGAATAAACATTTATAAAAATTTCAACCAATTATAGTAAGTAAGGTTAAAAAAGTTCGCAAGTTCATTTCACATATACACAAAACACAAATATCATCAATCTGGACAAAAAACACTAGGGAATTTTTAGAAGCTTGGCACTCAAGTGAATCAGCATTCAACAAACACATTAACATTGACCCAATTTATCAACCAATCAGGAAAATCATAGGTGTCATAGGATCAAGAAACAGATCAAAAAGGGGGATGCAATCAAAACAAAGGTACAAACAACGACAGGTTTAAGGTCAACAGCAACCAATCAAGATCGAGGTTAGCAAAACAAGCTACAGGTCAAACGTGGAGAAATTCGAATACTTCACTTCTATCTGAAGTTAGTGCTGATGATAATGTTGTTCAGAAGAACAATGAAAGCTCCACAACCAGAACACCCAGTTCAGAGAACCAAACACCACCACCACAATCATCCACCTGAACTACAAATCTTCTCCACCATCTCAAAACAGAAGTAATCGAAATGGGATTTAAAACCTACAAAAATTTTCATTATTAGGAGTCGCGACCTTGAATCACTGGGCTAATAATTTTGATTTACTTAACCATAAGCTGAAATATCAGAAATAAAATAAACCAGCTTCAAGTGGCTGGATTTCTGTTGGGAATGTTAGATCCCCTGAAGTCGCTTGATAAATATCATTATTTTGGATTTATTTCATGGACCGATCAGTTGACCTTGAGATCACATTTCCCACCAGGAAAAATCCTTAGCTGTGATTGGTTTCTGTGTCATTTTAGTGTGCTAATTTTTGTGACTGTCCCAAGGACGTCTCTATAGAGTATAAATAAATGCGATTTGAGTGCTTGGATTCTTTGTGTGCTGCCTGTGTATTTGTAGAATACAATTTCTACACTATATCAAGACTTCTTGCTGATTTAATTTAGTCAAGGGATCACAGTAGTCTACCTGGACGACGCTGGTTCATTGTTTTGTTCTCGTTATTCGACTAAGGTGAACTCGTAATAGTTTAAACATACATACCTAGAGACGAGTGTAACAATTTCTAAAGCTTTGTATTATGTGCAAAGACAAAAACTGATATTTGGCGAATTGCAGTCTGTCTATAAACACATATCAAATAGAATATTTAACAAATAATTATACATATGACAACTTTAAAAGATCAAACGATCTTTAAACTTCAAGTGTGCATTACTCTGTCGGTTAATTTTTATTGTACAAATACCATCAGTCAGTCAATTGCAACATAGAACTTTGTACGTATGTACATGAGTTCAGGTTGCCATACCATATTAGCACAGAGACGCAACTGTCAAATCAAATCCCATAGTCATAAAGACAGTAGAGGTATTAATGGTAATGAAGAAGACTAGGGTTCGAAGATATTATTCAAGAAGTATCATTCAGTGAGATAAGGATAGAAAGACAAAGCTAGAGGTGCTGACGAATCCAGAAGATTAGGATTTGAGAGAGCTCAAACAATGGCTGCACTTGCGCCATTGCAAACGATTCTGAGCCATGTCGTTCAAGGTCTCTAACCATTGGTGACTTTCGTCTCGCGGATCCCAACCAGGTAGTCTACATCTACCAACATGACTCACTCCACTTGTCAGTGACTTCATGGAATTCTCCCATGTTTTGGTCTGGCCGCCCCTAGCTTTCTTCAAACCTACTCCTACACTGTAAATCATTGCTTGTCGAGGAAGTCGGTGGTTGGGCATTCGTAACACATGTCCCAACCACCTCAAATGATGAAGTTTCATTACTTCGTCTATTGATCTGCCCATCTTACCTAGCACCCGTTTCCTAATAACAACGTTGCTCATTCGGGTGTCCCAGGATATACGAGCAATGTTTCGAAGACACCTATGATCGAAAACCAGTAACCTACGAATATCTTCTACTCTCACTGGCTATGTTTCACAGCGATATAGTAGGACGGAGCGAACCACTGCACAGTACACTCGTCCTTTAGTCAGTAAACAGATATCTCGCCTACGCCATAAGTGACGCAGGTTGGCAAAAGCCAATCGAGCCTTCTGTATCCGAGCTGAGATTTCGTCAGTCACCAGGCCATCAGCACTGATGAGACTCCCAAGATAAGCGAAGTGGTCTACACGTTCGACTACTTTACTCCCTATCACTAGTTCAGGTGCCGATGCAACCCAGTCTTGCAGCAACATTTTGTATTTCGATAGGGAGAACCGCATCCTGAACATGCTTGCATTGTTGCTTAGGGTGGTCAGAAGACTCTGCATTTTGTCAGCGTCTTCACCAAGTAGGACTATGTCATCAGCATATTCTAAGTCGATAAGCGAGCCTCCTAGTAAAAGGTCTACTCCTAAAAATTCAGACGAGTATAATTGATAATGATTAATTAATACGGATCATGGAAATATTATAAAATGAAATAAATCAAAATATTAAAAAAACTTTACGTTTAATGCAGGCTATCTGTAATCGACTTGGTTCAATGAATTTATTCCATTCATGAGTACCACGTGGAATAATACCAGTCATATATTCAGCTACACCAATGCCTATTATTAATGAAGCAGTTGTACGATTTATTGTAGTCAAGAATAACATTCCTTCTAACTATAAAAAAGGAAGACAGAATAACGATAACAACAACACCAACAACAATATGTAAACAACAGAATTCAATTAACAGAAAGTAAACAATTAACGTAATAAGTTCAAAGTGTACAAGGATTGATATCTGTTGAGGTGAATAGTAAAATTGAGTACGATCTGATTAAGCAAGTAATGAATGACTAAATTGAAGTGGAAAACGAAATTAATTTCTTTGCGTTGTTAATGGCAAGTGAACACATCCTGAGAAGTAGTAATTAAACAACTAAGTCAGTTAGCTTGGTCCGTTGATCGTAGACATTTAATTGTATGATATTATAAATATGCGGTCACGCAGCAACTCAGTGATAGTGTGGTGCGCGCAACTTATAAGTAGTATATGACGTGAGTGAAAACGTAATGTCTGGCAGCAGAAGATGGGGGAAGAAGATCAAGAAAGGAAGGGTGGGAACACAATGGAATTTGTATGAAACGCATGAATATTGAACTGTCAGACAATGGATTGATGATGGATTGAAGATTTGCAAATTGACCGTTTACGATATGGTTTTCCTATTTTACTGAGTAACTCTGTAATTTGCGATAAATACAATTCGGTTTCCCTCACTTGTGTTCTCCTTCACAACAATAGTATTATTAAAAACTATTGCGTTTCAAATTACAAAAATCTGATTAATTTCCACGGTTAAAAGAAAAAACCTATATCGGTAGTCTTTGGATTTTCATGTTACGTTGGATTAGAAGATTTCAGTATCAAGAAGTCATTTCAACATATTCAGTCAGCGATAACCTTTCAATGACAGTTACTGCCATAGAACCTCATGATCCACAGACTCAAATGTCGCTGTAGGGTCGAGGAAGACAACTATTGTCGGACGTCTAAATGTGGGTCTGTGTTCCAGGACCTGTCGTAGTGTGAAGATGTGGTCTATAGGAGCACGTTCGGGTCTGAAACCCGACTGGTTTTCTCTAGTCTGTTCTCCTCGAGCTCTAATTAGGCATCTAAGAATAATTGAGGCTAACAATTAGGAAAAGATAATAGTTAGAATGATTTCTCAGTGATTGTCACAAGAGGACTTTTGTAATTTCTTATAAATTAGGATATCCAGTGATTGAGACCAGACGGATGGGATTAAGTCCAGTTCCCAGTGTAGCAGCAGGTCTCGACATACATAAAGGGAAAAACAAGATCCTCCGATACAACATTACGTGCGCCAACCGAATTACACTTGAACGAGGTGCTTTGGAGGATATCAAAACCTTTACACATCTGGGCAGCATCATCGACAATCAAGGTGGATCCGATGCAGATGTAAATGAGCCGATCGGCAAAGCAAGGACTGCATTTCTACAACTGGACAACATCTGGAACTCAAAACAAATATCAAACAACACCGAAATCAGGATTTTCAATACAAATGTCAAGAGAGTTCTACTGTATGGAGGGGAAAATCGAAGAACTGCGAAAGCTATCATTCAGAAGATACAAGTATTCATTAACAGTTGTCTACGCAAAATACTTCAGATCCGTAAGCAAGTAAGTAAAGTAAATACCTACACCAGAGAAGTCAAAGGAAGCAGCAGCAGGGCTTCCAGATACACGAAGCGTATATCGAGTTAATTCTTCATTTAATTATGTTGCGATCAAATGAATGACACTGCTCAGATCTTGTATGAGCGTTTCGGAGAAGCAACACGCCGATGGCACGATATTCTAAAGTAATTGCTAAGGAAGCCTGTTTTCCCATTTGGCACAAGGTTCAGACACTGAAAGCTCGAATACGTAATTTAGGGTGTGGTTTCAGGAGACAAAGAATAACGTTTTGTGCACTCAAATCGTTTGTATCAGCGGCGCCAGGCGGTAGAGTATTAAGAGAGTGGTTTGTCGGGGAGGTAAAAGAGTTATTAAGAAGTATAGGAAGGATTTGATCGTGAGAAAGTTAATTTCATGTGCTGTTACTGGTGGTTGGGCGGATGCAACTTCGCATGGAAGGGTGTTTCTTGTGGAACCTAAAAAAAAAGTTGAACTAGTGTTAGTCTTAACGACCTGGGAGCATGACCACAGAGCGCAGGGAACAACTGCTTTAGGCCAGTCACACGCGGCCGTTTAAAGGCATGTTACGGAGGTGCTGGCTCATCTCTTTAAATGGCCTTATCGCCGGAGACGGAAATTTGTGGGGTAAAGTGAAGTGTAACATTTTTAGCGTCAACCTTTTCTAACTTCCTTTTCCATGTGATAAGGCAGAATCGTTGGAGATGATAGTTGTCCGAGGGAAACTATTTACTGCTGTCACGACCCTCTACATTCAGCCGTACGAGTTCATCCTTAAGACATGAGTTTCTGCATTCAGTCTTACCGTTCTCCAACCAACCTACCTAGCATGGGTGGAACTAAAGAAGAACATGTCCCAACCAATATAGATTGGACGGGTCATCACGATAGATAAGCCCGACCAGCACGACCAGGTAGCAGCTACGGTCACGATTAAGCATATTCACGCATACAGCAAGTGAAGAAAAAAACAAAACCAAT
This sequence comes from Schistosoma turkestanicum, assembly GCA_944470395.2. Classification (NCBI taxonomy): domain Eukaryota; kingdom Metazoa; phylum Platyhelminthes; class Trematoda; order Strigeidida; family Schistosomatidae; genus Schistosoma; species Schistosoma turkestanicum. Next base: position 22,536,813 of record OX103973.1, read on the forward strand.
CAATTCTGTCAAGTTTCACAGATTAAATGAGTGAAATGCTTCATACAATTTTTTCCCAATAAATTAGGAATAATTAACGTAGCAGAATAACATCAATTCATTTTGTGTCACTATTTCTCGTCAGTTGCTTACAATCTAAACATAATAAGATCCAGAAACAGATCAATGTAAGACACAAACAAGTAAAGGTACAGACAACGTCAGGTTAAAGGTCAATTACAACCAATCAAGGTCGACGTTAACAGAACAAACTACATGGGTCAAACGTGGAGAAATTCGAATACTTCCCTTCTTCTATCTGAAGTTAGTTTTTGCTGTTGATGATGTTGTTCAGAAGAAGAACAATGAAAGCTCCACAACCGAAACATCCAACTCAGAGAACGAAACACCATCACAATCATCCACCTGAACTACAAATTTTCTCCAGCAAAATATTATTCATTAAAAACCAATGTACATCGTTTATATAATAACATCAGCAAAAGTTCTCATCAGTGAAGACTGATGAAAGCGTAATAATAATAATAAGGACTATGAGAAAAGAGAAAATACTATTTATATGCTGAACAATGTGAATATTTGTAGGCTGAGCAGAAGAATATTCTCTAGAATAAACAACTAAGAACATAGAAACAGAATTACAATTCGAAATAAGATATTCATGTAATAATTACTGATGTAATTATTAAAACAAAATTAAATTTTATAAAAGTTTCTCAGCTTATTTGTTTTTTTTCTGAGAATAAAAATGCACTAGTCATTGAACGTTACATTGGATTTCAGTAATTTCAGCAAATTAATATTTACGCAGTTACGTGACCTAATTCATTTGAAATTGACTTATGTACTTGTTGTGTTCTTGTGAACATAGAAATTGAAAATGTATTGAGCAGTTTCATAAAAAAAAACATAATTATGATTTCATCTTACATATATTCCATTCATTTGTTATGCCACTGTTTTTCGACATTACATAACTCTAACTACACATTTTTGAAACCATGAATTGATCATCATCATTAGAAACCTGGAAGCACTGGACGGCCGTTTCGTTCTCGTATGGAACTCATCAGCAGTGCGCATCCTCGACTCCTACACCCTGCAGGATTCGGACCCAGGACCTTCGGTATTTTGCGCGAACGCCCTAACCGTTAGACCACTGAGCCGGTATCCAACGGTGTTAATGTCTAACTTGATCAAATTCACGGACATTAACACCGTTGGATACCGGCTCAGTGGTCTAACGGTTAGGGTGTTCGCACACAATAGCGGAGGTCCTGGGTTGGGTGGATGCGCACTGCTGATGAGTTCCATACGAGGACGAAACGGCTGTCCAGTGCTTCCAGGTTTCTAATTGTGGTCTAACACTGATCGATTCTTGGTTTCAAAAATATGTAACTTAACAATCTTCACAACCCCGTAATGCAAATAACTCTAATTATTCGTTCTCAATTCTTATTCAGTCAATTTTGTTTTAATTATATAACATGAATATCTTATTTCAAATTATAATTCTGTTTCTTAGTTGTTTATTCTAGAGAATTTTCTTCTGCTCAGCCTACAAATATTTATATCGTTTAGCATATAAATATTATCTCTTTTCTCATAGTCCTTATTATTATTATTACGCTTTCATCAGTCTTCACTGATGAGAACTTTTGCTGATGTTATTATATAAACGATGTACATTGGTTTTTAATAAATAATATTATGCTGGAGAAAATTTGTAGTTCAGGTGGAGGATGATTGTGGTGGTGTTTCGTTCTCTGAGTTGGATGTTTCGGTTGTGGAGCTTTCGTTGTTCTTCTTCTGAACAACATCATCAGCAGCATAAACTAACTTCAGATAGAAGAAGGGAAGTATTCGAATTTCTCCACGTTTGACCCATGTAGTTTGTTCTGTTAACTTCGACCTTGATTGGTTGTTACTGACCTTTAACCTCACGTTGTCTGTACCTTTACTTGTTTGTGTCTTACATTGATCTGTTTCTTCATCTTATTATTACTTACTTACTTACACCTGTTACCCCCAATGGAGTATAGGCCGCTCAGCAGTTTTCTCCAACCAACTCTTCACTGGGCTTCCTTCTCCAGTTCTGTCCAATGTTTGTTCATTCCTCTCATATCTTTCTCTATTTCTCGGCGTAATGTGTTCTTTGGCCTTCCTCTTTTCCTTTTGCCTTCAGGGTTCCATGTGAGGGCTTGTCTCGTGACGCGAATGGGTGCTTTCCACAATGTGTATCCTATCTACTTCAACCATTTCTTCCTAATTTCCTCCTCCACTGGAATCTGGTTTGTTTCCTCCCATAGCAGATGGTTGCTGATGGAGTCTGGCCAACGGATCCGAAGTGTTTTGCGAAGACAACTGTTAATAAACACTTGTATCTTCTGGATGATGCCTTTCGTAGTTCTCCAAGTTTCCGCTCCATACAGTAGAACTATCTTCACATTTGTATTGAAAATCCTGATTTTGGTTTTGGTTGAGACCTACTGCTGCAGAGGCTGCTGCTATACTGGTCGTCTTCTCTTGCATTTGTTGTTGCGTGTGCGATAGAAGAGTCAGGTCATCTGAGAAGTCCAGATCGTCCAGCTGCGTCCTAACTGTCCAGTTGATACCGTGCTTCACTCCAGATGTCGACGTCTTCATAATCCAGTCAATCGCCAGGAGAAAGAGAAAGGGTGAGAGTAAGCAACTTTTACTGACACCGGTCTTCACCTCGAAAGAGTCTGTTAGCTGTCCTCCGTGTACGATTTTGCAGTTGAATCCATAATAAGAATTCCGTATGATGTTAACTATTTTCTCAGGCACACCATAGTGTCGAAGAAGCCTCCACAGTGTTTTCCTATCCAAGCTATCGAATGCTTTCTCGTAGTCGATGAAGTTGATATAGAGTGGTGAGTTCCATTCAATTGATTGTTCCACATCTTATGTTTAGATTGTAAGCGACCTTGATTGATTGTAATTGACCTTCAACCTTACGTTGTCTGTAACTTTACTTGTTTGTGTCTTACATTGATCTGTTTCTTGATCTTATAATGTTTAGATTGTAAGCGACTGACGAGAAATAGTGAAATACAATGAATTCATGTTGTTATGCTACGTTAATTATTCCTAATTTATTGGGAAAAAATTGTATACAATAACTAGTTTTCTTAAAATTGTTATCAAACTCATACTGAAGTATACTGGAACTTGATCGTTTATCTGCTGAATACGATATTCATTAAATACATGTTATAGATGAAGAATTTATTGAACGAATGAACAAATTTTAGAATGTTAAAATGAAATAGCGGAGTAATTGAATTATGTACAGTCGTAATATCCAAATCCCTACATAAAATCGAACCAATTTTAACACTAAGTTCAATTAATACTTTACTGAACAATAAGTGTTTTACAGCTAAGTTGTTGTAAAATTACAACAGCTTGCATTGTTTACATACGTTTGACATCAACTAAACTGCCTAGTGGTTGTTAATATTATTGTTAAGGTATGGATATAAAATTGTTTACATTCAGCAAATTTTGAAATCTTCAACTTTAAAAATGGAATTCACTTCAAAATGATAATATCTGTTTTATAGTCATGGGAACTTGAGTCAATACAAATGTGTGATAATACTCGTACGATATAAAGTGGTAGCTGTCGACTACCTGGTTGGGGTCCACGAGATGATAGTAATCTTTTGTTAAAGACACCGAATAATATGGCTAAAAACCGTTTGCAATAGCGCAGGTGCATCCGCTCTTTGTATTCTTTCAAACCCTAAACTTCTTAATTCCTCATTACTTTATCTTTTTCTTTTTAAGTCTATTTCACCAAGACGATATCGAAAGATTATGATACTAAAAAGAATGTTTAGAATAAACTAATTTTTGAGAATAGATGAAAATATTTAAATGTTAAATCTAATGACCCTGATTGGGAATCGAACACAGACAGAGATCCCTAGCTGTAGTAAGTAATATTAATGACTTATGTTATGTGATAATTCAGATTTGTTCCAGATTTCTATTTGAATCAAACTGTAGCTGACTGCTTGCACCTCGGGCGTATAAACTATTCCGTATCGGTAACTTCATTATGTATTATTGGTCAGAATAAGTGTGTATGTGTTCTGTGTTATGGTTAAATTATCGAGTATACAAATTTAGTTTCTAGTCTATTATGGAATATCAACCAGTCAGAGTGGTTTGATAATTGGCAAGATCTCTAATGCTGTTAAAGATATAAATGCGGTTGTCATTATTTTCCGGTTGACCACAACGTGGAAGGATACTTGTTCTCATCAGAGTCGAAAACGAATCAGGATAAGCAGTGGCTGCAGCAACCTGGTGACGTGACGACAGAGCCAGAGGAACGACTGCTTGAGGCATTTCTATGGGAAATCTATAATATGTCAGCTCAATAATAATAAGGTCTTACGGCCAGAGACAGAAGCCCGTAGGGTAAGATGTTGACATTATACGGGCAGATCATTTATAACCGCTTCATTCCGTTGCAGGAATGCAGAATTTCTGTAGATGCTGATTACTTACTGAGGGAGATACCTTACTGGCATTACACTTCAGTATAGTCAGCAATACAACATCGTCCTCGGACACTGAGCTTAAAGCTTTTAGTTTTAACGTTCGCTAACAGATCTGTCGGGCATGGTAACACTTAAAAGAACGTGTGTTCCAGCCAACATATGTCAATAAGATAAGACAGCCAGGTCACTACGTCAATTAGTACCTAAATGTAAAATATATTTCTTCCACAGTACAACACACTGCTAATGATAATTGGCAAGGTATTTCTCCATAAATGGTGTTTGGTTTCATGTGAAAACATTTAAGAGAAAATATTAATTCCAAAAATAAATAAAACTATCATACATATAATCAAGAATAATATCAAAGAAATCTTCTCTTACTTTTAAGCATTGTTTAAAACTGTTCAACATATCCTCCCAATCAGTTACATGTTCCAATACTTCCGATGCAACGACGGCATCAAATTGACATGGGAATTCTTGAGTAATTGATTCTACACTAGTAAATTTATATGTAGGTTTAAGTAGGTCCGGATGATCAGTCCAACGATAAGATGTCGCTTCAACATGTTCTTGTGCTGCTTTTATACCTTCTTCTACTAAATCTATGCCTAAAACATCTGCACCCAACATAGATAATGCCTAATAAGAAATTATTTCAAGATTGATCATTTAAAAAGTGTGCTTAAAAAGAAATATGAATTTATGAATTAAAATGTATATTCAACAGATTGAAGCCCGTTTCTTATGAAATAAGTTTTTGGAAAACATCATTCAAATGAATTATTCAATAATTAAGTAAGTAATCGGATAAAAAATTACAAGTTACGTAATAGACCAATATTGACTAGACTCCTGAAAGCTAAAAAAATATGAATAACTGGATAAATTGCAAACATATAATATGTAGCATGATTATTTGTAGGGTCACTTGGAGTTCTTGATATTAGGTGGTTAGAAGCAGTTAACAGGAAACTCATCAGTAGGAGGAACCTGGAATCAGACTGTTCAGACGTTTGAAATCATCAATCAATCATTGTTAGACTACCATTAGAAACCTGAAAGCACTGGACGGCCGTTTCGTCCTGGTAAGGGACTCATCAGCAGTGCGCATCCACGACTCCTGCTCCTCGCAGGATTCGAACGTTATGAACCGACTGTAAATACGGCATTTGTATACAAAGTAATTTAAAGCGTGAAAACTTCTCAAAATGTGTAGCAGGGTGAAATCAGTTCGAATGATGTGAGGGGATTCAGCTTAAGTGACGAGTGTCAAAACCTTGATCCATCGTCTCCGGACAGCTACCTGCAAGAGCCTAGTATAACAACATAATTTAACTGGAACTGCTAAAAGCTGATTTCTTCCAATTATTGAATAAATAAGGTAACAGAATAAAAGAGATATTTGACATGATGATACACAACAATATCTGTTACTGAAATTTATTAAAACGTGACAATGAAATTACAATTTGAACAAAACAAATAAAATGTGCAAATGCACTAGGAAATAAATAAATATGTAACATCCACGACTCCTGCCTCTCGCAGGATTCGAACCCGGGACCTTCGGTATTGTAGGCGAACGCCTTACCATCGGACCACTGGGCGGTGTTACTGCCTACACCCGACAGGGTTGAACTCCATTGGTCACGTCTTGTCAACTAGAACTCCGAGAATTTCCTCATGAAGCTAGTCACTAGTGAGCACTGTAACGATATTTTGGGGCACAATAACTACCAAAGACAAATGAGTGAGGTCGCGCAAAATCCCTAGATCAATCAGAGTTAGACATTAACACCGTTGGATGCCCAGTGGTCCGATGGTAAGGCGTTTGCCTACAATGCCGACGGTCCCGGGTTCGAATCTTGAGGGGAGCAGGAGTCATGGATGCGCACTGCTGATGAGTCCCATACCAGGACGAAACGGCCGTCCAGTGCTTCCAGGTTTCTAATGGTGGTCTAACAATGATTGATTGGTGATTTCAAATGTGTAAAAAAATATGTAACTATATAATTCATAAGCTTCTGCAAAAAAATGAGGCACTCAGTTCACAAAACGAAACTCCACACACAAAGAACATTGAAACATATCGACTAATACTATAGATCTTGGATTAATTTTCTAATCCTTTCCAATTAATGATTTAAATTACATCCCGAACTACAGACAGAGTCTGTACTGGAGTATAAAACTGTGGACTATAATATAGTCAATGACATCGACCCATGTCAATTTTTGACTTGGTCACTTGAAGAACCTCTAAGTTTATCATTAAACTAATAGAATGTTATCAACATCAGTTGTAATCAAATAATCAGTTAGTATTAACACCTCAGCTCGATAAGAAAGCATTCAGACTGTGGTAGGAACATACATTATTAGATTCCCACATATTGTAGGTATGTTTTGAAAGCGACTCCTAACTAGCACAAAATCAATATCAACAGCTTGCATGTAAATGATTGTACACTTCACCATATAGCCTTAATGAAATAAAACACAGATTGACAACGTTCAGGGCAGGTTAGTAATTAAGAGAATCTACGCTAACAACTAAGTTTATCAACTATAGTATCATACGAATAACTTAATAGAAACAACATATAGTACAAAAAGTGAACGACTAATTATATTTCACAAAATGAAAGCTCAGAATACAAGTAAGACACCCAAAAACAATTCACAACAAATAAATAAATGCTAATGTAAAAGAGAAATGACTTACTTCTGTTAGAATGCCTCCACCACAACCAACATCTAGAATCTTGGTACCTTTTAATGGTAAATGCACTGAATCGGCTGTAGATGATGTAGTCAAAGGACGTAGGCCATTTTGAATAAATGGTACACGCAAACGATTCATAGCATGCAATGGTTGCAAGTCTCCTTTAAAATTAAATGAAATATATAATACAAGTTATAAAATGGCTTTATCTTCCTGATTACTACAATCACATTTAACATCTGTTACATTAATTATGATCCTATAATATTATCAATAAACCAAGATGAACCCTGTTAGGCAACACAGATGCAATCCTAGATAGTTTGGTTATAGAGTAATCGAAATAAAATAAGACTTCGATGCATAAATAATGAAATAATACACAAATAAATTCATTTATTGAATTTATTAAACAAATCGTTAGTCAGTCAGTCAGTTACAACGTAGAACTTTGTACGTATGTACATAAGTTCAGGTTGCCATACCACATTAACACAGAGACGCAAATGTCAAATCAAATCCCATAGTGATAAAGATAGTAGAGGTATTAATGGTAATGAAGAAGACTAGGGTTTGAAGATATTATTCAAGAAGTATAATTCAGTGAGATAAGGTTAGAAAGACAAAGATAGAGGTGCTGACGAATCCACAAGATTAGGATTTGAGAGAGCTCAAACAATGGATGCACTTGCACTATTCTCTAACCATTGGTGACTCAGTCAGTCAGTCAGTTGCAACGTA